>JAHVAK010000172.1:3035000-3252091 GCA_019845155.1 Luehdorfia chinensis
AAGACATCCTAATTTTAGTATAGGGCTTCAAGACACTGTAAGCTAGTTCATGTAGATGAGACCCAAATTAATAATTAAAAGATTAACCCGGCTGAATGAGCCCGGATTAACTATGATATCACGTGTATGACAGGACGTCTAACACCTTAGTCAATCCCGTCATCACAGCTAATGTCTTGTACGCCACGGCAGTCTATACCACTAATCTCCGAAACTTATATTATAGCGGGTAACTTAGGCTACTATAATTTTAGAAAACTAATTAGGGTTCCGCGCAAAAAAAAGCCCCAAAATCGGATTTAAATAGGGAAGTATATCAACGGTCGGGGTAGGCTATTTTACGCGGAGCACAGATAGTCAGCAATATAAAGTGAATTTAAATCGATAAAATCCGTAAAGCTTACTCGCGGGCCCGCGAGTCTCTTTCGACGAAGCTGTCAAAGCCGCCGGGCTAACAGCATACTACACACAAAAAAAAAATCCGTAAATCTAGTTTTATTGAATACCAGTCTTTTTTTTATTGGATAAAGTGATGAATCGAGCAAAACGTTCACCTGACGGTGAGTGTAACGTCTGCCCATAGCAAATGCAGTTTCACTCAGAACATTTCTGTGTGTCAACCCACTGCGCCCATCACCCAGAGACATCAAATCTTAATTCTCAAATGCCCAGTGATTACACTAGCTCACAGTGCCCTTCAAACCGAAACACAGTATTGTTTACACCTTATAACTGGCCCTGGGGCGGTACCTACCTAGACGGATTCCTGCATCCTACCAGAATCCTACCAGTCTATAATATTTCTTATATACATATGAATACTTCACATTAGAGGAATATTTGGCAAATTTTGTGGCAATCTATGGGGGAGGCCTATGTTCAACAGTGGAGTAAAATATGCTGAAATTATGACGATGATGATGATGAAAAGAATATTAATAAATTAACAGGAGGATATCATTTGATTTATTTTTATATTTAGTGCAGCACCACACTGCGCTCGTAACTATAAGACGTCCGTTCTTAATTCTCGTATGCCTCATACGTATAATTTACAATAAATAGTCTATTCAGGGAGCCGTAAGACAAAGGGTAATCAAAGCGTAATAAAGGTTGTGATTCTCAAAGTTGGAGCGCATTTTAATACTACCAAATTAAAACGTCATCGGGATCGACTTGAAATGAGTGTTGAATTCAGATCAATTTTGTTTAATTTTTGTTATTGTTACGTTTGTTGTTTTCATTAAATATCTTGTTGTGTTACGTTTTTACTTATCCGTTCCTTGTGTCGTTTTGGTGAGAGAGACATGCCAGAATCTGGACCAAGAGGCGCTTGTACTTTTTCACGATCTAAGAATACTTCGAGGCTTTCAACAGAAAAGGAGACTGTATTGTGTAAATTAAATAAGCAAAAAGAGTAATATTGTTTATTTATTGAAGTGAATAGATCATAGCTTCAGTGCCCTTCAAACCGAAACACGCGCACCACTTCTTGGAGGCAGAATAACTGACGGCGTCTGGCGTAGTAGGCGAATTACCACCGCCATTAAAACTATTCATAAGTTTTGCATTACAAGTATAAGTACTATTCACATTCGTCATTGGACGACCGCGTGGCCTAATGATCAGAGTTCCTGAAACGCCACGGTTTCTGGGTTCAAAACCCAGCCGGTGCCAACATTTATGCAAAAGCACAAATTGTTGTTGGTTTTCTCGGGTCTGGTTGTGTTGTGAATTGTATGTTTGTAATACGCACCCATGATACACGTGTTACAGACGTCGTTCATTGTTTTTTGTTCAAAAAACTCACAACGTCAAGGAAATCAAATGAATTGATATATAAGTGGTTTAGGCCTTTGTAATCTACGCAGTTATAGGCATTCAGAAAATAAGATTAACTTGTTGAGTAACAGGCATACTTGTTATCCATACTAATGATATAAATGCGAAAATAACTCTGTCTGTCCCCTGTCCGTTTGTTACCTTTTCGTGATTCAACCGCTCAACCGATCTTGACGAAATTTAGCACAGTGATAGCATCAATCCTTGAGATGGTCATTGGATAATTTTTGTCCCGGAAAATGCAATCGTACCCACTTGATATTTAAAAAACCTATATACACGCGGACAAAGTCGCGGTCATCAGCTAGTTCATTAAACGTCGCTAAAATTACATCAACATCTAGTCACGTGGATATCGAAAAACTCAACTACGGAGAAAAATGCCAGATGTCTCAATGACAGATGTCAGAATGACCGTCTCAAATATGTCAGACCAAAAGTATCATCATCATTTCATCCCATCACAAGTGCACCGTTGAACATGGCGTCCCCCATAGACTGCTCCATATCACGGTCCTGAGCCATCTACATCCATCGATCACCCGCAGAACCGTGGAGGTCGATGCTCCATCTACTGACGTTTGCCGGTACGAGGTTGCCACACGAGAACCTTTCTTCCACGTTTATCTGTTCTACGAACAATATGGCCATTTGATTGTCACTTCAGATTGCTGATACTAAGGGCAATGTCGGTTACTCCAGTTCTGCTGCGGATACATCGTTACGGATTCTATCACCAAGACAAAAACCGAGCATAGCTCTTCGGCACGCATTGGCTGAAGACTTTTGTTATAATATTAGTAACTACATAAGGTTGGTATTACTTCATTTCGAAGTAATGGCCATTGGCATTATTACATGTCCTCATACGTTCGAAACTTGTACTGAATACGTCGCTCCAGAAACCCGATTTGTTGAGACGACCGTCGACTGAAACGTGCCTATGAGTTCAGAGTCACTACAGAACTTGCATCCTTTTAATTGTATCTTGACGTTAGGGAATAGTGCAAAATCACATACTGCTAGGTCTGGGCTGTAAGGAATGTGTCCCAATAATTTCGGTCCTGCTCGATGTGATTAGTCTGTGGCTTTGGCGGACCGATGTACAGGAGCGTTATCCTGATGAAGAAACCAAGTGTCGAGTCTTGAGTTTGGACGTTCATTTTTCTATGCATCCAAAACTCTAAGCGAACATTCGTCTATGTACCGAGTACCTGTAAGTCTTTTGTTTATCAAGAACAACTATATATTATTTCCCATTTTGAGAAAAAATCGCTATCATTATTTTTGACCTGGACATTATGACGGACGTTGGGATTTTGTTGGTCCAATCAAAAAAGTAGCGCCCGGTTTCTTCACACGACTCTATAGAATTTACGTAGTCCGTTTGGCCGCCATAAACCCTTTTTAACATTCCTTGACACCAATTCACACGCCGTTCCCGTTAACTTATCAATCAACAGGTGTGGCACCCAGAGTGAACAAAGTTTACGTACTTAAGAGATGATCGCTGAGAATTCGATGTACAGTTGGTGCACTCAAGTGGAGGGTTTCAGCTATCTGCCGATATGTCACACGCCTGTCTTCCTCCAACAGTTTGCGCACTGCCTCGATGTATTTTATCCGATCTCAAATCATCCCCCAGGTTAAAATTGCCACGATTGAATTGAATAAACCACCTTTCTATGGTCCTTAAAGAAGGACATGTTTTCCCCAATACACCACTCATTTCTTCAACTCATTGTTGTTTTGAAGGAAAGTAAGTCAATTTGCTAAGATCCGCATGCAAAATATAATATGGTGTATATTACCTAGTTTTTGAAGAGCACCGCCCGCCCTCCCTCAGTACCGTGCACAAGCAAACATAAAAAGTGTCAAAGACTCCACGACAGAGAGCCGCCGAGCTTCTGCGTCTGTCGGGGAGTCTACGACACTTGATAATGCCTCGTTTTGGGGGAAAACACCTGTCGTATTCTCGAGTTCAGTGGTGTATATTACCTAGTGGTAGTATTGTAGTGGTTGGTGGAGAGTATCTGGTGGCGGTTCCTGGTGGAGGTGTTAGTTTGCTTGCGCACGCTACTGAGGGAGGGTGGGCGGTGCTCTTCAAAACGACTAGGTAATATACACCATTTTATATTTTGCATGCGGATCTTAGCAAATTAACTTACTTCCCTTCATTATAACGGATTTCCGCAAAGTAACGCCTGATTCTATTAACTACATTGTTGTTTAGTTAATCCGCGCTCAAAGTTATACACGATTATACAACGAATGTCGCGACGAGTCATATCCGTAATGTAAAATTTTCTAAAATTCATCAAGATCTACTGAATCAATATTCGCCACAAAACTCAAAAATTAAGAATGTACTCCGCAGTACTTAAGAGATTCTACCACCCCATCTCATCCCGTGGGAGTCGTGAAAGTCGACAGAGGGAAAATTTAAATCAGAAAATGGGCACAAAGCAGCATCTTCCTGGAACATCTGAACAAATTAACCGCGGTTGCAAAAGGAGCGCTTCTGTAGCAATCAATGGAAAGGGCTATGTTCAGCAGTGGACTAGTAATAGGTTGAAATGACGAAGATGATGTCCTCTCAACTGAAGTAACAAACTTCGTGTATGACAACACTCATGTAGTACCCTACATACATTGTCTGATGTATGAGATGTCGAAAACAGCAATCGCCAAGCTGGCTGCCAAGATTGGCGCTTCTACCAAAGACTTGGCCATAAAGAAATTTTATTTAAAACAGGATCATCCTATTGGTGGTAGAATTTCTATGCAGGAATCTGTCTAGGTAGGTAGCACCGCAGTGCCAGTTATTAGAAATGTTCTGGGTGAAACAGCATTTGTTATGGCCACATTGCACTTATCATGAGTTGAACATTTTGCTTGTCTCGTCACTTTTTCCAATACAGTTTTCGGCGTGTTATTTAAAAAAAGCGTTAAAATAAAGCATTTTTTAAAAAATACTGGTAACCTCTCAGATTTAAAATACCATATAAAGTTTTGTTACTTTGAATACAGCAAATGAAAGGAATCCAATTTTGTGCAGAATTTTAGAATGATATTGGTGTGCTGTCACAGAAATGTTCCGGGTGACAGCATTTCTTATAGGAAAACATTGTACTTAACATCAGGTCAACAATTTGCTTATAGCTTTCATACTATTATTACTTTGTACCACTATTAGAAGGAGAGTTTGTATTTTTGAAAGTGCTAATTTTCAGGTTATACTAATTGGCATTTAAAAAATACTTATTGCATTAGAAAGTCTGTTTATTATGGAAAGCTCTAGACTATAAGACTTCATGCTATGGCTTTAAGGAGCCACATGCTAAGACCCGTACATTACCAAGAAGGGCCGACCTGTGAATGATCAGGTCAGCAAGGTACATTGCAGTTATGTGATTGGCTTATTTAACACAGATGAAACAGTGGGGCATAACAAGTAAAAAGATATACATAAATACAGTCACGCCTCTTTCCTATAAGGGGTAGGCAGAGACCACACCAGTGGTCCACTCGTCTCTCCCGTGAGAAACAAGATGTGACAGGTGCCAAACCACGTTGTGGCCATTTTGGTATGAGTCAAGAAATTTTTACTCCCCATCTCATTCGCATGACAAGTATAGTGACAGCATTGCATATAATGATATTATTCTGCACAAATAAAGAGGCTGTCCATACAATACCTAAGACACTTCTTTTAACACCTCAGTACTAAAGAGATAGGGGATTTTTTACTCTGCCGGACACCAATATATGAATACTATATCACACAAATCTGACTTCTACGCTGTATGTGCTGGGTTCAAATTGCAGCCAAAACCAACATTTCTGCAAAAATACAGATTCTTGGCTATCAGGTCTGGTTGTGGTGTGATTGTCCCCATGTTTTTGTCACTGCATACTAGCCTACCTCCAATCTTATCACATCAGCATTACATTGAGCAGGGGAAGGTTGGGACAAGTGAGTGTCCTGTTTGTCTGTACACTCGTGGCACTAAAATATCTCTTGTGTAGTCAATAGCTCTCGACAATATTCGGAAGTTGTCGCCATGGTCGTAATCCGCCAGGAAATCAAATTGTAACAGATCAGTGAAGTGCCTCTTATCAGTAACCTATGAATTAGACTAGATTAAAATATTTTTGTAATACTGGGACAAATCAGATACATAAAATCAGTTTTATCGCTTTCACAACTGCTATTATGCATATGGTTTCTGTTGTGCATTTTTGTAAATAGCTCTACTGTTTATGGAAGACTTTCAAAGTAAAATTGTAACTCACATTAACTAAACCAAAATAATGTTCGTTCGGTGGGAACTGCTCTGACCCGATATCTCTTTCTAACTGTGATATATTTGCGCCCTGAAACAAGAAGAATTCACGTGTGTCAAACATAATACACCAACGCCGACACCAAGTACTAATCTGACAGCAAATAAAAACAAATAGTCTAATAAGACTATAATTACGTCTTAAAACTTTAATCACTGAAAGTTAGCCAAAGTTCACTAGAGCAACAATTTAATGTTTCATTTAAACAATCACTATAGACGTGTATTCTTACCATTCTCTGTTGGAAATTAAGACCGAGATCCTGACATATTGACATTTGCAATCTGGTTTTAGTGACTTTTGCTATGGAACATACGCTGTAAGGATCCAAAAATACAATTTAAAGTATCGCTGTTATGTCTGAAAACATAATTATTATATCGAACTAAGCTAAATAAGCTTGAGATTGAGAAATGAAAACGGAAAGTCAATCATGTTCATGACAATCAATCAATGACAGAGACAGTTTTAAATTTACGTACAATAGAGTACATAAAAATACAGATTATCCTTTCAGTCTAACGTTCCGTTATAAGTATGTAACGACAATTAGTGAGAATCTTATGTAGTGATGCAACGGATCTCTGTTTCTGTTCCCGCAAGTGCGGAAATTCCGCGCGCTTTTCAACATTCGTTTCTGCTTCTGTTTCCGCTACTTTTATAAAAAAAAAGTAAAGTTTCAGCCTATAAATGTCCCACTACTGAGCACAGATCTCCTCTCATTTCTGAGAGGGTTTTGGAGCTAGGAAGAATCGGCCACGCTGCTCCAATGCGGGTTGGCGGACTTCACATGTCTTCGAAATATTTTTTATTCCTCAGACATGCAGGAAACCTGCATGTTGCACGATGTTTTCCTTCACCGCCGAGCACGTGGTAAATCAGCACTTAAAATTGCAATTAACAATTTTAGTGGTGCCGGCACCGGGAATCGAACCCAGGTCACTCGCGTACTATGAAATTTAAAGCGAGCGCCTAGCCCCTGAGCTACCACGGCTCTACTTTTATAACGGAAATACAATCGGAAGTTTACGACGGCTGACAATCTTTTGCCATTAGTGCGCCAATATTTGTCGGTACGCCCCACCAGCGTCGCCAGAGAGCAATATTTAGCGGAGCTGGTCTTATATACGAAGAACACCGGACCAGATTTTTAGGGGCAAAAGCGGCCAAATTACTTTTCATAAAATATAACTTACCACTACTTAATTTTGAATATCAATAAAATGTTCAGTTGCAAAGTTGCAATATTGTTTTCCATAGTAGATTTCTAATATATCTATTTCTTATCTAGATTTGGTGTATTTGATACTTATAAAGAAATATATTTGTAATTTTTTTTCATATTATTTTCACTTCCGTTTCTGCATCCGTTTCCGTTTCTGCTAAATTTTACTTTTGACTGTTTCCGTTTCTGGTTCCGCTAAGACACTTCCGTTGCATCACTAATCCTAAGACGGCAAACACTGCCTTTTTGCTAAATGATCTACTGACTTCAAGTTTTCAAGTGACAAAAATAATGTTCGTTTTGCAATCGCTGGGCACATCGTGTAGGTACTATAATTTTGACCGTACCTCACTGTTCGCCGGAGGCAGTAGTGAGGTAACTCAATCACGTCAATGCTCAATGCAAGTTAAAGCAGTTTTGACTAGATATTGCTTCCGAAAGAACAAGCAGTGAACGCGCTGCGATTATTAGATATTGTTTTGACCTGGCTTGGGATTTTGGATTGATGCTGTAATTCTTGACCATTGCTCATTAATTTTGACTCCGATTACGCCTTTTGTTGTAGATCTGGTCGATATGGCCAAACGTACGGAGGAAGCTGTTTTTTACAGTCACACGCGTATCCTCGTTATATGACTTGGTAATTAATCATTTTTGAACATGAAGCTGTAAATGGAGAGCCATTATTACCTATAATGTCAGTGGTTGATCACGTAGCTTCTGCACTTGATAATGGATAACAAACTGTTAGTCTAATAATCAAAGAAAAGTATGGCAACACTGGCTTCTTCTTTTTAGCGTTAGTGCCATCTTGTGATGAAATTCGGTTTTCTGCTCCTTCTGTTTCACTTCACTCTGTTCTGGAGATTTTCCTCTATCAGATCGAAAGCTCTTTATGTCGCTCGTGACAACACTCAACCATCGCAATTCTGGCCTTCCTCTTCTCCGTTTACCGGGTATGATAATGTTGACACATTGCCGATGTACTCAGGTGGTTTCCTTTTGACATGCCTAAGGGCATTCCATTTGACCTAAGGGTCCAGGTCTTTTGATGTACATATCGCCACGTTATCTGCGTATAATAAGGTCCATAAAGCTATTTGTTCAGCATTTTCAGTGAGTGTTCAGCACTGAACAGAAAAGGATTCAGAACTGAGCCTTAATAAACCCTGTCTATGACTGGAATGGATTATGCCACTCCTGCTGTCGTTCTTTTGAAGAAACGAACATTTTGGTACGTCTCGGCGAAAATGTAAACGTAATTACCCAAGAATCTTCGCATCATGAAACTCCACTATCTGCTGTTTCGAGGCACCCGATACAAAGGCTTTTCCATGTCATTAATGCATCGTAAAGGGGTTTTTATTTAACTCTGTGTTTTTCATGACCATGGCGGACGTCCTGTCAACTATTGACAAGCCTGGTACGAAGCCGTAATGATTTTTGGAGAGTGAGCGTTCCGTACGTAGCTGGATATCATAGTGTGGCACATCATTTTAATACCGCGATAGTTGTTGCACTAGTACCTGTTTACTGTGTCCTTGTAAAGTGGATCCATCGTACTAATGCTCCAAGAAATCTGTACACACGCTGCTTCCAGGAGCATCTTGCGAATAAGATGATTCCCGGTTCACCCAAACACTTCCACAAGAATGGTATCTGAGCCCAACTCTTTTTTTTGGCTATTTTCTTAAGCTCCGCTTGAACCTCCTGTGGTGTTTTATATGGCCAGATGTTTGCACACCTTAGGTAGGCAGATATTCGTGGTGCTGGTGTTGGTATACAGCAACTGAACATAGTATTTGTAACATGTTTTAGGATATTGGTATAGTATGACGAGTAGCTTCCCATCTGGTCCCTTCAGTGTTTTTGATTTTACGATATCTTTGGTAGCCTGACTTGGTGTTTTTGCTAGCGTATATATGAGTTTTTGGCCGTCTTTCTTTTCTTAGGAGCTATAAAGTTATTTTGTGGATATCGCAGCTACATCTACTTTCTACAGCTTCTTTCTTACTCGTTTTTACAGCTGTCTATTTTTGTCTGTATTGATGGACTGTCACGTATTGAACGTCTCAAAATTTTCTTTCAAGACAATTTGTACTGGTTCACTCCACCACTATGTTTCTTTTTGTGTACGCTTTCCACCTTAAGTGCGCCGTAGTATATTTTTCGCTGGCTTTGAAATCTTTGTGTGCATCTAAACAGCGTTAATGTCTTTAGATGTCCTCTGGAATATTTAGGTCTTTCGACTCTCTGCAAAACTCTTCTAACTTAGTTTTTTTCAGACCCACCATCTAGTAACCTCAAGTTACTTTTGTTTTTGAGATGTTAGTGTTGATCTGAAGTTCATATCCATAATGACTACTCGGTGCCGTGGTGTAACACATTCTCTGGGTATAACTTTGCAGTTTTTGAAACTTCCAATGACGCAGCGTAATCGATTCGTGTCACTTTTATAGGTAATTAAGTGTTTTGGCTTCTTGATGCAAAATGTGTTAACGATGGCAAGACATGGCAGATTGCAAAATCAATTTAACCTTCATTTGTAGTTCTAAAACCGTGACCTCCGTGTATTTGTTGATACACGGAGTATTAGCTTGTATTAACTGCCCAGGTAGCCGTTTAGGTTGCTACCCATAATAGTAATTTCGTTACTGGGTATTTCTAGTAAGATGTCATCTAACAGTGCCCAAAATAGATCTTTTCTCTTAAGGTCTTATTATAAAACTATTTATTTTAACTTAAACATTTTTGAATTTACTTTTGATGAAACCTAATCTTTATAAAATGTATATAAAATACAAAAGTTATGTCAGATAATTTGACATGTTAGTTCTTCAAGTGATTTTCACGGAATTTATAAAATATGACAAATTCAATCTGAACAATCAAAATTTACATTCCAAATTTTAAGTAATTCAAACATCATTCCAAATATATCATATAAACATAAACCAAACGAATCAGAGTTGACATCAAAAGAGTATGTATAATCTGAGATTACCAATCAACACACCCCCTTAATCTCAGATATACATCCTAACAAGTACAGAAAACGCAAAAAATTTAGAAATTATCAACAAACAAACCACAATACCAAACAATAACACACTCTCTCTCAACAAAAACTAAACTCTTAATATTAACTAAACCCACAAAAATACAAGAAAAACACAATACACTATAAAGGAAAAGGAGATATCAAAGATTCTGTAAAAAGTTTTTCTGAAAAATTCCGTTTGCCTTATATTCAATTTCAAAATTGTCTTAATTTCGAAATCTTCTGAGCTGCTATCGACAAAATAATTTTAAGGGAAGTACTGTTCACCAGGGGACTATAGGTTTCCTCATAGTCCACTTTATATTACTGTTGAAAACCTCTGACTACTAATCTAGCTTTATATCTTCCATCAGACTTCTTAGCAAAGACCCACTTGCTTGTAAAAAGCTTTCTCCCTTCAGCTTCCCCTTCATCAACCAATTCCCATGTGCCATTCCTCTCCAAAGAAAACTTCTCTTCCTCTACATCCGCTTCATCAGCATCATTAAAACATCAACAACCTCCTCTATTCTATCCTCATTTGCATCCAAAAAAACATCAAAATCTCTCAAAGATCCATCTCTCAGTGGATTCCTCCTTGGACCCACACTCTCTGCAACAACCTCCGCTTCCTCTTCATCCGCTTCATCAGCATCATTAAAAACATCAACAACCTCATCTATTCTACCACCGTATCCACTGCCACCGTTTCCTCCAAAGCCTCCACCGATTCCACCAGGTCCGCCTCCAATGTTTGCATGACCGCCATTACCATTGCCTGCTCCTGCACCGCCACCGCTGCCACTTCCAAAACCGGAACCACCTACATAACTGCCTGAGCCACCAGATCCACCGTCGTTTCCATATCCACTTCCGGCGTTTCCAGAACCTCCGCCTAAGCCGCTTCCACTATCTTCAAATGTTTCTTCACAAACTACTTAATTTATTTCTGTCCTCTCAATTTTCAACACCGGCAATTGTTACTTCTTCTTCAACTGTTTCTTTTTCAATTGTTTCCTTTAGAATTGTTCCTTTTCCTGGGTCCATAACCTCTTGAATGGTAGATGTGGCTAATGGGATCACTTTCAAACCAAAAAGACACTTCAACCAAACAGATCAGAGTTGACATCAAAAGAGTATGTATAATCTGAGATTACCAATCAACACTCGGCTCTAGTACAACCTACTTGACGAGCATGCGATACAATGATGTTCATCACCTCACCGTGTATCATAACCTTAACACTCGCAGACCTGTCACTAAAGCGTCTTACTTTGAATATGTGGTCGAGATGTTCTTGATTGCTATTGCCACATCATATCGACTGCCTTGCCACTATATGTACATAAACTTGTATCCTTTTCCTATATTAGAGAGCTAGAAACTTACCATCTAGTTTCTTGAAGACAGATGTGATATATCCTGCGGCGCATGAATAATTTTGTGAGCTCTTTGGTCCTTCCTGTCTACTTTCTTTCTTCTGTAGTCGGAGCCGTCCTTGACCTTGATACGATAGCCTAGGCATATGTTCTCAATTGTCATGCGCACAAGCTACCCTAATATTCAATACCACATAAGATATATTGCGATTATTGCGCTTAGATTTAGAAAGAAGACGTCCGTGTTTTCGCTTTTAAATCTTATTTTCCCCATCAGGCTTGACTGGCAGAGAACACCATATGGCATAAAGTCCGCCCATTTTAACCTTTTTAGGTATCAACAAAGTATAAGTAAATAAATACATTTTCTGATACAGACCATCTCAGTACATAATGTACTATCTCATAATCTATGTACAGTCTCAAAAAGTCCAATAAATCAACTGGGCTCCAACCTATGACTGTGACGATCACGAAATCACTATATCAGATATTATTTCGAATTATTTTTTTAGATTTTAATCTGTGCTTTACAAAATACGCACCCGTTTGCGCCTCACTTTGTCTGTCGGATTCGAGTTATGGTCTATCGTTCGTCGTTCGAGATCCCTATTCGGGAATAGGGAACAATCTATTGAATCTGTAATCAAGGCAGGAAGTTTACGTGTAGAACATTGACGTGGCGGTCATTGTTTTCTACCGGGTGGTTGAACTGAACTAACCGCTTCGGTCTCTGAAACTATATAGCAAGTAACTCTGGTAGTTATTCTGTTACGTGTGATAGTCTTTAATTTGTTAAATTCTAACATGCTAAACTGATTTGTCGATCTAATATAGTTTTTATTGTTCCAGCAAAAATGCTGACGACTCTATTTGTAGTTTTGGCTATATCAGCAGTTTTCGCGGGCGTTCCAAACCCTGAAGAAACTAAGCGCTTAGTGGATCATCTCTCTGACCAAGAACACTTCAGAAATGAGCACCATAATAAGCAGTTTGATCACGACGCTTTCTTAGGAGAGGACCAGGCGAAGACTTTCGATCAGTTGCCGCCTGAGGAAAGCAAGAGAAGACTAGGGTAAGTAAAGAGCGTTAATGTAAAAAAAGTTGTTTAATAAATATTTAAGCGAATTTTCGTAAAAGGATTTGATTGATGTTATTGTGCTTGAAATATCTTTGGCATTTATTTGACCCACATAATTAAATTGAATACAATCTGCTTTCTTATTGAGGCAATTTGATTTAATTTATGGTAAGTTGTTTACATTGAAAGCAGATTATTCGAAGATTTTATCCCTAATACTAAAAACACATACATATTTCAAAACAAACACAGTTCATATCACATTTATTTCCCATATTTTCTCAAGTATTTGTAGTTAATAAAAAATGTAATACAAGTATTTATTTATTTGAAGAACATTTAAACTAATAATATAAAAAGAAATGATTTGATTTTTTGTATGTTTGTTTGGTAGTAATGAATAAACTCAAAAACTGCTGTACAGATTTTAAAAATTATTTCACCTATATACAACTACATTATCAGCGAGCAACATAAGTACTTACCTACTCATATTATTTTATGTCAACTAGAAACAATTGAATAATGGTTGGTAATTTTAATTAAATAATTTTTTTAATTGAAAACTTTGAAACACTATAATACATACAGCGGCTTTGGTGTCTCTCGAACTCAGCACTGCCACCTGGCTTCATGCGACTTGAGCATCATCGAAGGAAATAGTATTTCTTGTCATTCAGCTTTAGCAGTAGCACCAACAACCAATATATGGGCTTTTGAGCAAGTATAAAATAAACATTTAGCTTTGAACAAATACATGCACTTTTAGATCTCCTAAAAACCTCATTTTTTGTTACTTAAAAAAAAATTACTTCTGTAATGATTATGCAATGTATTTACACAAAAAAAAAATTACAATTGTCACACAATGGATTCCTATGCAGATCTGTTGACTTTTACAACACCCTAGGGATGAGATGGGGTGGTAAATTCTCTTAAGCTGCCACTACATTAAGCTGTCATTACACAGGTTTAAATAAAGGAAGGTAATGAAACAGTTGCCAAATCTTTATTAATTCAGACTGGTATTACAGTTATAAAGAAAATGTGCATTAAAATCTTTTTATTTATTTTTGGCAGTAATAGTCATGTTCTTGAGTATGAATTCCCATTACACAGGGAAATCTAGCTTTGTGCTAGCTAGATGACACGATATTTTAAATAATTTAATTAAAAAGTATATATTGAAAAACCAATTATAATATTCTGTGAAGGGTAATATTCCAAAATAAATCCTTTGCTTACATTATCTCGCTTCTACAATATGTGGGTTACTTAAACTGAGTCGACTAACAGTTGAAGACAAATTTAGATGCTTATATGTTCATGATAATGAACAAACATACTGAAACTACAGCAGTTACATTAAAATTGTTCAAGATTATCTTCAGTTCGGGATGCACTGATAAAAATACGAAATTCCTATTTCGGGTAATAAACTGTGCCTAAAAATTTCATTTAAATTTACAATTCATGTAAATTTTCTTTAGGAGTTTTTGTTGGAGATAAAAGAATCACTAAAAAAGAAATCTACAGTTTCTTTCAGCTGTCTCTTCTTCTTCTTTTTGATCCTACCAAATAGAAGCCATTTTTGCCAATGTCATGTAATAAACGAAAAACGAAAATTACAATTTTGGTCTTGAATTGAGAGCTCTAGCTGCATAATAAACTATCAATATTAAACATCAAAACTCAAAATATACACAATTTACAAAATTCAATAAAAACACCACCGCCATTTTTCGATTCGGCGCCAACAGTCCGCCTGTTTCATCATTACGAAAAAGCGGCTAATAAAAAAAATACTTTTGACATCGGAATTTAGATATATTTACGTCTAACAATTAAGAATTTTCATATCATTTTTAATGTTTTCAATTTTTAAACTTTTCATATATTGTTCCTGTAAATTAAGGTACCTAAATATTGAGTCATGATAGTTCAGGGGCCGGGCGCTCGCCTTAAATTTTATTCATTCATCCGTGACCTAAGTTCGATCCCCAGTGCCGGCACCTTTAAAATTGTTATGCAATTTTAAGATTTTCTACATGCTCAGCAGGGAACAAAAAATTTCTTGGAGTAGATGACGGACTTTTCCTAGCTGCCAAGCCCTCTAAAAAAAATGAGAGGGAGACCTGTGCCCAGTAGTGGGATATTTATGATGCCTATGCCGTTAGTGCGGTTTACAGACATACATTTCACATGCTTAACACAACCAGACCTGACAGCCAACAATTTGTATTTTAGCACATTAGTCTACGGTTGGGAGTCGAACCGAGGACCCGCGACGTAGAAGTAAGATACTACTCGTACTTAACCACTAAGCCACGCGGTCGTCAGACTTTATACTGTGATTATACACAGGCACAATGTGCACTCATCGCATGTTTTAAGGTCACCGACCTTCCGGCCTACTTATCGTGTTATTTAACGCGCATGTTTTTTTTTTCATCACACCTAATCTTTCTAGAATAATCGTTGACAAGATTGACGCGGACAATGATGGATTCGTGACTCTGGTGGAGCTGAAGGACTGGATCCGTTACACTCAGAAGCGGTACATCGAGGAGGATGTGGACAGGCACTGGAAGCAACATAATCCTGATAACAATGACCTTCTTCCTTGGGAGGTGCAGAATTTATGAATATTTTTTTATGCATATTTTTTCGTTTTCAAGTAGATCGATTAGGATATGGGAAGGTAACGACGACCTAGTAATTTTCAACGGGAACATGAAATCAATGAAGAAGTCATGTACATACATATAGTCCACCTTTTTTTACATAAAAGGCCACACACGTAGACCACATTTCGCCCCCTTGGGAAACGAGACGTGACACAGAAATATTCTGGACTGACACAGCATTTGTTGTGGGCGGACGTTGCACTTACCATCAGGTGGAGGTTGTGCTCGTTTCGTCACTTTATACAATAAAAAAAAATGTTTTAAATATCCCGTGGGAACTATTTGATTTTACGGAATAAAAGGTAGGATACCTTCTATAACTGTCTCTAGGATGCAAGCGATCTCCGTGCCAAATTTCTTCAAGATCGATTCTGCGGATGATTCTTGGAAAGGTAATAAACAGACAGAGGGACAGAGTTACTTTCCGCTTTTATAGTATAAGTATGGATTATATTACAAAATAGTATTGGTGTAGGAGTCCTATGCAGGAATCCGTCTAGGTGGGTACCACCCCAAAGCCAGTTATTCTGCCGTGAAGCAGTAGTGTGCAGGCATTACTGTGTTTCGGTTTGAAGGGCACTGAGAGCTAGCGTAATGACTGGGCATTTGAGACTTAAGAACTTATGTCTCAGGTTGACGGGCGCAGTGTGGTGCCACACAGAAATATTCTGGGTGACACAGTATTTGTTGTGGGCGGACGTTGCACTTACGATCAGGTGAACGTTTTGCTCCTTTTGTCACTTTCTACAATAAAAGATAAAAAAAATCTTATGATTACAGGCATACAGAAAGAATGTGTATGGATTTATGGACGAAATGGACGATAAAGAGTTAAAGGCACCCTACAGCGAAGGATTCACTTATTCCAACCTGTTGAAACGAGATCGCAGGAGATGGAATTATGCGGGTAAGTCGAACAATCACAAAACTTTTAACAAGTATACGAGTATAATGTTTTCAGAAAACCTTCGTATTTTTAGACAGATAGATTAACAGACAAAATGATTTTTTCTGTTAGTCAAAAGTTAAATGTTATGGCTGCGGCCCGCAATTTCACCCACTTAAAATAGGCCGAAAACGGTAAAGGACTATGGTACTATGCCATATGGCGTACTCATGTGACTACGCCATATGGCATAGTACCTTAGAGCTGAGCATTCACAGTACGGCCCTTCTCAGTAATGTTCGGTTCTCGGCGTGCGACTCCTAGCAGTAAACGGCTATCTAATGCAAATAGAATGTGAAACATCTATTGACGCAAGCGCTCCCAAAGTGGTCGATTCGACCCCATGGGGGCCAAGATTCTTCCTCCATAAATGGGCTATTGATTGTAAAAACATTCTTTTAAATTATGTTAGTATTTGCTGAGTATTAGCAAGTTCAAACATACAAACTTTTCAAGTTCAAACATACAAAAGTGTTATTACAGTAGTAAGATTAAGTGACGTCACGAGCAAATCGCACGTTTCATAGTAAGTGCAACGCCTGCCCATAGCAGTTGCGAAGTCATCAAAAACTTTGGGAAGTTTTTTTCTATGTCTGGTTGTGTTGTGATTGTCCCCGACAATCCCCGACAATCTCCGACACTGCATCGATAACATCGGACCCCCTATCTTATGGGTAGAGCGTTAGGGCGCGGTTAGGTTAGCACCAGTGAGTGCGTACACTTGTGGCACTATAATATCTACAGCGCAGTTGATAGCTCCTGACAGTATTCGAAGTTGTCGCCGTGGTAAAAAATCGGCCAGAGAGACCATCAATATGATATAATACGCCTTTACTCCACATTGCAGATGGAGATCAAGATGATGCTCTCAACAGGACAGAGTTCGCGTTGTTCTTGCACCCAGAAGACCATACCGGCATGAGAGACGTAGTCGTGCTCGAGACTATGGAAGACATTGATAAGGATAAGGTAGGTTGATAAAAATGGGCTATGGTTCGGTTGGAACACACAGCTCAGTGGTTGTTCTGGGTTGTGCATGTGCAATATACAACGTTATTCATAATTGGTATAATATATAAAAAAAAGCGTGGGGGTGGTATAACATCCCGGCACCTACCCATGCCACTTTGATCTGATAAACACAACGGTGAAGCTTTAATGACAAAATTGAATACTAAAAATGTCCATACAAAACTTTTAAATTATTTGTTATGTAAAACTTTACGCGACCCTAACTCAGAAAGTCGTTGCCCCGTAGTAGACAAATTCAAAATACGTTTTCTTCTCCATTTAATTTATGTTACCCTAGTACGGCGTCATACTAACAGATTTACTTCGCAACAGATTTTCTTAAGCTGCATGTTATCCTAGTACATGCGAGTTCTTTCGATGGCAGCTCAATGGAAAAACGCCCAATTAAATTTATGAGTTCCAATGCCTCGATCAGCTGTATAACAGGGTAGTCACCTATGAGTCGATATATCTCCTACAGGTGTCACGCTACGAGGCTCATTATATTTCTTGGGGCATATACACATCGTCCCTAAGCCCAGCCTGCCGGGATGTATAGGACATTACAAATGACCCTGTATATCAGATAAGGGATATTATTATATATATATATATATATATATATATATATATTTATATGTAGTATAAAAACTAAAAAAAAACACGCTTTTGTAGCTCATACAGAAGTGATTGACAAGTAATAAATATAGATATAAAAAAAGCCTGGAGGTGCTATTTGTCAATATAACTTGACTGAGAAGAAAGAATGTAGAAAGTACTCCATGGTTTTTGTTAATATAATGTCAGTAATTTTATTATAATTTTAAGCTAATAAAAGCGTGTGAAAATTTACTGGTGGTAGGATTCCTATGCAGGATTCTGTCTAGGTAGGTACCACCCCAGGGCAACTTATTCTGCCATGAAGCAGTAGTGTGCAAACATTACTGTGTTACGGTTTGTAGGGCACTGAGAGCTAGCGTAATCACTGGGCATATGAGACTTAAGAACTTATGTCTCAGGGTGATGGGCACAGTGTGGTGTCACACAGAAATTTCCTGAGTGACACAAAATTTGTTGTGGGCGGACGTTGCACTTACCATCAGGTGAACGTTTTGCTCGTTTCGTCACTTTATCGAATAAAAAAAAAATTAGGTCAAGGCCATCGAAAAGTATTAATTCTTCAGTTTCCACAAGACATTTTGACCGGAAATTCTGTTGCAGGATGGAAAGGTGTCCTTAGAAGAGTACATCGGGGACATGTACAAGCCAGAGGACGGCGAGGATGAAGAGGAGCCCGATTGGGTGAAGCAGGAGCGGGAACAGTTTACTGGCTATAGGTAATAATAATATTTATACAGACAAATATTTTATTACATACACACTACAAAAATCCATACAAAGAACACAAAAAAAAGAAATTTAAAAGGATGATGTGGTTTTTAGTTAAGCCATTTACAAGCCGTGGTAGCTCTGGGGCTAGGCGCTAGCTTTAAATTTCATAGTACGCGAGTGACCTGGGTTCGATTCCTTGTGCCAGCACCACTAAAATTGTTGATTGCAATTTTAAGTGCTGATTTACCACCAGCTCGGCGGTATAGGAAAACATCGAGAGGGAAACATGCAAGTCTGAGAAATAAAAAATATTTCCAAGACATGTGCAGTCCGCAAACTCGCATTGGAGCAGCGTGGCGGATTCTTCCTAGCTCCAAAACTCTCTCAGAAATGAGAGGGGGCCTGTGCTCGGCAGTGGCACATTTATAGGCTGAACCTTTACTTATTATTTACAAATCTCAGACGACGGCTGAACATAACCCTGTGTGTTTACCACAGTGTGTTTTGTTATTATGTTGGTTTTTTTTTTATTTGATAAAAGTGACGGAACCAGCAAAACGTTCACCTGATGGTAAGTGCACCGTCTGCCCATAACAAATGCTGTGTCACCCAGAACAGTGTGACACCACAATGTGCCTGTCACCCTGAGACATCAGTTCTTAAGTCTCATATGCACAGTGATTATGCTAGCTCTCAGTGCCCTTCAGACCGAAACGCAGTAATGTTTGCACACTACTGCTTCACGGCAGTATAACTGGCCCTGGGGTGGTACCTACCTAGACGGATTCCTGCATAGGAATCCTTCCACCAGGTATTTCATTTGGCGGCGCTAGGGTAGCCTTCAATATTGTAAATATCCATAGCGTTGGCCACTTGGATCTTCTATATTGGTGTATCTGTTATGACCCCGTGTTGTGCATTACATTAAAAAAAATTGTCGTACAGGGACACGAACAAGGACGGCTTCATGGACGCGACGGAAGTGAAGGAGTGGATCGCGCCGCCCGAGTTCGACCACGCGGAGGCCGAGGCGCGCCACCTGCTGTTCGAGGCCGACGCCGACGCCGACGAGAAGCTCGCCAAGGACGAGATCCTCGACAAGTACGACCTCTTCGTCGGCAGCCAGGCCACGGACTTCGGCGAGGCGCTGGCGAGGCACGACGAGTTCTAGAACTAGGCCCCAAGCCTGTGACAGTGCAAAATGATTTGAATTTTCAAACTTTACTTTTATTTCACTTATTGCGAGCGTAAGGTTATGTTTTGTATGTTCTGTTTAAAAATGTACTGTCTGTGACTGCATTTTATATATCGCACTGTCAATCTAAATCCGTTGTAACTCGGTAATTTTCAGAATCATTGAAAACGCCATCTATTGATTGCTGTGTTAAATTTCTTGACTACTGTTTTGGTGACTCATTTGCATGCTTGTTTAATACGTAAAAATATTGATTTATTTGAGTTACTTTTATACAATCTTGTAATAGCAATACGATATATACGGTTTGATCACTGATTACTATATAAGTCGATAGAAGATCCATGTGGCCTACGCTATGAATATATACAATATTGAAGGCTACCCTAGCGCCGCCAAATTAAATATCTGGTGTTAGGATTCCTACGCATGAATCCGTCTAGGTAGGTATTACCCCAGGGCCCACATTACTTTTTCGGTCTAAAAGGCACTGAGAGCTAGCGTAATCACTGGGAATATGAGACTTAAGAACTGGTGTCTCAGGGTGACGGGCGCAGTGTAATGTCACACAGAAATCTTCTGGGTGACATAGCATTTGTTATAGGCAGCCATTGCACTTACCTTCGGGTGAACGTTTCGGTCGTTTCGGTACTTTATCCAACAAAAAATTAACTATGGTATGCTCTATCTAGTTATATAGAGATCGGTGGTTAAACCGTTTCTTGGAAGGAAATCGTATATCTTTGTTATGGGATTTTTCTGGTAATAGCGTTGTATGACGATGAACGCTAAGTTACTCGAAATAAACTACTAATTAATAAATCAAAACAAATTAATATTTACTTATGGCAACTAAACTTTGAGATGAATTTTTTTACTGAAGGTCTGATTTTTTGACTTCGCGTAGTCTAAACTCGAAATGTTGATACCACTATTGTAATGGGAGTAACAGCAATTATATTATAATTAGAACAGGATAATGGCGTTCCCGCGGTTTAATCATATAATTACAACAGAATAATGGCGTTCCCGCTTTTTTATTCGCGACATACAGGATAAAAATGTATCATGAGTAACAATAGACAAATTGAAAGAACACCATACCATTATACAGAGCCATAACTGTAATGATTTCACAGATTTTTATTCTGTTCCGTAGTAGAATTATTTATGTCTATGAAATGAAATCTAATGAAAGCATTGGCCGATTACGGAAACCACGTGGCTTAATAATTGAGCGTGAAAAAAAAAACTTTGGTGCCTAAAATAGCAGTTAGTTTGATATGTATGCTATTATCAATATGCGTATACAGATTGTTTCGCTTTCGTGTTTTGCGCTCTTCAACTTTCATGATATTTAGCTGAACTAAAAGTAATGTCCATTTTCAAAAATCGCCTATTTAAATAAAATTGAATGCAGCAGAATAAATAGTTCCCGTGACTAAATAAAAAAATGTCCCACTTCTTCACATCTTCATACGAAATTCAATCATAAATATCGCTTGAATGGACCAGCCGTAAATGTACAAACAAACAAAACTGACTCACATCAACATTTATGACACTACGTAATTGGAGATTAAGTTTGGACAGTGAAGAGTCTCAGTGTGAAATTTAATATTTGTGAGATACAATATTAAATTAATCTTATATACATACTTAACTTGCCATATTAGTCTACTAGAATCTCTTCATAAGACACTGAATATTTGTATTTTTCTAAATATATTTTTTATACAATGTCCTCGTTTCTAATGATACCAAAGCATTTTATTTTACTTGTAGATTATATATATATAAAAACATTAATATGATAATTATATCCATTTAATATAGATGAGTTAAAATTATAACATGATTAATGAAGGAAATACTTAAAGCTTTTGTGATATCTTTTCTTGAGCCTTATCGAAATGGATGTAAGAGGCGTTGTATTTAACATTTTTTATTAATTGATACAGATTATGTATCGTCAAATTAGGGATGTTTCTTCGCTATTTGGTCGATTTTATGTTCTTTGTTTTAAATAATATCTTTAAAAAAACTCTTAGCCATCTCGATAAGCAATATGTATTACTGTATGCATTTAAAATAATTCCTTACTAACTTAGTAGTTAAGGTTAAATGATATATTTTTATAATAGCAATACTTTTTCCTATATAATCTGTACTTTTGTTTTTTAAACTTTAGTACAATTGTCATCTTTAGTACAACTGGTAATATAGACACTATTGCTTCTTTTTAAGTTGCATTAATAAATAATATTAATACAGTACTAGTTTCTTTGTTTTTTATTTATACCACTATTATATACGAGTATGTACTCCACTGGTGGTAGGATTCCTGCATACTGGTATCCGTCTAGGTAGGTATCACCCTATTTTTTTTCTTTAAAATAACGATGCTCCACAGTAGGATTTCTCCTGTGTCATTGGTACGTTTTACAGACAAATTCCACATGCACAAACCACCCAGACCCGGAACAACTATCTCTAGGCCATACAAATATTTGTTCCGTGCGCGAATCGAACCCGCGACCCGCGGCGCAGAAGCCAAGTGCATAGCCATTCCGCCAACACTCATCCGGTAAGCGGAGGTAGCCTAGGATGTAGTGCCAGAGACATGCTGGCTGCGGCTGAAATTCGAATCTAGGATACGCAGCATAGTAGTAAGGTAATTACGACGTATCTTGTATAAGTTTGGTTAAAATAACGCCGAAGTTCTAATTCGTCATTTTAAGTACCTATCAAAAAATACCGCAAACCGCTTTGTGTGAGAATTAGATTCAGCAGCAAAAGCACGACTCATAATTCGTAGTCGTGTCGCGTATGTAATAGAATTATTATTCAATATAGATTATTTACATAATACTCATTGAACGTATTTTTTTTAAATACAGTGGTTGCCTCTGCCCTGGGAACACCCAGCAAGAAGCCCAGCGAGCAGTTTTTTTTTCTTTTCAGTCATTTTAAATACAATTTCATTTACAAATACAAAATCATAAATATAAAGATGTGAAAAATCTTGGCAGCAATCACTTCATTCCCTGGGGGTTATCATCATCCATGTATTCATATATATACGACTGCGTGGCCTAGTGGTCAGAGTACCTGACTTCAACGCCGCGGGCTCTGGGTTCGAATGCCAGTCGGAGTCCTACATTTCTGCTAAAACACAAATTGTAGGTTTTCGGGTCTCCTTGTGTTGCAATTGTCCCCGTGTTTATGACACTGCATAGTCTACCTCCGATGTTATCGCATTAGCGTTCGGGCGCGGATAGGTTGGGACGAGTGAGTGCCTGTGTTTGCGCGTACCCTTGCGGCACTATAATATCTCTTTCGCAGTTGATAGCTTTCGACAATATTTGAAAGTTGTCGCCGTGGTCGTAATCGGCCAGGAGAACATCATATATATTGTAATTTATATTTAACTAGCGGACCCGACAGACGTCCTGCCCGAACATTGGATTGCCTGCTGTTAACAGATTCGGAAAACGATTTTACGATACTCGAATTATCGATAAACTATATACAGAGTGACTTTTGTCATTTTCCTAGAACTCTATCGCAGGGCCACCTACCGGGTCCAATTCTGAATCTGAACCATCCAGGGAACCACACAAACACAAACAAAAATATAAGTAAGTAAAAAAGATATAAGTAAATATAAATTACAATTTATAAATTATATTTTCTTATATGCACATGTGTGTTTTGAGATAAGTTATACGAGTACTATCGAATAGCGTTGCCAAGTGTTCCGATTTGGGAGGCAAGTCCCGATCCACCCTTGTTCGTGACGCCTAATGTCCCGATTTTTCACTAACCTCTTAAATTTATCTAGTTTGTTTAACTTTTATTTGATTTGTTTCCTGTACAATGGCAGTATACCATTTAAAAAAAAACTGACCGTCCGATACAAATTAAGGACGATGAAAGAATGTGTTTTGTTTGAACTCATTGCAGCTGTCCCGATTTGGAAACCTAATTTCAGATTATTTTTAACTTCCGTCCCGAAATTTGACACACCGGACATGGTAAATACTATATATTGGTTAAAGTAAACGATATAATTAGCGTCGTTCCTTGACTACCTACCGCGTTGTTTGGGAATGCTCCTATGGGAACAAATCATCATCAACATTTCAGATAGTGATAGACTAGTCCACTGCTGGACACAGGCCTCATTTTGGGAGGATTTTTCCATAGTTGCCACGCTTGTCAGGCGGGTTGGCAACCGCTGTTTATTTATTCAGATGTTCCATTAGATGCTGCTGCCCATCTTCCGGTTTTCATTTTCCCTCCGTCGACTTTTACGACACCTACGGGATGAGATAGGGTTGTTGGTTCTCTTCTCTTAAGCCGCCATCACACGGTGAACAAACACTATTATTATTTTATTAATTAGATTGATTCTTCTGTTATTTAGTAGAAGCTAACGTTTCTATGTGATACAAGCTAGTACCTGGCATGCGTTGGAACTTGCAACGCTTCTTTATTTATTTTGTAATTTGTTTGAAGTAGGTACATGTATACAAACCTGACACATTTACATACAGAAAATAAGTAACGGACAAAATGGTACGGAGAGCTCAATCTCTACCATTTGATCTACTTAAACGATTGATTTAAAACTAGATTATGTTTTAAGTGAGATTGCTGGTAATTCTTCTTCTTTTCATTATGGCCTCTCAATAGAAATATGCCAATGTCAAGAGTTTTGAATAGATAATTCAAAATTTCGATCAACAGTAAAATAATAGTTGACTTGTACTGAAGATTTGCTTGACTGACGGAGACAAAACGAAAAGTACAATTCTGGTTTTAAATTGAATCTTTCAATCACTGACAAAACACTACCGTCGCTTTTCGAGTTGACGCCAAAAGTTTTGATGGTAATTCTTTCTAATGAAGGAAGGTAAGTATACATAGACTCTACGACAGACGGCCACCGAGTCTATGACGCTTGATAATGCCTCGTTTTGGGGCGAAACACGTGTCGTGTTCTCGACTTCAGTGGTGTATATTATCTAGTGGTAGTTGTAGTGGTTGGTGGAGGGTAGCCGGTGGCGGTTCCTGGTGGCGGTGTTATTTTGGATGTGCATGCTATTGAGGGAGGGCAGGCGGTGCTCTTCAAAAAACTAGGTAATATACACCACTTTTATATTTCGCATGCGGATCTTAGCAAAGTAACTTACCTTCCTTCATTACAATGGATTTCCGCAAAGTAACGCCTGATTCTATTAACTATGGTAATTCTTTCTGCAATTTTAACGTAAATGTGCGAACAAACAGAGTTACTATTGTCGGCTTGTACGATCCAAAATACCTCTTAAATATAAAAAATGTCATTGTTTAAACTCAAGCACTTTTGAAAAAATAAAATACTATATGTAATACAGATAAAGAATGCTCGTTTAAATTTTCATTGAGTTCTCTATTATGTAACAAAAACCGGCAAGGTCCGGTTCGGACCACGCATATTGCGTTGGTTACACCAAAAATATCCCATATCTCAAAAACTACACGACATAACCTATTCAAATTAATTTTCGTTGAAAATGTTTTCTAGGTTCTACTCTACTAGCAAAATTTTTTTCAGAATTTTCCGCCGCATAGATAAAGAAATTGTACAATTTTTACGCTTTTTACGACCTTTAAAGCTCATATCGCAATAACCATTGGCTTAAATAAAATAGTTATTTTGAGACTTCATTACCATTCATTCATTTTGGACAAACTGAGAAAAAACGTGATAAGGGAACGTTGCGGTGTGGTAGAAGATGTAGTGACAAAGATAGATATATTTTCGGTGATGTAATTGCTGTTAGCCTTCTCGGCTTTTACAGCTTCATCGGATACTGTGCTCG
This sequence comes from Luehdorfia chinensis, assembly GCA_019845155.1. Classification (NCBI taxonomy): domain Eukaryota; kingdom Metazoa; phylum Arthropoda; class Insecta; order Lepidoptera; family Papilionidae; genus Luehdorfia; species Luehdorfia chinensis. The sequence goes on from JAHVAK010000172.1 coordinate 3,060,957, forward strand.
CGGGCCAGGGGCCCGTGTGCCAGGTTTGGTTTGACCCAAACATAAATAAATAAATAAAAACTCCTACAAAACCCTCGAAGTTCGGACTGTGTCGCGTTCGCTGCGTGCTTTCGCGGTTTCGAAAATCTTAAACATTTTAAGTCGTCTACTGACCGTCCGAAGGAGGCTGCGCGCGTCCATTCGGACTGTCGACTTGTGTGTCGGTAACTCTGGGCGGTGAGAACCGCCCTGGAACACGGGTGAATCTTGTGTACGCGATGTGATTATTGACTATTGCGCGCCGCTTTCTACGGCGGTCGCGCGTCGTGGTGCGTGTTATATTAAAGCTATTGACTGTGTGTACAGTGTGGCCTGGATCGTGACTGACAGTATCGTGGTCAGGAAGAGCTGAGACGTCCGTGTCGTCTAGCACGTTTCGCGGGCGACGTTTGCGTTCGGTCGCGTTTCTGTTTGGTCGGTAATTTGCTGCTTTAACCACCAGCGGGTTTGAATGAACCGCGGCTTTTTCGAAAAACCGCCGTGATAATTCTCTGAAGTGTTCAGAGATTAAAGGCATTTCACAGTCGCTGTGAAGATCTACATTGCGTTGATACCAACCGGCTCCGGTGGCAGTTCGCAAGAATCGATTTTGAACGCTCTGTAACTTCTTTAATTGATTGCCCGTCGCGTGAGCGAAAGCGACGCAAGCATAGTCCATTACGGGTCTTATGCAAGTCTTATAGAGGCGAAGTTTGTGTCTTAAGCACATTTTGCTTGAGGAGCAAGTTAATGGGTATAGACGGCTTGAGATAAAAGCCGCTCTATTGCGTATGTTTTTAATGTGTGCAGCGAACGACATCGCTGCGTCTAAAGTGACCCCGAGGTATTTGACGCTCTTTTCCCAGGGAATAGGGCGTCCGAACAGGGTGATCGTGCCTAGCTGATTGTTGCCGATTGGGTGACATCGTCTAGCGGGCTTTGGTGTGCCCCTCGAGAAGTATATCGCTACACTTTTCTCGGGGTTTACCTCTATTCTCCATTTCCGGAACCATTCGCCTAGGCGATCGGCTGCGGCTTGGAGTTGAATCGCTATGCGGCCCTTGTGCTTGTCGGAATAGTACAAGGCCGTGTCATCTGCGAAAAGCGCAAGATTGACTTTCGGGTCTTTAGGAATATCGCTAGTGTATAGCGAGAAAAGGAGTGGGGAGAGGCAGGAGCCCTGAGGGACACTCGCTCGGAGAGGGCGGCTTGAGGAGCGCGTTCCCTCTACCCGGAAGCGAAATAGGCGGTTAGACAAGAAGGCTCGTATGATGTTCACGAGTCTGTCTGGCACATTAGTGTGATACAACTTGTAATACAAGCCGTCGTGCCAGACTTTGTCAAATGCCTTTGCGACATCGAAAAATAAGGCCCCTGTGCCTACAGGCTTAGGGCGGTCGTTTAAATTCTCTAAGATGTGCTCCGTTAAGCGGTGCACTTGATGAGTACACGAGTGTTCGGGGCGAAAGCCGAACTGCTCGTCTGGAAGAATATTATTTGTAAGGACATAGTCTTTTAATCGACTGAGTATAATTCGCTCATAAATCTTAGCCATCGAGTTGAGGAGACTTATTGGGCGATAATTAGACGGAATGTTCCTAGGCTTATTAGGCTTCGGAATGCCTATAACGTCGGCTTCCTTCCAGTCGTCCGGGAAGGAGCAGCTGGAGAGGAGCGCGTTAAAAATACTGACTAACAGACATAATAACGGCGTAGTTAGACATTTCATCACCCTGTTGTTTATGCCGTCGAGGCCAGGCGCGGATCGGTTTTTAAGATTTTGGACAAAGATAGAGAAAGGGATGCTTAGATGGTTTGGACACATAGAGATAATGGATGAAAGAAGATTGACGAAACAGATTTATGAGGCGAGTGTGAATGGGCAAGCCGGTAAGGGTCGATGTAGGCGAACGTATTACGATCAGATCGAAATTATTTTAACGGTTTACACGGCAAAAGTACCCGCACCCGACGAGCTTGTATGAAAACACTAATAGTAGTAGTAGAGGAAGCTAAAGATGTGTGTCAGGATCGTAGCAAGTGGAAAGATGCGGTCTCTGCCTACCCCTTTGGCTCTCTATGTCTATGTCTATGTTTATGTCTATGTCTATGGGAAAGAGACGTGATTCTTTAAATTACCATTTTTCAAGATCATTCTAACGATACCGCACACGCTTATGTGCACTGATTTTTTTTACGTACGTTACGTAGATAGCGTGTCACCCCTATTTTTTTGGAACTTCACTACGCCTGTATAGCGGTTTATGAAAAAAACCTTTCTTTAAAACTTCATCTATATAGTGCTAAGTCTCCAACGGCGGCGTGGTTCGCCACCCGTCACGTCTCGTTTCCCGAGGAGTCGAAAATCGGACTGCGGATGTGGTCTCTGCGTAACCCGATGGAAAAGAGTGACTGTATGTATGTTTGGCCTCCAAGTAAAATCGCTGTGACATACGGATTACTGACCGACGGACAGGACGAAATTATAAGGGTTGGAACCCTAAAAATATCATATTGATTTCTAATTTTTTACATCTGTCAACTCTTCTGCTTTCTTTCCATTTTACAGCATCATGTGTCCTTGCGTTATTTAGAGATTTGCGGTCTATCCCGGTCGGGCGCTGAAATTATTTCTTAATATTTAATATATAAATATATAAAAATCCATGAAATGGATTATATAAGAGTTTAGATACTATTGATTACTAACGACTCCTCCCAGGTGATATCTCAATAACATTATTGTTAACTGTTTCAGCTTTGCATTTTGAGGAATTTTTTACACAGGGCGACAATAATCGGGCTTTGGCAATTAAGAATTTAAAAATAAAATGTAATATAAAGAGTCTTATAAAAGGTTTAATTGTTCATCGGGTTAGTTACGTTGCTCAACTGTGGAATTTCACATTTTCGGCGTAGCAACACTTGGTTTTGATTACTTCCTAGCAGATTTCATTTTCAGCAACAATTATTAAAATATACTATAAATGTAAGCTATTATATATATAGGTATACATTAAACGATTATTCTAGAGCGATATCTAAAGATATATTTCATGCAAGCTTAACTAGAATGATGGTTCAATAAATTAACAGCAGAAGAAAGGAATATATCGGCAGTCGCCAATATAACTCTCTGGAGACGCGTGTGTCCCATCATATAACACTCAGCGTGGCATATTTCTTCGGCTCCGCACCCGAGGCGTCGGTTAAGCCGCTCTTATTTACTGATATTGATATAGGCCCCGTCGAAATGACAATTACGCGTCGCGTATATTTCACGAAACTGGATGTAAAACTACTGGAAGTGACAAGTTTTCAAAATAATACTGGTATATGTACTGTTTATTTCGGCAGCTGCTTCTATCTATGATCGTGGGGGCCTAATTATACACTTGTTAATAAAAGCAAAAGTGTTTGTGTTTCTTACGCACTGAACCGGAATTTTGGACTCCCACATCATGAGACAGTTTATTTTGTTTAAAAAAATATACAACATCTGACACATACTTTTCATCCATCAGCAACATATTCCCGTTATTTGTTTTAGAATATTTAATCCTTATCCAGTAGATTCGTATTTAGGCATGTTTATTAAGGTTAAAAGATTTTTAAAAAATGCTCTTTTTTATAAAACTAGCTGTGCCCCGCGATTTCACCCGCGTAAAAATGCCGACCCCGATCGATGGTATACATATATACTTCCCTATTTAAAACAGACTTTGGGGTTTTAATTATTTTGCGCGAAACCCTAATTATTTTTCTAAAATCAAAGTAGCCTAAGTTTCCCGCTATAATATCAGCTATCTGTCAGTGAAAGTCCCGTCAAAATCGGTCCAGCCGTTTCGGAGATAAGCGGGAACAAACAGACAGACCAAAAAAATAAAAATTGTTTTTTCTTATCGGTACCGTATATACTTACATCAGCATTGAGTAAAAAGCTGTTATTTTGTAATTACAAACAGACACTTCAATTTTATTTATTTGTATAGATGAGACGTACGTAAACATTAACTGTTGTGAAAGTAATAAAAACTGAATATATTGAAAAAAAGATTGTGGTCGATTCAGTACATCGCATAAATTAAAAATAAATTAACAACAAGAAATTTTAAAATTTATTTTCGAATACAGCAACGAAAAGGCACCCGACTCAGCATTATTTGAAAGAAGAAAGAAAGAGATATTTATTTGAAAAAATCATACAATACAGGTAGATTTGAAAACAGCATAGAAATACTAAACCTCAATATAGATGCACGAAACTAGGACATCATAACAACAATTTGGCAAATGCCACAAGCTTAAATTTATCTAAATAAATAAAAAAAATACTAACTATAAAAAACAGCGCTTCAGCTTTAATTGCTGTAGTGCTGTTATTTTGTCGGTGCGACTGACAAGGAACCTAAAAGCATCTGTAGTTAGAACAAGATCTACGATTTTCTCGAAGCGGGGAAGAAACTTGACCCTTGGCATCGGCCTTTTCCTACAGCATTGGAGCTTAAAGATTTCATAAAAACTCAAGTATATGAATTGCCCTCTCAAGTATATGGTCGCCCCCTTGAATTGCCGCCAGGGGCAGGTGTCCCAATTGCCCCCCCTAGATTCGGGGCTGTTTGTCGTACAGATATACATAGTTATATATGAAATGAAATAAAAATCGCAAAATTATTATTATGTATGAGGTTTAAACATAAATTGCGTAATGTACAGAATATATTAACGAAAAAAAATTTAAAATAACGATATTAATATATTTGTACTTGTCCATGTGCCACTTCCAGTTGGACTAAATCTGCACCATCAATACCCGCGACAAGAGAACGAATTTCCCCGGAGCGCAATCCACAACAAGCCGCGAAGAAGAATAACCAAGAGAATGCAAAATGAATATTATCATACAAATTTCCTTTTCTATATGAACCGAGCAGTATTACTGTCGCGGTGTAAGTATGCAAAAATATGAAACGACTCCTTTGCCTTTCAAATGTAACGCAAAGTAAAATATTTGTTCTGAAGCATTTTCTTGGGCGTAATTTTCAGCAGTCGTAATTTGAATTTATTATGTAAATAATGCATGTAAAATGCTGTCGTCTTTTGTTGATCGCGTTTATTATCTGTGAATGAATAAAAGAGTGATCTTTTCTCTTTCTTTTGTTCGGATTTCTTGACAAATGAAATCAAATAAACATTTTGTGAAAACTGAAGATCTATCTTGTTTATGCCCCACGGAATCGTCATGTCACCTTTAATGCTATCTATGTTTAACAACTGTACAAAGTTGTACAGAGAGCTATAGAGAGGGCTTAGCTTGGAGTTCCCCTGTATGATAGAATTAGAAATAAAGATATCCGCAACGGAACTAAAGTAATAAATAATAGTTTGAAAAAACTAAAAAATACGCTTTATATAGAAAACCAAACTAAAAAATAGAAAATAAATTTTAATTAAGAATAGTGTAAAAAATTCTAATAAATATAAATTAATAATAGTGTAAATAAGAAAAAAAATGTTTTATTAAAAAAAGCGTGGGGTGCATGGTGTCAATAGTTATAAATATTTCATTGACAGATATGACAAGAAGGATTATCATTTCGATGATATCTTAAAAAGTACCCCACGCTTTTTTAACACCGCGCTTCCACCACGTACCACGCTTTTTTTTTTAATAAAACATTTTTTTGCTTATTTACACTATTATTCATTTATATTTATTAGAATTTTTTACACTATTCTTAATTCAAATTTATAAAAATTTATTTTCTATTTTTTAGTTTGGTTTTCTATATAAAGCGTATTTTTTAGATTTTTCAAACTATTATGTATTTTCTACTTTTTAGTTTGATTTATTTATAAAAGCTACCGATCGCCATTAACAACAGAATGTCCATTTGTTAATTAATACCTAAAAACATATGCGTTGGCGGACTTCACATGTCCTCGATATATTTATCATTTCTTAGACATGCAGGTATCTTCCCGATGTTTTCCTTCAGTACCGACTATACACTACTACACTTAAAATTGCGATTAACAATTTTAGTTGCGCCGGCACCGGGAATCGTACCCAGGTCACTCGCGTACTATGAAATTTTTAGGGAGTGCCTAGCCCCCGACATAAAAGAAAGAATCGGTAAGTTAAAGTGGGCCCAGCCAGTTAATAAAATGAATAATTTCGGTGATGTAATTGCTGTTAGCCTTTTTGGCTTTTACAGCTTCATCGGATACTGTGCTCACGAGCCAGGGGTCCGCGTGCCAGGTTTGGTTTGACCCAAACATAAATACTTAAATAAACTCCTACAAAAACATCGAAATTCGGACTGTGTCGCGTTCTCTGCGTGCTTGCGCGATTTCGAATATCTCAAATGATTTTAAGTCGTCTAATGACCGTCCGAGGGAGGCTGCGGGCCCCAATCGGATTGTCGACTTGTGTGGGTAACTCTGGGCGGTGAGAACCGCCCTGTAACACGGGTGTATCGTGTGTACGCGGAGTGATTGTCGACTGCTGCGCGCCTTTCTCTCTTAGAATGGGCAACTGATAGAGGAATAAGTAGAAATGACATAGATTAGGACAATCTACCATAAAATGACCTTTCCGGTATTCATTATAAGTCTGTGGATGAAGGGACGATTTATCCAATTTTGTAGTAAGTTGTTGAGGGAAGAAACGCTTAGTAACAGACTTACCATAGGCTACTTACCGTAGTTATAATGATAAACATGTATTAAAAAAACAGAAAAAAGTTCATGCGTATATAAAAGTATTTCATATTACATTATAATATATCATGTGTTGTTATATTCTTCGGAATATCTTCGGTTACAGCTTTTGTTAAAGTTTGGAATAGTTCGGATATTGCTTTGGTGATTTGTGATAATCTTTTATTAATATTATCTAAGAAATATTGCAGTTATACGAGTAAGTATCATTACAAACAATATCACAGATGTAATAATTAATAAGGATAATAAGATTATTGAGCTCAGAAATTCCCAGGTCCGATAAACATAAGTAAAGCTATTTAACTATGTGTATTATGCAGGAATCCGTCTAGGTAGGTACCACTCCAGGGCCAGTTATTTTACCGTGAAGCAGTACTGCAAACATTACTGTGTTTCGGTTTGAAGGGCACTGAGAGCTAGCGTAATCACTGGGCATATGTGACTTAAGAACTGATGTCTCAGGGTAACGGGCGCAGTGTGGTGTCACACAGACATGTTCTAGGCGACACAGCATTTGTGATGGGCAGACGTTGCACTTACCATCAGGTGAACGTTTTGCTCGTTTCGTAACTTATGAAATAATGTGATATATCATAATATCATGTAATAATATGATACAGAAAGAAATTAAAACTCTAAACGACAGACAGTTAATAAAATGTGTATCTAAAAATAACTAAATGAGAAATAATTGTATAACACGAATGAATGACTTGCATGTTGACAATTATGTAAAGTTTGCTGAAAATTAATGAAGGAAAGGAAGTTAATTGTATATTACCCAGTTTTTGAAGAGCACCGCCCGCCCTCCCACAGTAGCGTGCACATTAATAAATAGTTGCTAAAGATTGTAAAATTTTGCCATACCTTAATAGTTGAGTTGTATGTATGAATATCTATGTATGTATATATATGATAGTATGTATATTTATATGTGTATGTATCTGTATATATTTTTTTTGATTTTATTCATGCCCGTTTCGCACCTGCCAACATTAAATTTTCTTCTCCCAGGGTTGACTGGAAGAGAATGCCACAAGGCATAAAGTCCGCCTGTTGTAACCCCTTAGAGTGTCTTACAATAAAGTATTAAATAAATAAATAAATAAATAAGATACAATGTTTACAATAATAAAAAAAAATCTTCAGTAAAACTATATATACTATATAAAACTATATACACTTGGTTACACGAATGTTATTTCAATTATTTAACTGTGCTACAGGCTTTAGGTTACATTACAGTTTTAATACAAGGTACAAGGTATGTGCGTGTGCGTGTAATGATGTGCGTGGATGTCTGTATGTATGTTTTTTTTTAATTATGTCACGAAACAAGCAAAACGTTCACCTGATTGTAAATGCAACGTCTGCCCATAACAAATGCTGTGTCACCCGAAATATTTCCATGTGACAACACACTGCGACCGTCTCCCTGAGACACATGTTCTTAATTCGTATATGCCTAGTGATTACGCTAGCTCTCAGTGCCCTTCAAGCCGAAACACAGTCAAAGTCGAAGTCAAAATTTCTTTATTCAGTTTAGGCTTGTATAAAGCTCTTATGAACTTCAAAATCTACATCGGTTCAAAAAATAAAACCTTCTCATAGAAGAACCGGCAAGAAACTCTGGGATCTTTCTTTTTTCAATGTCATTTATAAGTTACATGAAAATTACATCATAAATGTAGTAGCCAGGGGGTTTGCAAGTGGAGAGTAAGAGTTATTACCACAGATCTCTGTCCTCTATGTAATGATCTATTTTATCATACGCTTTTTCTAATAATGTCTTCTGGACAAGTTTGATGAATTCTATGTCAGTTGTTTGAGTCACACTTTTAGGAATTTTTTTATAAAATTTTATGGATCTACTAAGAAAAAAATATCTAGTTTTGGCCAACCTGAATACAGGAATCCCTAGCGTGTCGCCTCGGCCCATTGTACAGGATACAGTTACTTTTTTATTAAATAAATACATGTGTTTCCGTACGTACACAATATTTTCATAAATATATAAAGACAGTAACAACACAGTATGTGCGGGTTCGTGTTTGTGTGCGTGTTAGAGTGGATGAATTGTGTTATGTTAGTCTATGTAATACATTATTACATGGTTAATAAATGTAATTGTATTTTGTAGCAATATAAAATAATTGTATTTTTTAGTGGATCTGGTATGTTGAAACAGACATATTTTGAATTGGCGGCAATAAGTGTAAGTAAGTTATTTTCTAGCCATGCTGTCAGCTCACTCATTCCACCGAACCGTACTCCAAGTCGGTCCATGAAATAATAAGACTGTGTCATCCGCAAAAATAACTTATGTCAGTTCGATTTAACCTTAAGCTAGACAGTGCATTTACATATATAATGAAAAGTGTCGGGCCTAGGGTACCTTGCAGTATTTCGAATGAGCATAAACTACTATCACTTAATTGGCCGTTTACTCTGACCATCTGCGATCCGCCTGTCAAATAAAATCGGAACTATTCACGTGGCATTCCTCTTGTTCCCATGTTTTGCATTCATGACAAAAATAATGGGTTTTGTTATCGTATTAAATGTCTTCTGTAGGTCTAAAAAAACACCAAAACACCTTTCATTGTTGTCCAGGTAGCACCGTACTTTCGAAGTCAAGTTCAGAACATCTGTTATATTTTAAGACCATTTTGTATACACTTAATCTGCAAATAAACATTTGAATTTAAGTTTACGGTTTACTTTAACTACCGCAAATTAAAAAAAAAAACTTCAAGCAGACTCTTGAGTCTGGCTCACGTGCAACGACGTCAAGTGGTGTGTGCTGTGCGGTTGATTTCACACGGCGCGCGGGAAATGAGCGGGAAATCCGATAACTGTCACAGAGGCAGTCAGCTCGTCGAGAGTTAAACACAATACTTGTTTTGTCTGAATTAAAGTTGTGAATTTGAAATATAGAATAGTAGTGTCAAAAGATTTCTTAGAAACGAATTTAACTTTCTTTGATAAATGATGTACAAAACAATAGGATTTCCCCTGTCTCGAGAGTTCGTTTTACAAACATTAATAACACACGCATCATACAAACAAACCTGAAAACCAAAAATTTACGACAGTTGCTCTGACCACTGGGACAGGTTCTTCCGTGAAAAATAAATTCTTCTTCTTCGCTGTCTTATTATTGTTTCGATTAATATTCAAATTCCGACCCTTACACCAGAAAACATTTATGAAAAAATAATTCCTGAAATGGACTTTGGGCAAATAGTTCAAAGTCTGCCCATAAGAAAGGCTGTGTCACCTAGAACCTGACTGTGTCACCTAGAACATTGCTGTGTGGTACCACACTGCGCTCGTCACTTTGAGATATCAGTTTTTAAGTCTCATATGCCCAGTGATTACAGTAGCTCTCAGTGCCCTTCAGACCGAAACATAGCAATGGCTGCACACTACTGCTTCAAGACAGAATAACTGGCCCTGCGGTTGATAACATTGTATGAGTTCATATATATTAGAACTATCTGGAAGGATTAAGATATTACGAGTATAAGATGTTGTTGTTGTTATCGTCGTGAAAATTGTATGAAGGCATAACTTTATGTCTGTCTTCGGAATCACTGTTACTGTGGAAAGTTGATGTTACTAGTGCCATAATTTTATTGATTTGCTCCCACCTTATTTTACCATAGAGTACTGAGGCAAACACGCATCACAGTGTCATGTTTAAAAACGGTTTATAACATTGAACAATTTTATATAATTAACTTTACTGATTTCGAGTAAAAAAGATAAAAATTATATTTTGTAAATAAAACTCCTAAAAGGTCACGGTATTGAACATATGTATATGACTGTAGGATTTGCGACTAAGTCCTAGAGATTTTTTTTATGGACGAAAGTGACGAGACGAGCAGATCGTTTACCCGATGGCTATGTCTGCTCATAAAAAATGCTGTGTCACCCAGACAAATGTATCAGCATTTGTTTGGCATCTAGTGTCCGACTGAACCTTCGCCTTCGGCCAAAAATGCCAAAGATTTCTAGCAAACATTGAACGAACTACTCTTCCTTCGACCTCGGTAGGAAAGAGGTAGGTGCTATTGTACTCTGCCGGGCACCTATCGGCAGAAAAGATATATCAACAGGCTCTATTTTAAACTGTTCATATAATTTTAGTTTCAACTCCAAAACCCTCTCAGAAATGAGAGGAGGCCTGTGCTCAGCAGTGGGACATTTATAGGCTGTTTACTTGTTTATTTAATTTACTTTTTTTATCTAAGCTATGAAATGCAGAATAGATGACTGACGAACGGACTTTTATGCAGGAATTGTCCTAGATAGTACAACCCGAGTGCCAATTATTCTGCCACCAAGCAATAGTGTTTAAGCATTATCGTATTTCGGTTTGAAAAGCACTGTAACTTGTGAAATTACTGAGCATATGAGACTTAATAACAGGAGGCTTAAGGGGAGGAAACGTCCACCCCAGATCAGATCATTCGATCTGGCGGGTAGCTACCCCTTTTCCATGGCAATATCCTCCGCCAAACTGCTTTTGGCGACGACCATGTAAAAGTCGACAGATAAAATAGGGAACTATGAAATGGATAAAATAGAACAGGATAATTTAATACCATAAAAATCGTGACCTGCTTAACTAAAATTTCAAAGGTTTATTTATAAAATACTTAATTAACGTAAGTGCGGGAGAAAAATGTAAATTCTTTGAATTTCATCACGTTTAAGTCCTTTCAGAAGAAATAGTTCAAACTCCTCTTTCCTTGAAATTCCGGACAGAATTAATTTTTTTTTTTAGAAAAACGCTTTTTTTCTTATAAAGTGACACCGCTGTACAACAGCCATTTAACGACAATTCAAAAGCAAACGCAAACGAGAATTCAAAAGGAGCAATTAAATTTTATTTAAGAAAAGCTGTGCTTCTTTGTACATTACAATTTATGAACTTTATAATTTATGTAACTTTTCAGGATTTTGATATATCGCTACGGACTAAAGTCCTACTTCATTTTCTTCAACAGTCTGTTTAAAGACCGCTGCTGGGCGTATGCCTCTCCCTAGTACAGAGGATTTGCCGTTATCGCCAAAATTTGGCAGGCGGATTGGCGATCCCAGTACCAGTCACCTCGGAACTTAGACACGTCTGCCCGTAGCGGGTCTGGATAGTTTAGACTTGGCTTGATTAAGCGAGGTCTCAAAGTGAGAGAAAGAGAGTGCTGGGGGTAATGTATACTGCCCTCGGGTCGGGTTGTAGTCGTAGCTAAGCGACGGAAGGGCTGCGTTCTGAACGGATATCCCGTAACCCCTCTTCAGCGCTGATGGATATCACCCATGGGATTTTAGTCGATAAGATATATAATAACTCGGCTGACCTACCTGGCGAGTCGGGTATCCATGCAGGATTTCTCCACATGTAAAAAAGGTCTGGCACGACTGAGATGATTATTCGACATCAATCAGATGCAATTATATTATAGCGAATGTTGAGTCTGACAGAAGACGCATGAAAGTAAGATTGATGCTATGGAAATGAGAATTTTAAGATGAATAGCTGGAGTGACTTTGATGGGCGAAGTGTGATAATGGAACGTTGCGGAATGGTAGAAGATGTAGTGACAAAGACAAAGAAAGGGATGCTTAGATGTTTTGGACACGTAGAGAGGATGGATGAAAGAAGATTGACGAAACAGGTTTATGAGGCGATTGTGAATGGGCAAGCCGGTAAGGGACATGGGCGAACATATCACGATCTGATCGAAGACGTTTTGAGGAAAGGCCACGTCAAAAGTACCCGCAAGCAACGAGCTTGAATGTAAATATTTATGAAAGTAAAAGAAGCCAAAGATGTATGTCAGGATCGTAGCAACTAGAAAGGCCTCTACTCATTGCGGCTACTCAAAGAGGCGTGACTGTATGGTGTATTTTCTGGTGGTAGGATTCCTATGCAGGAATCCGTCTAGGTAGGTACCACCCCAGGGCCAGTTATTCTGCTGTGAAGCAGTAGTGTGCAAACATTAGTGTGTTTCGGTTTGAAGGGCACTGTGAGCTAGCGTAATCACTGGGCATTTGAGACTTAAGAACTGATGTCTCAGGGTGACGGGCGCAGTGTGGTGTCACACTGAAATATTCTTGGTGAGACAGCATTTGTTGTGGGCGGACGTTGCACTTACCATCAGGTGAACGTTTTGCCCGTTTCGTCACTTTATACAATAAAAAAAAAACTATGTGTATTTCTCTTAGTCGATATTAAAGACACCCACGCCGTGAAATGGGGTGGCTGATTTTATAACACCGCTACTAGACGAAGGTTAATATTAACCATACACTAAAAAGAAATAAAGAAACTACTTTATTTGACAAAGATCCGCTGATGTGCAGAACATGTATCAAGAAAAAATTCAAAATTACCACAATAAATTAACACAAAAATGGTCATCATTAAGCGTAGTGAGAAAGAAAGAAAATTTATTTATTAAAATAAACCAAACACACATTTTAAAGCAAAACAAAGATGTTAAGACTAGACAACTAAATCCTTAATATACTGTAGTACTTAGTTGTTCTGTTACAATTACAGAACAAAGCAATACAGTATAAACATAAGCTGCTTGTGAAGTTTGTTAGAAAAGACAACACTCAGCATAATGTCGTGTTATTGTCCACGACGCCGGATTTCAGTGCGCTCTTATGAGTAACTCACGGACCAAACTGCTACAACAGCCTTCACGGGCAAATTAATTTGCATAAAATAAAAAATGTTGAAAACATTGATGAATGATTATCTTCGTTCACTAATAAAAAAATTGGGGTGATGTTCTCGTAGCCGATTTCGACCACGGCGACAACTTCCGAATCCGAATGTCGAGAGCCATCAACTGCGCAGGAGATATTATAGTGCCACAAGTGTACGCGCAAACACAGAGGCACTCACTCGTCCCAACCTACCCGCGCCCGATGTAACGCTGATGCGATAAGATCGGAGGTAGGCCAGGATGCAGTGTCAGAAACACGGGGACAAACACAACGCAACCAGACCCGAAAACCAACAATTTGTGTTTTAGCACAAATGTTGGCTCCGGCTGTGATTCGAACCCAGGACCCGCGGCGTAGAAGTCAGGTACTCTGACCATTAGGCCACGCGGTTGTCAAAATTGATAGTGTGATAAGGGAACGTTGCGGTGTAGTAAAAGATATAGGGACAAAGATAGAGAAAGGGATGCTTAGATGGTTTGGACACGTAGAGAGGATTTATGAGGCGAGTGTGAATGTGCAAGCCGGTAAGGGTCTACGTAGGCGTATCACGATCGCATCGAAGTCGTTTTAAGAAACGGCCACGTCAAAATTACCCGCAACCGACGAGCTTGTATGAAAACACTTATGAAAGTAGAGGAAGCTAAAGATGTTTGTCAGGATCGTATCAAGTGGAAAGATGTGGTCTCTGCCTACCCTAATGGGAAAGAGGTGTGACTCTATGTATGTATATGTAATAATAATAATAATTTATTAAACCAAAGGATTTACATAATGATAAAATATTGATTATAAATGTGGAGTTCTCTTTGTATGGTTACGGTAAAGGGAAGCTACAATAAAAAAAATCGTGAGTTATAAAAATCGTATAAAAACCAATCATCTCAATAGATTAAGCAGGTAGAGTTAATTATTTTTACATCAGATTTGGTCAGGTATTCTTCAGGCATGTAGATTTCCTCACGATGTTTTCCTTCACCGTTGTGCACGTGGTAAATTAACATTAAAAATTGTAAATCACCGGTGGTGCCGGCACTGAGATCGGATTTTGACGACTATTGCTGGAATACGTGTTGCAAGTTCAGGTTCGAAGGGTGGAATGTAATAAAAATGAACTAGTGGTTGCCTAATGGTCGAAATTCGACCGTGATTCATTTACATTCTTTATTGAAATGAATGTATTTGTAACATATATAATGTATAAATTTTAGCTTTCTGCACCTTCCTTCCCCATATCAACTTTAACTATGCCAAATCCTACTCCCTTCCGTGCGCGCACTATGCTTAAAAAGGGGTATTAACATATAAATTACAATTTAAAAGTATTCTTAAGCTTTATAAAACCAACAATATGTTCAAACGCTACATTGCTATGAAATAAAGAAAAGGAGCTTGCGCCGGAACAATGCACTAAATACTGTTTCCATAACGACGACCGACACGGACTACTATCGTTTTAATTGGAGCGGTTGTAACAAGAAATATAAATTAACAAATATATTATTAGCTAAATAAAAATATTATGTAAAAAGAAACGAAATTTTATTTCCATTTTTCATGTCTCGAGAAAAAAAAGTAACTCTAGCCAGAAGCAGATAAAATAAGCGTTTGTTGCGTTAAACTTTATACGTGCTTAGCGACTGCTATTGGATTTCCCGCTCATTTCCCACGTGCCGCGTGAAATCAACCGCACAGTACTTGACGATGCAGCACCTGAGCCAACGCAAGGGTTTGGATGAAGTTTATTTTTGAAACGAAAGTTTGAGCGTGAGTGCGGTAATTTGATATAACTTACATATAACATTGGAGAGGGAATTTTACTGTGAAACATTAATTAATGGCAATTAATTTTAATCTAAGAATATTAAATAAGTCATAGCTTATGGTTTAGAATTTAAAGCTTAATTTCGTTATGATGATGTCCTCTTCTACTCAGTTCGGCTTCAGTCATGACAACACCTTCAAGTTAATTCGAGAAGTTATATTAATATCTCTCGTTCCCATCTTCCAGTATCTCAAGCAACGTTTTACGCAGAGTCGTAAACACGAGTTTTGCTACATAACTTTCAAAAACTTTGAAAACTGATAATAGTTTCCCAACACCTTTTTAGAAAAAAACAATTTTTAGAAATCACAATATAACAATGTGACGGTGCTTAAAAGAAATTTATATGAAATTGCATCTAAATGTGTGGTTGATTGCGTGCATATGTTTGTGCATGCGTGTGTGTGTATGCGTGTGAGTGTTAGAATGCGACTTAATTTGGGCCTAAATATTTTTACACGTAAATTGTCACAAATATTCATTTAAATAATGATTTATTTAAATGAATATTGTTATTAATGTTTTATATTCATAGCGATTTTAGGGAATGCAGAGGCAATATTTTACGTAATATATAATAAAGATGGCCGTCCGAGGAAGACAAAGAACCTATGACTAAATAAGGTTTTTAACAGGAATAGTTTTTGTTTTGTATCTATTGTGATTAGACCGTGAATAAATGTGTTTGTTTGTTTCTTTCTAGCAGAGTTGCATCGAGTAGATTTGCGGGTGTAGTGGGTTATAGTGCTGTTTGAGAGCGGTAGCTGGTATGAAGAGGTCTAACTGTAATGAATTGAGGCAAAATATATAATGATATGGTATTACCTCTCTTCTTGGTAGAGGTCTAGACCCAGCAATGAACAATTAGCAGAATGTTGAAGAACATGCATACATTAATAATATAATGTCATTATTTTGTCGCGATAAATCAAATAAACACTGAGAAAACTCATTTTCAATGGTGTTTAATTAATTATCCTCTTTCTTCTTATCACACAGTATACTTGTGTAACACAATGGGCATTCCATTAGTTCATCTGTTATTACACAGGATTCTTTGTTCAATGTACTTAAAAGCGCTGGAATGAGAAATTTCGAAATAATAATTCCTGGCATAATTAATAATTATTATACGTACAAATGAAGTTTTGATCGTTGTTAAATTTTAAGTAAATCTAATATGACATTTATAGAGCTATACAAGCAGAGACAGGCCGGTCTATTATAAAACATATTTATTTCGTTATTAGCGTTACATTATTATGTAGTGTCATTAAAAAAAATCGTTTAATGAATGATAACATTTCACGATAATTGAGTTTTTCAAACGGTTTGAGAATACTTCGTTTTTTGGTTATCTTTTATGACGGTGAGTATTTAGTCGAGAAATGTTATAGACATTATATTCAGGCTTTTAGTAGTCCACTGACAGAATACTTTTCTCGAGTTGAGACTGAAAAAATGTGGATTATTTGAAACGCTCACTCGCTCACGCATAGGAGGATTTCTTAAACCTCTTTTACTCGTTAAGAGATGGCACGATGATCTCTTTTTTCATAACCGCACGACAAGAGGAGTAAGTAGAATTAAGAAAAGCCGTTACAAGAAGAAAGTCATCAACTATGTTACAATTCTTGAAAGGAGAGTATCGATTTCACATCCCCAATTTCCAGTTTATCGGCAGTAATGCCAATTTTTGATCCTTCGAGATAAAATACGAACGTTATTATTGTCACAGCGGGGCTGATATCAATATCGGTAAGGCAGCAACGGATTAATCGGCGTCTTTTCCTTTTTCAACATAAAATATATAATTTTGTCTTTTGTTTTTGGGAAGAAAGTGACGAGACGAACATATCGTTAACTTGAAGATAAGATAACGTGTGCCCATAACAAATGATGTAAATCGAGAACATTTATGAATTTACGGAGGACGAGAACTTACTTTTCAGGAATCCTACAAGTTGTCACTTTTTTTTATTTATTTTTTATTGGAAAAAGTGACGATACGAACAAAACGTTCACCTGATGGTAACTGTTTGCACACTTCTTTCACTTTTGCACTGTTTTCGCGGCATAATAACTGGCCCTGGGGTGGTACCTACCTAGACGGATTCCTGCATCGGAATCCTACCACTAATCCACGGAGCAACAACCAATATGATTATGCGAATTCAAGAATTTCGCGACTTTGTCATCGTAGGGGAATTGAACTCGTTTTCTTAATGAAAACGCAATAATCTCGCAAAGACAAAAGTATATAACATTTTTTAAACGTACCGACACGTAACTTACAAAGTAATAGTTACATACGACATGGTAATATATTTTAACAGGCGCTGCGACAGTCATGGTTACCATCATCAGAACTGGGGGTCAACTGTGTAACTCTGGTGATCGGTTACATTTGATCCCATTAACCAATGAATGAGCTTCATATGCCAAAATAAAACTCATTCATTGGTTAATAGGATTCATTGGTTACACAGTTGACCCCTGGACCAAATTTATATAAGACCACCCATACGATATCCCCTTTCTAACAAAAATGAATCATTAAAATCGATTAATAAACAAAGATGTCACGCCCGAACATAGATTTACTGGTTGTAGGATTCCTATGCAGGAGTCCGTCTAGGTAGGTACCACCCCAGGGCCAGTTATTCTGCCGTGAAGCAGTAGTGTGGAAACATTACTGTGTTTCTGTTTGAAGGTCACTGTGAGCTAGCGTGATCACTGGGCATATGCGACTTAAGAACTTATGTCTCAGAGGGGCACTGTGTGGGGCACACAGAAATTTTGTGGGTGACACAGGATTTGTTATGGGCACACGTTGCACTTACCATCAGGTGAACGTTTTGCTCGTTTCATCACATTAACCAATAAAAAAAAATTATAAAGACAAATTGAGAACCTATACCTTTTTTTAAGTTGGGTTCAAGTAACATAGTTTTTACGCTGCGGTTCGATTCCTGCAAGGAATGAATATTTTTATAGCCTACAGATCGTTATTCCGTGTTTAGGTATATGTGTATGCGTGTGTGCATTCTATGTCTGTAAAACGTACCAACGATGCAGAGGACATCTTAGGATAGCGCATAGTTTTTTTATAAAAAATGAAATGGCATCGATATCTATGTGTATACGACTAACAATACATTCTTTTATCTATACCAGAACAAAAGACAAACGAGTGATTCATCTTTTATTAAGCTCTGCGTTCTTTAGCTTTGTGTAAGAACAAATGGTGGGAATGATCAAATATTAATTCCCGTTATTAAATTTCTGAATAGACGAGCGAACGTGATTGAGCAAATGCGAAAGTTCCAAATGAACAATTACATAATATTTTTTATTGCAGTCACCAATGAATACTTTATTGCGCCAACGAGTATCCTTCGCCATGATCCAAAATAAGTCTTAGCCTCCGATAATAAGAGCCGCAACTTCGGTCTATCCCGCGCCACCCCGTGCCAGTCTTCTACCTGGACCGCACGCAGGACCTTCTCATGTAGATATGTTGCAGCGCACTGCCTGGCAGGGTCGCCGTGTACGTCAGACGTACAAGTATCTTTTAATGAGACACGAATTTTTTTTTGATAAAGTGACGAAACGAGCAAAGCGTTCATCTGATGGTAAGTGCAACGTCTGCCCATAACAAATGCTGTGTGACCCAGAACATATCTGTGTGACACCACACTGCGCCCGTCACCCTGAGACATAAGCTCTTCAGTCTCATATGCCCAGTGATAACGCTAGCTCTCAGTGACCTTTGAACCGAAACACAGTAATGTTTGCACACTACTGCTTCACGGCAGAATAACTGGCCCTGGGGTGGTACGTACCTAGACGGATTCCTGCATAGCAATTCTACCACTAGTTGCTTGCATCTTTAATTGTACTCCTTTATTAATACATTAACAGTAATATAAATATGTCGCGTGGGCTTCATTACATTCGACTTCATCTCTCTACTTGGAACGGCCAACCGGTTACACCAAAAGTAATCAGTTTATGGGCATACGGAAATACATATTTAAAATTCTCATTTCGTAAATCATAGCCAAGTGAAAATCGCCCTCTATTGATATTACAATTACTTTTAAAGCTCTCCTACACAAATCCCAGACAGCGTTGTCGTATGCAGAGTGAAAGTTTATCACAATTTTTGACTTAATCTTAAAAAGAAACAACTTGTTGGCAACTCATTACAGCGAGAGAGAATTTTGGCACAACGGCTTCGTAGTGAAATTTAATTTAATTAACAGAGCTGCGACTCACTTTAGACCTTTAACAATGATCCGTTGTAATTTGAAATCGTTGTTAAAATTTTTGAACGCATTTTCATTTATTTTTAAGACACCGTAACAGGAAATTGTTAAGATTCTTCTTAATAAACCAATTCATAAAACCCGGAGCCCAGATTGTTATTAAGTTCATTTCATAGAAACACATTATGGTATAATAAAATAAGTTTGGTTTTCTATATCTGTTTGTATGGTCGCAAATTCCTGGAAATGAGATTGGACTAATGCTAATAGATTTAAAATATTTCATTTTTAATAACAAGAGATGGTTTAAATAATATTTGCGAAGAAGAAATTTCTTTCGAATACTTTAAGTTGTGTTGTAATTCTACAGTACAACACATTACAGTTGTAGTTAAATGAAAATATTGTTTTAAATTTCTGTAGCATGTTAATTATCTTAGGGCGTGTGGTAGCGGCTCGTAAAAAGAATACAACCATCTCATCCAATGGATCTCGTAAAAGGCGAGTAAGGAATTAAACTGCACTGTGCACCCAGCAGAGCATGGTGGCGATGGGCTCACCACCTATCACACCAAGTGCATTATATTGTTTTGGTGAAACGCGGATTGTGGCAGTCATCTGTTTTTGCAGTGAGTGCCCAGTCTCTGACTACCCCTTATGGGATACAGTCGTGACCTTATGTATGTAAATTATCTTAATATCGAAATATATAATCTGTTATCAATCAGTTTTCATATCAACTTTGTTGTGCCCAAATGTCAATTTTGTTATATGGCAAATGTGAATAAAATACATTAACTTGAATTAAAAAATAAATGTTAATCTATATATTTATGTTTTCTTTTATTATCAATTACCATTACATACATAAAGAGGGATCAATATTTTGCAATGTACTGTGATAATGGGCTTCAAAAACATAACTTTTAGTAAAATTTGTATTTACTAAAATCACTATAGAAAAGATTAGATTTATTAAACTATTCCGTAATGAAAATAGAAGTCAAGCAAAGTATGCGTATGCATACTTTTTTCTGTATTTAAAAAATAAGCCTTTAGCAAGTCTGTGGCTACTGGCTACAATCGGGTTTCTCACTCATTTCCTGTGCATTACGTAAAATCAATCGCTCGACTCTTGACGATACTACCAGTACGTGAACCAGTATTAAAGCGAAACTTCAGCGCAAAATTATCGAGGGTTTGAGGAACAATTACTATAAAAAAGTTTTATTTACTCGTTTCAGTCCATATTTTAGTCCAAATTCGTACTAATCGCGGATAAAGAAAATATGTAGTTATAATGATTTCTTATATTTACGCGAACACTACACATTTAAATGAAACTAAGTTTACGGATTTTATCGCGTTTAATTTATTACTATTTATAACCCGACGTTTCGAGTGCTTTACAGCACCCATGGTCACGGGAGGACTGAGGTGACAGATGTCCTGATGTCATAGTTAACCTGGGGTACCTTCAGCTTTTAATTATTATTTTTTTGGGTCCGATCTACGCAGAAAGAGCTAATTGTGTCTTGAAGTCTTGCAGTGGTATGCTTGGTTTTTGATTTAATTTTATTTATTATTGGATCCCAAGCTGGTGGTAATACCCAACCATCTTCTCTATTGAAATTAGGATGTTTTTTGATTTCAATAGCCTCGCGAATCATCCTTGGTAGGAATCGGTGTTCTTTTGCAAGGATCTGTGGTTTATCAAATCTGATGTAATGGTTGGGATGATCCAGAACATGGTCACAGACTGCAGACTTCCTAGAACGACGATGCTTCACGTCAGCTATGTGTTCTTTTACGCGGGTTTTAATCGATCTTTTTGTTTGGCCTATGTAAGAGAGACCACATTCACAATCTAGCTTGTATACTCCTGCGTCTTGTAGAGGGATGTTACACTTGACAGATGGTAAAAACTGACTTATCTTCTTCGGCGGCTTGAAGAATGTTTTTATGGAAGCCCGCTTCAAGATATAGCCAATCTTGTCCGTGACTCCTCTGACATAAGGTAGAACAGCAGGCACACGCTCGACTGTGGCCGGTTTCACTCGGTCACTGCGACGTAGGCGCGGAACCCGAAGCTTGTTGTCGTGCAAAACTTGCTTGACATGTTGAAGCTCGGCGGCCAGGTGTTTCCTGTCACAGATTCCTCGTGCTCTCTGAAACAAGGATTTACCCACGGTAGCTAACTGTGATGGATGATGGTGAGATTCACCGTTTAAATATCTGTTAGTATGGTGTATAGTATGGTGTATAGAAAAAAGACCCATACTAACAGATATTTAAACAGTGAATCTCACCATCATCCATCACAGTTAGCTACCGTGGGTAAATCCTTGTTTCAGAGAGCACGAGGAATCTGTGACAGGAAACACCTGGCCGCCGAGCTTCAACATGTCAAGCAAGTTTTGCACGACAACAAGCTTCGGGTTCCGCGCCTACGTCGCAGTGACCGAGTGAAACCGGCCACAGTCGAGCGTGTGCCTGCTGTTCTACCTTATGTCAGAGGAGTCACGGACAAGATTGGCTATATCTTGAAGCGGGCTTCCATAAAAACATTCTTCAAGCCGCCGAAGAAGATAAGTCAGTTTTTACCATCTGTCAAGTGTAACATCCCTCTACAAGACGCAGGAGTATACAAGCTAGATTGTGAATGTGGTCTCTCTTACATAGGCCAAACAAAAAGATCGATTAAAACCCGCGTAAAAGAACACATAGCTGACGTGAAGCATCGTCGTTCTAGGAAGTCTGCAGTCTGTGACCATGTTCTGGATCATCCCAACCATTACATCAGATTTGATAAACCACAGATCCTTGCAAAAGAACACCGATTCCTACCAAGGATGATTCGCGAGGCTATTGAAATCAAAAAACATCCTAATTTCAATAGAGAAGATGGTTGGGTATTACCACCAGCTTGGGATCCAATAATAAATAAAATTAAATCAAAAACCAAGCATACCACTGCAAGACTTCAAGACACAATTAGCTCTTTCTGCGTAGATCGGACCCAAAAAAATAATAATTAAAAGCTGAAGGTACCCCAGGTTAACTATGACATCAGGACATCTGTCACCTCAGTCCTCCCGTGACCATGGGTGCTGTAAAGCACTCGAAACGTCGGGTTATAAATAGTAATAAATTAAACGCGATAAAATCCGTAAACTTAGTTTCATTTAAAAATATGTAGTTATGTAAAGCCGACTCTATAATTTATTTTTCCAGCCGGTCCCTACCTTACCACCGAATTACGAATATGCTTTTCCAAGGGTTTATGGGAAAGTTTGGATGGGTTTCGTGCATATTTATTACTAGCCGTGTCTTGCGGTTTTACCCGCGTAAAATATGCAGTTATGTCAAAACCTTCCCAGCTTGGCTGGAATTTGACAATAAAACTATTAAAGTTAAAGTCTAAATGTTTTTATTATCTTACTACATATGCGATCTAGTTGGTCTCTTTTTTTGGTCACTGTTATCCCGAAGGCATTTACAGTTTCGCTCGGATTGAAGAGTCGGCAAACGCTGAGGGCGCCTAGGCGAAACTTTTACTATGGTAACTAGCGCAAAGGCCCCTGAGAGGGGACCTCGGCTTTGATTGTAAACCTGTGCGCGTAAGTAAGCTGACTCGTGGGCGCCCGAGAGGGTCGAAGCACGGCGCAATCAGTTACTTCTATCGGAACGTCGTTTTTAAACATCTAAATTTTCCACCAAGTCGGAATGCGTAGAAGCTTGAGAATAAATGGCGCAAGAAACTCCAGCGACTCTTCTAGTCAGTGGTTTCGCGAATGATAATTGTGTATGCTAATAGTGATCGTGTGTGTGTGTGTTAGAAAGTTAGAGAGTCGCGATAGGCTGAGTGCGCCACTTGCAACCAGTGGGGCTATTAAGCTAAGAAATTTACTATGGCGTTAGTGCCTAACGCAAAGCTGCGTGGATCCTATCTTCGGGTTTACCGTTACTAGCTTTGAGGGCCTGTGCACGGTCTGAAACACTGTTGAAGACGGCGGCGAAGTGGCAAACTAATCCTAAGTCGCGTTCGTAGACGGGACGACTTGCGACGGGAGTGACAGGTGTGTTCGGTGAAGCCGAGTTTATAATAGACATAGGCGGTAGAGGTAATGTCTAGAAAATGTTCTAGGTGCCGATACTAGTCTGGAGTCGGTCTCAATCATTAGTTTGTTTATATAGTTATGTATAAGTGTATGTATTAACACGTGTGTATGTATCTGGGTATATGTTTTAGTTGTGTTGTCAAAATGTTATCTAATCCAGAATTTCTAAAGCACCAATCACATTATTTCTCCATGTCCGTGGTTGTCTGGAACAGAATTCCAAAAGGCATTAGGTCCGCCATTTATAATCTTTTTTCATGAAAGAAAGTCACACCAAAGTTTCGCTTGCGTAAAATAAGCCGTCCACGTCACTGCATCTTATGGCACGGTACGCTGACCTGAGCATTCACAGTTTGGTCCTCAGCGATCAGTTCCTTAAGTGCAATGTCTGCCCATAACAAATGCTATGTCACTCAAAATTTTTTGTGTCACACCACACTGCGCTCGTCACCTTGAGAAATCGGTTGTTAAGTCTTATATGGCCAGTGATCACTTTCACACAGTGCCCTTCAAACCGAAGCACAGTAATGTTTGCAGACTACGCTTCACGGCAGAATAAATGGCCCTGGGGTGGTACCTACCTAGTCGGAGACATATAGGTCGCTACAATCCTAATACATAGCCTACCTTGGATCTTATAGTATGAGCGTTATACAGGGCGCGGGTAGGCAAGGACGAGTGAGTACCTTTGTGTTTGCGCGTACATTTGTGGTACTAAAAATGCCCAGAAGACTGCGAAGTTGACAGTTTCCAACTGTAGTCGGAAGTCATTGCCATGGTTTAAAATCGACCACGAAGACATCATACAATTATAAAGCGACTTTGCATTTCAGACATGTATGTATATACATATAAGTATGTATGTATATACACTTAATCAAAGTAGTGGTTAGTTCTATACTGCATATTCAAATATTCAGTTTGACATCGGACGCGGGTAGGTTGGGACGAGTGAGTGCCTGTGTTTGCGCAGACATTTGTGGCACTATAATATCTCCTGCGCAGTTGATAGCTCTCGACAGTGTTCGGAAGTTGTCGCCGTGGTCGAAATCGGCCATGAGATCATCATCATCATCTTCGTTCATCGTCATCGTTTCAGCCTTTCACAAGTCCACTGCTGAACGTAGGCCTCCTCCATAGTTAGCCACAAAAGGTTGTAGCTCTCATTTTAGAGGGATATATCTCATCATCATTCAAATATATTTAATTAGATACTAAATTATCTTCATGTTACACGCAGTTACCAAGTTAACATCCAAATCCGTGGCCCAAAATGGGCATCTTCTTACATTATTTAACCATAGCTAATAAACAAGAGACGACAGTATTATTTACGAAACGAATACAAATCACAAGCGCTCAAAATTTCACGCAGGATATACACGCGAACAATATTTTCATACTCCGCGTTAACATTTGAAAGGCAAACGAGTCGTTTCATATTTTAGCATACTTACGCCGCGACAGTAACGCCTACCCGGTTCATATAAGAAAGAGAATTTGTATGGTAATATTCATTTTGCATTCACTCGGTAATTCTTCAACGTGACTTGTTGTGGATTGCGCTCGGGGGAAATTCGGTCGCTTGTCGCGGGTATTATTGATAGCTTGGATGTTGATCTGCTGGAAACAAGAAATTAGCGGGAATATTTCTTTATTCTTCCATTCATCAATTTATTCATTGCTGTACTTGTTATTTCACGACCGCATGGGTCGGTAGCTAGATCTGAACCAATATTTGTGTATTACGCAATGTTAGTTCACGTATCCAGTTCTGTTGTAACGGATATAGTGACATTGGCCATAAAGCGCTTTTCACAAATGCAAAGTTGAGCAATTACCGTAACTATAAAGCTGATAATTATTCGGGGTAAAATTCAAACATGCATTATTTGGACACGGAATTATTGAAATTGACACTTCTAGTATTTTGGTTCTCTACAGCTATGTACGGTGCGCGTAATTGTCACCTCTGTGGGGTCTGTATCAATATCAGTAAATAGCTAAGAAATATGTCGAGGTGGAGTGACATTTCATAGGACGTGATACAAGCCTCATGACTGCAAAATTGAAGACTGTCAATATATTTCTTAGGTGTAATGTTAATTTTATTGCAAATTTGTTTGTACCTTCAGGGAATATCCAAAGTTCTTTGGTATCTAATCTATAATTCATCGATTCACGACCGCGTGACCTAGTGGTCAGAGTACCTGACTTCTATGGCAAGGGTCATATCATCATCGTCATCATTTCAGCCTATCACTAGTCCACTACTGCACATAGGCCTCCCCTTAGATGGCCACAGAAGTTAGTAGCTCTCATTTACGGGGGATTTTGCCATAGTTGCCACGCTTGGCAGGCGGGTTGGCAATCGCTGTTTATTTATTTAGATGTTCAAGGATCCCATCTTCTGGTTTATTTTCCCTCTGTCGACTTTTACGACACCCACGGGATAAGATGGGGTGGTAGATTCTCTTAAGCCGCCACTACTCACGACAAGGGTGTTGGGTTCGAACCCCAGTCGGTGATAACAATAGTGCAAAAACACAAATATTTGGTTTTCGGATCTGGTTGTGTTGTGCATGTTAGATGTATGTATGTCTGCAAAACGTACCCACGGTACAGGAGGGAATCCTACTTTGTTTAAAAAAATCGACTTCAATTCATGTAATGCTTAAGCGAATTTAAGATTTTGATGATTTTCTCATGGATTCTTCATCAGAATTTGACCAATTTTATATGGCACCACCCCCAAAGCACTCACGTTCTAATTAAAAAAGATTCCGATGGATTGAGAACCACCTCCTTTTTTGAAGCTTTACTGTGGATGGCCTTGAGAACTGAGAATTGAGAACCACCTCTAAAATTGTTCTACAATTTTAAGTGCTGATTTACCACGTGCTTAGCGGTGAAGGAAAACATCGTGAGGAAACCTGCATGTCCGAGGAATAGAAATATTTCGAGGACATGTGAAGTCCGCCAACCCGCATTGGAGCAGCGTGGCGGATTCTTCCTAGCTCCAAAACCCTCTCAGAAATGAGAGGAGGCCTGTGCTCAGCAGTGGGACATTTATAGGCTGAAACTTTACTTTCTTTTTTACTGTGGTTGGTATAATATTGTTTCATTATGTAACAGTTTACAGTGTTTTAATTATATACAATAAATTAACATCAGCGCAATTATTTCAATGTACGAGTAGTTGTGGTAGAAATACTTTAGTTTTCAGTGCAGGTAAACTAATCTCCAACAGCTAAACAATTTTTAAATACTTGCGATTATAGTCGAAAATAAGTAAAATTATAGAATAACAGATATCCATATAAATTATTTAATACTACAAAAAAAAAAGTTCAACTCAGTACACGAGACAGAAGTTAAGATTATATATATCTGAAACTTGATTAAAATAAAAAAAAATACATGAATTAACATAAATATTACTAACTTCAAGTAACTGCTCATTATATAAACGATTATTAATATATTTAATATAAAGAGAACAACTCAGATTGTACCATTTACTCACATCGCGCCCAAAAAGTTTCACTTTTAAAATAACTAATATATTTGTTATAATAGTAAATATTTAGTCAGTAGAGAGAAAAGTAAAATTAGTCAGTAGTTATGTTCAATTTCATATTATTGGTTAATTTGTCAAAAGTAACTATTTCTTAGGAATTTTGGGGCAAATTCGAAAAGTGGCGGTTAAAATACAACCGCATATTGAATTTTGTAATTTCTGGGTATATTTTGAGTTTTGATGTTAGATTTTGATAGTTTATTATGCAGCAAGTGCTCGTGAAAGGGTACTGTGATTGGAAAATTCAATTCAAGACCAAAATTGTACTTTACGTTTTGTCTCCATTAGTCCAGCAAATCTTCAGTAAAAGTCAACTATCATTTTACTGTCGATCGAAGTTTTTAAGTCTTGTTGCGGGTAGATGGCATCTAACTATAATATATTTCTACCTGGATATATATACCAAGTGCAGGGCAGGGCAGGGTAAGCCAAGCCAGGGGCAGGTGTCAAATTAAGCCCGGGAAGTTATTTACGACTGATTTCTTAAAAAGCAACAAATAAAATATGATAGGAAAATTATAACTTGATATTGGCAAAAATGGCTCAATTTAGCAGCAGGATCAAAACAGAAGAAAATCAATTGTTTAGGCATTTGAAGTACAAGCTGTAAATTCATTAAGCTTAGAGACGAATTAATATGATGTGAAAATAACAATACATAACTTAACAATACATCTATTATCATAACACAAAGCGTTCCTTGTCTATTGTGGATCTACGGATAATAATCATTCCCAGTATTATTGGAAAATATCTTAGCTTAGATATTTCTATTACAGCGACATCCTTCAACGGCTACGACAAGCGGTAGACTGTGTACCTCATCATCATCATCATCATTTTAGCCTATTACTAGTCCGCTGCTGAACATAGGCCTCTCCCATAGGTTGCCACTAAAGTTTGTAGCCACTAAAGTTGGCAACCTCAGTTTATTTATTCAGATGTTCCAGGAAGATGCCGCTGCCCAACTTCTTTTAATTTTCCCTCTGTCGACTTATACGATACCCACGGGATGAGATGGGATGGTAGATTCTCTTAAGCCGCTACCACTGCGTCTGCCTGGTGATAATAGTTAAATTCGAATATCCGCGGAAAACAATATTTGTTTCACATAGGGCGCTCAGCGAAATGCGGTGTAGTAACAATAAATGGGTAACACTCCGAAATTTTATATTAAAATTGTTATTATATTTGAAACTAATTGTGTGTATCGGTGGTAGGTTTGGGGCCACTATGCTGTTTCAGTACTCAGTACAGTCATCAAACTGTTGAACGAATATTAAGGCTATTTTTTGTATTGGCTAACTTTGGTGATTAACAAAAATGACGTCACGGGAATCAATGGCGTTCATATTCACTGTAAATGTCGACTTCAAAAAAGGAGGAGGTTATCACTTCGGCAGCTTTTTTTGTGTATGATACGCTATATCTTAGATATCGATTTCAATTATTCTTTTTTAGTTGAATTGGTTATGCCCAAAGTTGGTCAAAGGTTGTCAGCTAGACATTCTGCCTTTTCTTCGTCTAGAAGAAGAGAGAAGCAGGCGGTTTGTACGTGTGTATTAAAGGGGCCATTGAACGGAAGGAGCCTCCTTTGAGTGCTTTGAAAGTCGCCAGAAGGCGATATGAGACGGTTGCATAGCGAGCTAGTTATCCCACTGATCTTTCTTGAACTTCTCTATGCGTTTTCTAATCTCACGCTGCAGGGAGCTAACACAGCTCTTGCATACTTATAGTACTACAAGTATATCTCGTGCGGATTGTAGGTTGTAATTTAAAAATTTTGCCGTGGTAGAAGTGGCCCCAGACTACATCATCACCAGCAGACCTAAGCTTTTCCGTTTCCTGGTTCCGTAACTTCGCTTATTAGACAGGACACCCGCGAAACAATATGGAGCGGTAGATTATCTTAGACCGCAATTGTCATCATCAATTTTTTTAATTATTAATAGACGAATTCATAAAAGTTATTCGTTTACATCGAAATTTATTTATAAGTTATACGGATAAAATTCAAAAAGGAACATTACTCGCGAGAGCTCATATCAAGATCAAATAACCTTCCAATTATATAAGAGGAGCAAAACCAATCTCGTGCGATATATTTGATATTACGTCGATCCGTGAAGGACCTAACTCGGCACAAAGGTTTGACTCGACGGAATTTAGATTAAATAGATCCTTAAAGATGTGCAATACACCGTGAAAAATATTACATTCGCAGTAATATATTTTAGACAAGCTGTACTCGCGACTTTTCTTACTTATATTTTAACTCCAAAATCTTTTCTTTTCTTTCTTTATTTTTTGAGAAAACGAAACCAAACAGTGGATTTTTTTCTGTATGCGTGGTGCGTTTCACAGACATAAATTTCACACGCACAACATAACCAGACTCGAAAACCAACAATTTGTGTTTTTGCACAAATTTGGCTCCGGCTGGGATTCGTACCGTAGAAGTCAGGCGCTCTGACCATTTATGTAAGTTCACCTGGGTTCATCGCCATTACCCTGTCAAAAGATAAGATATATAGTGATTTGTTTATAACTAAACATAACACACGAAATTATAAAGATAAGATATATAGTGATTTGTTTATAACTAAACATAACACACGAAATTATAAAGATTACATACATACATACATACATACATAAGATCACGACTGTATCGATGTAGACTGGGCACTCACTGCAAAAACAGATGACTGCCACAATCCACGTTTCACCAAAACAATATAATGCACTTGGTGTGATAGGTGGTGAGCCCATCGCCACCATGCGCTGTTGAGTGCACAGTGCAGTTTAATTCCTTACTCGCCTTTTACGAGATCCATTGGTGATGGAGTGGTAGTATTCTTTTAACGAGCCGCCACCACACGGCTGATAAAGATTACAAGAAGAATAAACACGTAAATAAACCACATTAACTTTTTCAGCACAGTTTGTGCACAGATGTGTGTGCGCTGCAATGGTACAAAAAGGCTGTAGCTCAGTGTACGTTTTTCTCACTAGGAAGCAAAGCAATCATTTTCGGCAGTCTGAGATGCGGTGGCGATGTTATTTTACTATGAAGTAGGTGCGTTCCTAGTAATATTAAAAAAAATAACCGCAACAGTGATATATCATTAGAATTATAAATCAATAAATTTATATTCATTTGTCGATGATACTCTAAAATAGTTTTATTACCTGAATAAATAAATAAATATATATTATAATGCAGCCACAAGGCTGCAACCCAAATACCGAATTTTCTGGAACACTTTACCTGCTGCTAAAAGTGAATTACTTATAATTTTTCTAGCCATTCCAAATACTCTCGACTGCACGCAAAGTGAACATTCGACTACCGCCTCGATTATACGTAAATACCACTGGACATATCAGACTGTCAAAAGGGTATTTTCCACATATCAAATCAGCCCTTTAAATAGGCATTACCATTGCAGTTTAATTGCTCTCTGAGCTACCACTACCACTATTATATTAACTTTATCACCATTGCTCCGTAAATAGTGTGGCCTCTCAGTTTTTTTTATAGAAGAGGGAGCAAACGAGCAAGCGGCTAACCTGATGTTAAGCAATCACCGCCGCCCATGAACATTCGCAACACCAGAGGAGTCGTGGGTGCGTTGCCGGCCTTTGAGAAAGGAATAGGCTCTTTTCTTGAAGCTCCCTAAGTCATATCGGTAAAAAAAGATAATAAAGATGTAGTCCTCCCCATCGGTTTCGTTGACTGCGATCCTTAACCTTAGGCTATTTGCACGTGAATTTATTTAACCAGTTTGGCGTTAAACTAGCATTCTTTTTTTATAAAAAATAAAGTTACATTGTATTTAATTACCTGCATTAGAGATATCTGTCTTGGTTCAGTTGGATTTTATCAATATATCTTTGAAATACCGCGTTAATTACTGTTATTGATCTTGTTGCCGAGCTAATGAGAGCAAAATCTACGAAGAAATCGAAGATTTGGACGAATTCAAAAATATTAATAACAACACTGTATAATGTATTCTATCTCATTCTCTCGCAGGCTAAATCCGATAGATGCATATGTTTGTCTCTTTTTAGTGTCGCTTTTTCGTTTCATCGACAAATCACCACGATTCCAAAGAAGTTTTCACTTCTAAAACGATTAATATAAGGTGCATTTTTATGCTACTCAGTTCGTAATAGTTCGTTGCAGGAATTAGATGTTTAGGCCGCATTTTCTAGTGGAGAAACAAAGTTTTAAAGGTGGTAGGATTCCTGTGCAGGACACCCCAGGGCCAGTTATTCTGCCGCGAAGCAGTAATGTGCTGACATTACTGTGTTTCGGTCTGATGGGCACTAAGAGCTATTTTGATATGAAACTTAAGAACTTATGTCTCAGGGTGACGCGCAGTGTGGTGCTACACAGAAATATTCTGAGTACCACAGCAGCTGTTATAGGCAGACGTTGCACTTACCACCAGGTAAACGTTTAAAAAAAAACAGTTTTTGATAGGAGAAAGTGAGTACACAAGTTAAACGTTCATCTGATGCTGCCATCAGCAATGTCTGTCAATAAAATTTCTGTATGGCACAACACTGCGCCCGTCACCCTGAGATGACAGTTCTTAAGTCTCATTTGAGATACACTAGCTCCGATTGCATTTTAGACCGAAACCGAGTAAGTTTGCAAACTACTGCTTGACGGCAGAATAACTGACCCTGCAGTGCCTACCTAGACGGGTTCCTGCATAAGAATCCTACAACAAGTAAAAGTAATTTATCAGCTTAGTTAGAACCCAGGTCACTCGCGTAATAAAACTTATGTGTCGAGTGCTCGGCTACGATTTTACTGGAGCCGAAATCGAATATCGAGTAAAAGATACTGTAGGTCATTATTTATTATTTATAACCTATTATTTGTAAACGTATTCCTTAAAAGTAATGTCTAAAGATGTCAAACAACAATTACAGAGAGACACGCATCAGTTTAAACAAACTAAACTTAATCTCCGAAAAGAAACAAAGTTTTAAAGTCATTAGAGCGGAAGTAAAAGTTTGTAAAATACCGCCACCATCATTTTTATATTGGGTCTATTTATATTTATGTTTTTTTTCGGATTCCTGTCAATTTAAGAAAAAATACACTACCGTATATCAAATACAATAAACATTAAGTATAAAAAAATGATAGAGATTCTTGAGTTTATTTAGTAACAACAATATTTGTCATATATTCCCTCATTCATATTTTTATGTAATAGAAAGGCGAAACACAAAAACCTCGTCGTTTGTTTTCTTAGTAAATACGAGTATGTATGAATCTCTTTAGATGGTTCGTAATTTTTGATATTTATTAATATATCACAGTCGACAACATATAACACAGTTCACATGACTTTCTGAGGTCTACGATCATATATTAAATATGTGAATTTTGTCATTTTATATGATTTGATATATTTCAATTTCTAATTTTCAACGTTTTCATTCAAATTAAAATTTATAGATTCATCATCATGATCATTTCAGCCATAACAAGTCCACTGCTGTACACTGGCCTCCTGTAGATCAAGATACCGATGATTACGTTTGCCAGTAGTGCTCGAAATCCTTTCTTCCCCTACGGTTATCGGTTTTGCAAGAAGTTCTGAATAAAAAAAAAGCTTCTGCTAAAGGGAGTTTTAATTTGTTATTTAAATGCCTTCTGATCAGACCCAACATTCACTATGTATGTTAGTGAATGTTGGGTCTGGCAGAAAAAGCATGAAAGTAAGATTAATGCAGTGGAAATGAAAAATTTGAGAATATAGCTGGAGTGACTTAGTTGGGCAAAGTGAGGAATAGCGTGATAAGGGAACGTTGTGGTGTGATAGAAGATGTATTGACAAAGATAGAGAAAGGGATGCTTAGATGGCTTGTACACGTAGAGACAGTGTGTGATTAGAATAAATCTAGTACTCAAAATTTTCACAAGGCCTGCTTTTTTCTGAATTAAGAAGCAGGCTAAGTTCTGCAGCAGATGCTGTAGGGCGATTAGAAATCTAACCTACGTTAGATTAGTCTATTTTATTTATTTTCATAGCATAATATTATATGGGAATTTTCTATATAATAGATATTTATTTACTGAATTGCGAAAATAGCAAAAAACTCTTACTAATTTTTGTTTATAACATAGTAACACAAATTAATTGTTGAAATAATTACAGGCGACGATGATATGTGCAGATATATTTACACCTCATAACTAAAAACTTACGTAATGCGACTAATTTTGTTATGCAAAAGAAGGCCATAAGAGCTACAGATAAGCCTAAAGATGTTTTAATCTTCTCTCAGTGTACGAAAATGTGTACATAAGATCATAAACACCTTCACTAAAAAAGTTAGTTTACAATGTAAATTAGCCGTGTGGTAGCGGCCTAAGAGAATCTACCACCCCATCCCATCCCGTGGGTGTCGTAAAAGTCGACAGAGGGAAATTCAAACAAGGAGATGGGCAGCAGCATCTTTCTGGAATATCTGAATAAATAAACTGCGGTTGCCAACCCGCCTGCCAAGCGTGGCAACTATGGCAAAATCCCTCCAA
The DNA here is from genome assembly GCA_019845155.1 of Luehdorfia chinensis. Lineage (NCBI taxonomy): Eukaryota > Metazoa > Arthropoda > Insecta > Lepidoptera > Papilionidae > Luehdorfia > Luehdorfia chinensis. Next base: position 3,094,813 of record JAHVAK010000172.1, read on the forward strand.
TATGAGCTACAAACTTGTGGCTATCTATGGGGGAGGCCTATGTTCAGCAGTGGACTTGTGATAGGCTGAAACGACGACGACAATGTAAATACAAGGAGAAATCATGAGCTAATATTACCGGATACGAAACTCGGAAACTAAGACTCAGAAATTCATTGATGGGATATAATTTACGCGCTTTTGCAACTGCGAACTACCAAGCTATGCAAAGCTGCAACTGCAAAGGTCCGGAATAAGATGGACGAAAATACCGCCTGGGAATGATCACTGCCAAGCTATTTTTATCAGGACAGACCATTTTCAAATTGAGAAATATTAAAAAAACTGTAAACAACTCCGAATGATAGCTGTCGTGCACGTTTGTTAAACATATTGTCAGCAGAAGGCGCTTTATACAATCAAGCTTTTTCATATTATTTTAACCTCTCCACCTTTTAACGAAAACATTAATTTTAAACTATTTGTATATTTTTTGTCAATAGAGAGAAACATAATCTTTAAAATCATGTTTGAATTGAGATTAAAGGTAGACAGCGTTGCCAATATATGTGATTCTGTTTTGAAAATAATCTATCCTAAATTATCCTGTTCTGTTTTATAGTTCCCTATTTTATCTGTCGACTTTTAAAGGTCGACGCCAAAATCAGTTTGGCGGATGATATTACCATGGAAAAGGGTAGCTACTCGCTAATTAAATAAACAAGTAAACAGCCTTTAAATGTCCAACCGCTGAGCACAGGCCGCCTCTCATTTCTGAGCAGGCTTTGGAGCCGGAAAGAGTCCGCCACGTTGCTCCATCAATTTGAGAGGTGCCTACACTGGGGATACTAAGAGTACCCCAGTGTACCCGAGTGTACCAGAGAGTAACTCGCGTACTATGAAGTTTAAGGCCACTGAGTCACGGCTCGTAGAAAAGATAAACCTAAATCCAGACGACACCAAATACTATAAAGGTTACGTCTTCTTCATTAACTTTTATTTATGTTTAATTCTTAATTAACGTTTTATATTGATTAAGAAATTCCTATGCAGGAATCCGTCTAGGTAGGTACCACCCCAGAGCCAGTTATTCTGCTGTGAAGCAGTAGTGTGCAAGCATTACTGTGTTTCGATTTGAAGGGCACTGTGAGCTAGCGTAATCACTGGGCATTTTAGACTTAAGAACTGATGTCTCAGGGTGACGGGCGCAGTGTGGTGTCACACAGAAATATTCTGGGTGACACAGCATTTGTTGTGGGCGGACGTTGCACTTACCATCAGGCAAACGTTTTGCTCGTTTCGTCACTTTATACAATAAATAAAAAAAAAAATAAAAAAAAAAATTGCAGATTGACGCGTAGGACATTAACTTTTGCAGATTATTAATTTTACTTACTAACTCTTAAGGCGCAGCGACTCTGAGGTGGGTCTTGGCATCCGATATGAGAGCACGCGTCCAATCCGTGTCCTGTGCGATCTCTCACTATTTATCTCCGACTTTGAGTACGCATAGGTCAGCTCACCCAGTCGTTCTAGCGATATTTGGGTCTACCGTCCAGACGACGCGTCGGGAAGTCGGTCGTATAAATTATTATTTTAGGAAAAAACATTCATTTAGTGAAGCCGATTTTAATTTGACTGTATTTAAATGGAACACGTTCATGTTTTACGTATAATTCTACCGGTAGTAGGATTCACATGCAGGGGTTCGACTAAGCAGGTGTAACGATGCAGTTCCAGTTATTCTGCCGTGAAGCAGTAGAAATACAGTGAGAGCTAGCGTGATTACTGGGCAAATGGGATCTCAGAGGGACGAGCGCAGTGTGACAAAACTGATGTCACAGAAATGTTCTGGGTGACACAACATTTTTTATAAGCAAACGTTGCACTTACCATCAGATTAACATTTTGCATTTTGCAAATAATTTTTTTATTAGTTAAATACAAATAATTGGAAATTCGATACAAGGCGACGACTTTGACTTTTTTGATTATTAATTAACTGATATTTTAATAAAAAACGGCGATTTCATTTATAATTGATGATTGGTGGCATGCTTCTTAATTTTTTAAGATATTCAATACGTAGCCGTAACACGTTCTTAAGTTTCAAAATTACTGCCCGCATTGCCTAAAGGCCGAGCCATTAAATTCATATAATAATACATTCTAGAACTTGCCTCTACGCTCTATGCACCCATACACACTCCGGCAAACTTGTAACTTTACTCAAGTAGTTACCACCTGAGATATAACTTCGAGAGTATTATAAATTAGAAAACCCGCGCGTATTAAACTTTTTGCTACTCTGAAAGACGATGTTCTTAAAAAAGATCTTATTATACCCATCCAGTGCAGTTTTAGCTATATTGTTTCTACACCGCAGGGCCAGTTATTCTGCCGTGAAGCAGTAGTGTGCAAACATTACTGTGTTTCGGTTTGAAGGGCACTGTGAGCGCTAGCTCATATGAGAGATAAGAACTTATGTCTCAGGGTGATGGGCACAATGTGGTGTCACACAGAAATTTACTGGGTGACACAGCATTTGTTATGGGCAGACGTTGCAATTATCATCAGGTGAACGTTTTGCTTGTTTCATCACTTTGTCCAATAAAAAAAATTGAGAGGGTTTAATCGAACGATTAAAAATAACGGAAGTGCACAATAAAATAATACTATTAGCCAGGCCACCGCCAGCCAGCCCCGTAACAGTAATTCTCATAGCAATAAAATTACACTGATCGCGGAATAATCGCGCGAAATTACAATTTACTATGAAATTTGGTCGTGAATTGTGGTAAAAGGTGCATTAAGTGAGCTTTTATTTGCAGAATTTATTATTATCCGCCTCTGCCATTCTTGTACATCAAAATTGTATGTTCAATGTGGATTTTATTCTGAATAAGTCAGAAACAGTGCAAATATACAATTTATATAAAAATGTTATGCTAGGAATTGTAACAATGAGCCGTGTGGTGGCGGCTCGTTAAAAGAATACTACCACCATCTCATCCAATGGATCTCGTAAAAGGCGAATAAGGAATAAAACTGCACTGTGCACCCAACACCGCATAGTGGCGATGAGCTCACCACCTATCACACCAAGTGCATTATATTGTTTTGGTGAAACGTGGATTGTGGCAGTCATCTGCTTTTACAGTTAGTGCCCAGTCTCTGACTACCCCTTACGGGATACAGTCGTGATCTTATGTATGTATGTATGTAACATTGTTCGTCAATAGAGAATAGCAAATTATATTCAGGACCTTTTTATCCTAAATGATTATCATTATCAGCTTAATAGTAATTCCTATGCAGAAATCCGTCTAGGTAGGTACCACCCCAGGGTCAGTTATTCTGCCGTGAAGCAGTAGTGTGCAAACATTACTGTGTTTCGGTTCGAAGGGCACTGTGAGCTAGCGTAATCACTGGGCATATAAGACTTATGAACCTATGTCTCAGGGTGATGGGCACAGTGTGGTGTCACACAGAAATTTTCTGGGTGACACAGCATTTGTTATGGGCAGACGTTGCACTTACCATCAGGTGAACGTTTTGCTCGTTTCATCACTTTATACAATAATAAAAAAAAATAGTAAAGATCAGCAAGCAGGGTTTCTACTATGTAACTCTGGGCTGTGTTGTGATCGGGTTTTTTTTTTTTATTTTATTTAGGACCATCAACATTAGATACAATCATACAAGTTTATATAGAGACAAAGTTTACAGTGAGGTAATTGTTCCACCAATAACAGATGATCACAGCATGCGCTTATGAATTAATTAAGTTCCGAACATGAAAAAAAAAACTAATACTTAGTAGCTAAATGGTAAAACCAAAAAAAATAATACATTAAAGGAACAATATTCAGGCAAAAAAAAGCAATGAAATTAAATTGACTTAAATTACATTAAAGTTCACTGCATTTACATTTTGCCCTACATTAGAATTGCTCTCTATTGTATAGTCGTAACATCAATACAGTTAAATTAAATTAAAGAGAGAATCACTTGATCCCATTAACCAACGAATGAGGTTCATACGCCATAATAAAACCGGTCACGAAACCTACCAGAGCTACAAAATAGACCCCCTGAAGTGGCAAAGGACTGGCGATAAAGCTCGTAGAACTGATAACCGTTGACTAAGAAATTGATCCTTGGCCAATCAATGGGGGAGGTGTATGTTCAGCAGTGAACTTGCGGTGGGCTGGATTCATGATGATGATGATGATGATGATGAAGCAGTAAATTGCTGCTATTTTATGTTGTGAGGCTTTATCGTTATCGCTCCGGCAGTGAATACATTTCTTAACGCCTTGCACCGTAAACATTGGACGCCCGATTTTTATTTTTGCATGATTGATGATGAAGCGATGCGATGGCGATGGATTCTCTGATATGCTGGTATCACTATTTCAATTATTTGTAAGATTTGTAGCATTAAGTAACCAATTTGCAAGTTTACGTTAGATTTAACAAAAAAGAAAGTCTAAATAATGCACGAATGTTGCGACGAACTCCGAAAGTCACGAGACCCAAAGAATCAACACGAAATGGATGAAATTATGTCGCAGGATTAAGGTAAAACTTCGCGCTGGTGTTCCGCAAGTGCCCCCTGACTCTGATGAGTTTTAGATTTTGTTTTTTTTTGTGATTTCTACGCAGGCAAAATGTTTACAGATAAAGTATAAAAGAACAGTTTTCACTTGAACTAGCTAAAATCCGCGACTCCGTCCGCGTGGATAAAGGTTTTTTTAAATATCCCGTAGAAACTATCCTGTGTCCGTCTCCAGGATGCAAGCTATCTCTGTGCCGAATTTTGTTATGATCGGTTCAGCGGTTGAACAATGAAAGGTTAACAAACAGACAAAGGAACACAGAGATTTACTTTCGCATTCATAATATTAATGGATGATATTAACAAAGAAAATAGTTACAGCCTACTAATAATTTCCTTTAGTGTCTGGCAGAGAAGAACCTCTCTCTTTCCTACTGAAGTGTCGTAAGAGGCGAAGGTATTGTAGGGGTGGCCTTTATTCTTACAGAATAACACCATAATATGCAATGCTGTCACTATACTGCTCGTGGGTACGCAGTGGGGAGTTTTTTTGCCAAAATGGCGTCGACGTGGTGCGCCACTCGTCACGACTCGTTCCCCGCGAGAGTGAAAAGTGGGCTTACTTAGTGGCTCTGCCCACCCCTTATATGGGAAAAAGGCGTGACTCTCTCTCTGATATCGACATTTTGTGGTTAACAATCAGAAATTTGCGCAGTATATTATACATACATGTACATTGTGTAAGCCGCCTTCTTCCTACCGTATTTCTGAAGTGGCAGATACGCGTGAAAACCACAATACATTATGACCCGAAAACAAATCATTTGTGTGCTGTTTCTCTTTTCACTGTTTTTTTTTTAATATTTTTTTGTTCAATTGTCTCAATTGTTCCAGTATTTCAAATCAAATTAGGTCCACAAAATGATTTCAGGATACATTGCTCTTCTTTAAGGACTTATCTATTTGTGTATATATAAATAAAATTAATTGTCGAAAGTATGAAAGATCATCACTTGAGAACGACTTGACCCATTTGGCTGATTCTTTTTTTTTCGTAATTGTGAGGATAAGGTTTGTATGAGAAAATCTTTAGTAAATCCATTTGATATCAAGTTATTTTTTCATTTTATTTTCTACGGAGGGATATATTTTTGATATATCGAACAAAGACATTTTTTAGATTTGGTTACAGAATGGAATAAATTAATTAATTAAAAAGTAAGATTCGTGGAAAAGAGCTTACTTTACTAAATGTTTTTCTGTAACAGCTCTCGAGAACAACGAGAAGACACAATATTACCGGATACTTTTTTAATTTTATGTGTTGGAAATGAGAATTAAATTGCGTCATAACTTGTAATAGTATATTTAGTTTAATATAATTTAAGATGAACATATCACATTTCTAATTTGTGCAGGTTGAAAATAAATACCAGGGGACGGGAAAGTTTTTTAGCAATTTTATACTTAATCTTAAAAGAAAACAAAGTTGGGGACTCATTAGAGCGAAAGCGAATGTTTGCGGTTCACCACAAGAGCGAAATTTAATTTCCAGTGCTACGTTTTACTTTTTACTTTTTCTTTTGTTTAGACCAACAACGTTTGTTAAGAGTTTGTTTTTATTTACGTACGTCAGACGTCTTTGTCATGTAGGGTGAGTAGTGAGTTAAGCGAATGAATAATTTTTGATGAGTTGAGCGGCGTTATTTCAAGCTTTGTAAGCAAAATGATTTTATTAGATACAATAATTAGATTAGAGAGGGTGCCATATAGCTCGTGGAACTGATAACCGTAGGGGAAGAAAGGCAAACGCAGTGTGGGGCGACGACCTGCACGGTTTTGCGGGTAGTCGATGGACGCAGGTGACTCAGAACCGTGGTTGTTGCAATCATTGTGGGAGGCCTATGTTCAGCAGTGGACCGGTTGGAATGATGATGATAGGTTTAAACCCCCGTGCCAAAAATAGAATGGGAAATATTTGGAAGATGAATTTAGTCCTCCCCACACTGGTGTTTTGAAGCGGATACTTATGTGCTCCTAGACTACCAAATAAAGAGAAGTACTTCTCTTTTTGAGGAAGTCTAGGAGCCACAGCCATACCCACATAATGTGTGAGTTTTTAAAATGTCTCTTCGTAATTATGCTGATTAGTTTCATTAGTTTTGCTCTACATTAAAAAATATATATTTATTCGATACTTAGTTCAGTCTTAATATCTTTTCAAATGAAATTCAACACCTTTGACTGACCTCAAAAAAGGACGAGGTTCTCAACTCATCTGTACACTTTTACGTATGTTCGGGCGTAACTCATTTTTTATGAATCGATTGTAATGATTATTTTTTAACAGAAAGGGGATATCGTTAGGGTGGTTCTATATTATTTTGGTCAAGTTCTAATGACATATCATGGTCCATGAGAAAATCATGGAACTCAGTTTGGAGCTGCTGAGTCGAAGTCGGTTTTTTGATTAAATAATTATTACTTTATTTAACATGGTATTACAATTTTTATATATAGTTGTAATATCACAACCGCAGCTATCGCTGCGCGAGAACCTTTTCGCGGCAATACTGCAGCACAGATAAAACAATATAGTTTTCTCACATTGTTTTTTGATACTCTCTTGGTTTTGCTTTTTTTTTGGTTTTATGTCCACCATCATCGTTTAAGCCTATTACTAGTCCACTGCTGAAAGTAGGCTTCCCCTACAGACCGCCACAAAAGTTTGTAGCTCTTATTTTAGGGGGATTTTGCCACAGTTGCCACGCTTGGCAGGCGGGTTGGCAACTGCAGTTTATTTATTCTGAAGTTCCAGGAAGATGCTGCTGCCCATCTTCTGGTTTTAATTTTCCCTATGTCAACTTTTACGACAACCACGGGATGAGATGGGGTGGTAGATTCTCTTAAGCCGCCACCACACGGTTAAGTAGTTAAATAGTTTAAATATATTTTTAAAATTGTAATTTGGTTAATTTCTTTATGTTTTTCTTAATCATTGTGCTGTTGTGTGGTAAATAAATAATTTTTCTTCTTCTTCACACCACGTTTCTCGTCCAAGCTTGGTGCACCGTTTGCCCACGGTATCATCCAGAATTTTGAATTGGAAGGGTTAGTGTGGCACTACACTGGACTTGAATAGAATAGTCTGTCAGAATAGAATAGAGCCTACCTCTTTCCTACCGATTAGTCGAAAGAGGCGAACAAGGTATTGTACAGACAGTCTTTATTCGGGCAGATTAATACCATAACATGCAAGGCTGTCACTATACTGCTCGTGTGAACGCAATGAGAAGTAAGATTTTATTGACTCGTATCAAAATGGCGGCGTGGTTCGCCACCCGTCTCGTCTCGTTTTCCGCGGGGGCGAAAACGAGTGAAATGGGTTACGGGTGTGGTCTCTGCCAAACCCTTACATGGGAAGGAGGCATGAATGTATGTATGGTCTGCGCGTATCTGTTTTCATATATTAATCAAATTTACTTTATTCTATTATATCTGTAACGTATAAATAAATAAAAACACATTGGAACAGCTAAACTTGACGCCCTTAGTGCTTTAAGGGTTCCAGATGAAAATCAGCGTCTTGGTTCAGACGTGAGACACGTAAATGGCACATTTCTAATTTTATACTATTTTCTTTTATTTTAATTTTTTTTTTTCATTGTTTATGTTTTTTTATTGGTTATGATTCATTTTATTTTAAGTTTATGTTTTTAGTGTGTGTTTATATTGTAACTAAGCGTGTTGTCCTTGCCAATAAATCTTTTTTTTCTTTTTTCTTTCTTTTTTTTATTATTACAATATCTAAAGTGCCCTTCAAACCGAAACACAGGGATGATTGCACACCAATGGTCGACGTCCGAATAACAGAGATCTACTATGTAGACAGATTGTTGAATTGGAACAGAAATTTGTAATTTTTCCAAGCAAATTCAGTTCAAATATCTTTATAAACAACCTGACGATATATGCCCATCTAATTTATTACTGGTATAAATCAAACTGTATTTGATTCAAGGTTAGCCCGCAACGTTGCCTCTCAATTAGTACCAACTTAATGAAATTCAACAGTGAAATCTAAATATTTGGCTTGGATAGGGATCGCAAAACGTTTCCAAACAATTCCGTTATCTCATTTCCAATTAAAATTTTATATCAAGTACGGGGTGAAATTTATATTCGTATTTATTACATGTAAATAATTTAATAATTAAGTGGTTTATTTAACGCAAAATTGCTAACGTATCCAACGAGGTAAGAAAATTTTACGGTTTATTAATTTCCGAGTAACTAGCAATTATACAAAGGAACTTTTACCACATCACCACCATTATCACCTGCCTCTGAAAACACAGGCTGTTTTTATTGGGTAAAGTGACGAGAAAAGCAAAACTTTCACCTGATTGTAAGTGCAATATCTGTCCATAACAAATGCTCACCCAGAACATTTATGTGTGGCACCACACTGCGCCCGTCACCCTGAGACATCAGTTCTTAAGTCTCATATGCTCAGTAATTACAGTAGCTCTCAGTGCTATTCAGACCGAAATTCAGTACTGTTTCACGGCAGAATAACTAGCTCGTGTAATATCTACCTATACGGATTCCTGCATAGGAATCCTGCCACTTGGCCTGGGAAGGCTTATCGTAATCGCAACGTATGGCGCGTATGTACATATATGCTTTGAACCTTAGACGCTGCTGCCTGACACTGGCAATAAATATGGTGGCAAATTTTCATGACTTCCAGGCAACAAAGTGAACATTTCTTTTTTCTGTTTAAGCTCCTATAAAGCTCTTATGAATGTCACATACTACACCGGTTCAAAAAATAAGACTTTCTCTGGGAAGAACCGGCAAGAAACTCTGGATTACTATTTTTTTTTCAATGTAATATTACTTAATTTCATGAATAAAATGTATTTTTCAATTAACAATTTTTTGTAACCAGGGGGTTTGCATGTGCAGAGTAAGAGTTATTTCCACATATCTTTGTCCTCTTTTTAATTATATATTTTATAATACGCTCTATCTAACAAGGTTTTCTTGTCAAGTTTGTTGAAATGTATGTTAGTACTAACGACGATTTATTTTGCTATTTATCTTAATTGACTTTAAATGCACCCACGGAATGAGATGGGGAAGTAATTTTAAAACGCCACCACACCAAATCATGCTATACAGCGCAGCGTGGTTAAGTGGTTAGCGTACCTGATTTCTACGCGGCAGGTCCTAGTTTCGAATCCCGTATCCAACATTTGTGCAAAAACACAAATCGTAGGTTTTCGGGTCTGGTTCGGGTTTGTGGTCGGGAGTGCACGTGAAATTTAAGTCTGAGAAACGATTTTTTTTAAAACAATAAAAATAAAATAAACACGACAATCAATCAGACAATTGATCAGCAATTGTTTTTCAAGACTACGTCACTACACGGCAACGTTATGGTAATATAAGCAACTTAGATAATAAATCTTACTTGGAAATGTATCTTGAGGTAGAAAATTAATTCAGTATGCTTAATAAATTTAACAACTTTAATTAATTAATTTCCTTGCAACGTATGAAATACGATACAGTTTAATAATTAATTTTACTGTTTATGTCCGCTGGGTTGTACTTATGTGCGAAAAGAAATTACTTTAGAGCTATCTGTACAAATAAATAAAATTGAAGTGTCTGTCTGTGATATCGCAATAAAGACTTTTTCTTAATCTCATGTGGTAATTTGCAGGACACAAACTCAAACACGTGTTTTTAAAATGTGTGTTTGTCTGTCTGTTTGTTTGCACGGGCTAATCTCCGAAATAGCTAAAGCGGTTTTGAGGGGAATTTCATTGGCAGGTAGAGACTTTTTCAGAGATATATATAATCTACCTCTAACCTTTTAATTTGGAAATATTTATAGTTACTGCAAAATTTTGGAAAAAGTGTAGAAAAAAAGTAAGTAAAGGCTGAACGTGGTACGCGCGGCTTTAATTCGCATTTTATGATATGCCATCACCCTGTCTTTTTTTTATTGCATAAAGTGATGAAACGGGCAAAACGTTCACCTGATGGTAAGTGCAACGTCTGCCCATAAGAAATGCTGTACCACCCAGAAAATTTCTGTGTGACACTACACTATGCCCATCACCCTGAGACATAGGTTCTTAAGTCTCATATGCCCAGTGATTAAGCTAGCTCACAGTGCCCTTCAAACCAAAACACAGTAATGTTTGCACACCACTTCTTCACGGTAGAATAATTGGCCCTGGGGTGGTACCTACCTAGACGGACTCCTGCATAGGAATCCTACCTAACACCTTTCTGCAATTGGATCGGTTTCATACTCTGGTTCTGTACTCGGATAGCCGTCGTAGCCTTATTGTAAAAACACTGCAGCACTTCGATATACCGACAGTCAATTCGGCGCCGCTGAAGTGACGGAAATTTCGACGTTTATAGTCCACATACGCCAGACATAGCGGGAGATTGTACTCTTCGGTCTTTTGTACAATCCGGCGAAGGGTATGTATGTGGTCTATGATACTAAAGTACAGTAAAGTAAAGTACTTATATGTGAAAAAGACGTGATGTATGTATGTTTATATGTATCTTTTCAACATATTTTAGAAGTTTAACTTTTCTAGGCATGTTCAAGGAAAAATTTTAGTACGCGACGCAAGTCCGCCCGAACAGCGTTATGAAAATTCGACAGGTTGAAGTTAGCTATCAAAGAGAATTACCTGTGATTTTTATTCAATAGTAGTGTGTGTTTTTTATTGCGGGTTATTTTTTATATTAAATCAATAAAAGTTCCACATTTATTAATCATTTTGTTTGGTTAAATCTTATAATGTAATACATGTTCTTATATTTTGTTTTCCAGATCATACTTAATTATTGGTATATATCAGGTCGGGGAAAAAATCTTTACGCTTAAACTATGTATAAACTTGTAATAAAATCTCCTTGACTGTACTATTTGTATTTGGCTGGTTTTTATCACATTAAAAAAGGTTACATTTCAAAAAAAGAAACAAAAAACAAATCAATAAAATGTTGTTTCCAGCTATTTATCCATTTCTTTTTCTTTCTGTCAAAATGAGTGAATCTAATGAATAAATTTGATACATTTTGAAAGAAAGAAAGAAAGAAAGAATTTTTTTTTTATTCAATACTACAACACAACATACAAAAAATAAGTAAACAAAAAATATAATATTTTAAAATTTTATTACAAAAAAGGAGTTAACGAGTTAATTCGCATTGAGGTGATGCTGTGTATGGTGATATTGGAAGAGCTTTGTTCATTATGAGCTTTTAATGCCGCGCCGGGCAGAACCATGGATTGCCAATAACTGATAAGAATAAAGCAAGAAGTAAAGAGAAAGCGGCCGTAATTGATCAATAAAAAGGGTGTAGTCTTTCATCACGACAACGCACTACCTAGTTTTTTTTTGCTCAGAAGTACCAAAATTTCTACAGCAACGGGATCACATCACTACATTCAAGATAGCAAAAAGTCATCAAACAAAATGGCACATATATATACTGTAATTACTCGTAAATAAATAAACTTTAAAAAAAAGTGTTTTGAATTTTCATACAAAATGCGAAGATACTTTTTCCCCAACCTATTACATTAACCTTTAATTTTTAAGTCCCAACTTAGAAGTATAACTTCTAACACGCACAGGCACTCACTTTTTTATTTTAAATTCAGATAATATCAAGCTACCTCGCGGCGTTTAAGCCTTTAAGTTATGTTTATTTATTAAAATACAACATAACCTCGATGGATTAGTAAATTTGTTGTAATTTTTAAGAATGCATATTGTAAATATCAGAGTGACACTTTAATTCGTGTTAGGCGTCGTAAGACATGAAGCTTAGAACACTTAGACTTAATTCCTTGGTGGGTACGGATTTGCAGTGATAGCTGCTGCCGCAATATTCTGCCGCACCGCGGTTACCCGGATGTTTAAAACATAAATACAAAATGAACGACGAAAGAAGCATAGGGAAGAGGAAAGAGAAATGGAGAAGCACTGTCTCCTCCGACTGGGCTTCTAAAAATCGTGCCTACAAACTATGAAGAAGTTTCATATATCAAATCAAATCATTCGTTATTGCTTCTACATCGTCTATATTATTCGTCTAAATTAGTTAATGCTGCGGAATACTTGGTAATGTTTTTTGATGATTATAACTGTTTTTATGGGGGTTATATGCTGGGCCAATTTTTTTTTCTTGGATAGAGTGACGAAACGAGAACAACGTTCACCTTTTTTTATTGTATAAAGTGACGAAACGAGCAGAACGTGCACCTGACGTAAAGTGAAACGTCTACCCATAACAAATGCTATGTCACTCAGAACATTTCTGTGTGACACTACACTGCGCCCGTCACCCTGAGACATCAGTTCTTAAGTCTCATATGCCCAGTGATTACGCTAGCTCACAGTGGCCTTGAAACCGAAACACAGTAATGTTTGCACACTATTGCTTCACGGCAGAATAACTGTACCTACCTAGACGGATTCCTGCATAGGAATCCTACCACCAGTAAAAAAAAAAGTTGTTCTCCTTAATGTTAACTATTCATAGAAGGCGAGAGACCAGCAAAACCAAAATGAAATGAGCCTACGCAGACTGTCGGCGAACTGGAAACTTCTTGCATTGGTGAGCGATCGGCATTCAACATTCACTAGCACCTAATGTTCGCCGATGCAATACAAATTCCTCCTTTACAATAAAGGATAATTAGTAGTAACATTAAAACATGTTATGAGGCTGACATAGAATGTCTGAATATAGAAATACAATCACTACATAGTTCGCTTGATGTTATGACTAGTAAATATAAATCTACACAAAAAGAGATTAAGGAGTACATGCTGGCCATGGATGAGCTGGTTAGCTTATGTAAATATAACGAAGACCGTTTTGAGTCATTGACAAAAACTCAATATGAGTGTCCGCAATCAATGCCAGTTCTTTCAGGGACAGTGTGTGTTAACAATGTAACAAATGATAAATACTCTTTATTGACAGCTGAACTCTGTGACAGTCCCATAACAAACACAATTGAAAAAAAAATTAAATGTAATAATAGTAAGAACAATGTTATTGTTTTTAGTGATGAATTGGGAAAAAATATAGGAACATTATTAAATAATTTTTTAAAAGGACAACAAGTTACCAATTATTGCATGCCAGGAGCATCATTTAATGACATATTAAATAAAATTTTAGTAGGTACTTATTGTCCTAATACTATATTAGTGTTATTAATAGGGAGAAGGGGCAATGTTAACAGGAAACAATTATTGCAGTACTATGAATATTTAAACAATTTAAATGTAAGCAAAATTATCTTGTTTACATTGCCTTACATTCGGGGTATGCCACATGAAAATAATATAAGATATGAATTAAATTTATTATGGAATAATATAATATGTAACAATAATTTAAATTTGACATGTAATTCTAATAATGACAAATTCCATTTAATTGACATAAATAATTTATTCAGAAATATTTTAACTAATGATAGGTATTACCTATCCAAATATATATTAAGACTGGTAGCAAATGCGCTATATTATTGTTTATTTTTGAATACAGCCAAGAATTTGGCTATAAATACATCTGCTTTTATTAAGCAGTCTCATTGTTTGACATTAAATTTGGAATCAGTTCCAAATAATTTAAATTAAGTAAGAAGACAATAGAGGAAATCTCTAGCAATAATTTTGACATTAATAAATTAAGACAGTCATATGTAAATAATTGTACCACTTTAGAAAGTCTTAATAATAAAGATTGTATCCACCTGGTGCATCAAAATATACAGGGAATTTTAGGCAAAGAATTAGAAATTGAATTATTTTTAAATAGCAATCATATTCATATTATGTGTATAACTGAACATTGGCTTAAAGATTATAATGTAATGTTTAATTTTAGTAACCACCAGGTGGTTAGTTCTTTCAATAGAGAAAAAGTTTTACGTGGTGGCTCTTTAATACTAGTAAATAAATCATTGCGATTCAAAGAACGTAAAGATATCGTGAGCCTCTCTGTTGAGAGAACTATAGAAATGGCCTGTGTTGAGCTTGAGCACCTCATAGTTGTCAGCGTTTACAGACCCCCATGTGCTTCATATGATGATTTTGAAAAAAATATGGAAGAAGTTTTAATTAAACTTAATAAACAGAACAAACCTGTTGTCATATGCGGAGACTTTAACATCAACCTCCTAGAAGCTTCTTCCATCACTGTTAAATTTATTTCTTTGTTGCAATCATTTAATTTAGTTAACATGTTTTTAGAACCAACGCGTATTACTGGATCTAGTGCAACTTGTATAGACAATATTTTTACAGATGTTAAGCCTTTGCACCGATCCATAATTCACAAAATAAGTTCTGATCATTCCGGACAGTTAATATCGTTACCTTACATATTATGTAAAAAAACAAATAATAAAAAAATTGTGTTTGTTCCTGTAAATAAGTATCGTTTGGAGAAGTTTAGAAGTAACGTTAATAAAAAACTACTATTACTTCCTTATAATAATAATACTGACTATTTATATGAAGTATTGTTTAACCTGCTGAGCAAGGAATTTGATTCTATTTTTACTTCTAAAACTATCTCCTTGAATAGTCGCAAGACGTTTAATGAATGGGCGACAGTAGGAATCCACAGAAGTAGGCAAAGATTGTATGAACTTTACAATGAAAGATCATACAATCATAGTAACACATTTAAGGAATATGTTAAAAATTATTCAAAATTATTTAAAAAAGTATGCTCTGAAGCCAAGTCATTACACTTGAGCAATAAAATAAAGAAAGCATCAGATAAAATCAAAATGACTTGGAGTATTATTAATAGTGAAACCGGGAAAGTCAAGGACCGAAACCATGATTACAAAATTAATTTTAACAATAAGCTAGTGACATCTGATCAAGATGTTGCTACAGCCTTTGAAAAGTTTTTTAGTGATATTCCAATTTCCATAACCAAGCCATTAAATTCTTCTCCTACTGCCGCTGAGACATTACTCAAACAAAATGTAACTTCTTGTACAAAAGATTTTAAATTCGATATGGTAGATGGAAATGACATTCTTAATACTTTTAAAAGTATTGATTGTAAGAGAACCGCGGATCTATGGGGTATGTCCGTGGAAGTTAGTGCGTCTATTATAGATATAATTGCACCTCAATTAGCCATAATTTTTAATTCCGGTATTGCATTTGGTGTGTTTCCTGATTTGATGAAACATAGTAAAATCATACCTTTATTTAAATCTGGTAGTACATCGGACCCTGCTAACTTTAGACCTATTTCTGTACTACCAACATTAAGTAAAATTTTTGAAAAAATTATACTTAATCAAATGTTAAAACATTTCAATTTAAATAAATTGTTTCACAAAAACCAATTTGGCTTTACGAGGGGTCGTTCTACAACCGATGCAGGTGTTGAACTTATTAAGAATATATTCGAAGCCTGGGAGAGTTCACGGGATGCCTTGGGTGTTTTCTGTGATCTTTCTAAGGCCTTCGATTGCGTTGATCATGAAACACTTATCAGGAAACTACATCACTACGGTGTAAGAAATTCTGCACTTCAACTTCTAATTTCATATTTGAGTAATAGAACGCAGACAGTAGTTATCAATAGCAGGAGTTCTTCCGGATCAGCAGTATCTATGGGTGTCCCGCAGGGTTCGATTCTCGGCCCATTTCTATTTCTTATTTACATTAATGACTTACCTTACCTAGTAAGGGACAACCATGATATAGTGTTATTTGCTGATGATACATCTTTGATTTTTAAGATAAAACGTCAACTTTTATTATATGACGAGGTGAATAATGCTATTTCAAAATTAGTACATTGGTTTAATGTTAATAATTTGCTTTTAAACGGCAATAAAACAAAATGTATTAAATTCACAACACCAAATGTTAAACAATTAGATGTAAATGTGCTTGTGAGTGGGGAAGAGTTGAGCCTTGTGGATACTGCTGTCTTTCTTGGAATAACTCTTGACGCAAAACTTCAATGGAGCCCCCATATATCTAAACTAGCAAGTAGACTTAGTTCTGCAGCTTATGCTGTAAAAAAAATTAGGAATTTGACTAACGTTGAAACTGCTAGATTGGTTTATTTTAGTTATTTTCATAGCATAATGTCTTATGGTATTTTGCTATGGGGAAATGCAACTGATGTTGAAGTGATTTTTGTTTTGCAAAAGAGGGCCGTAAGAGCTATTTATAATCTTGGCTCTAAAGTGTCTCTTAGGGATAAATTTAAAGAAATTAATATCTTAACCTTGGCCTCTCAATATATATTTGAAAACGTTTTGTATGTACACAAGAACATAAACCAGTTCACTAAAAAAAGTGATGTTCATAATGTGAATACCAGGAACAAGCACAAATTAATTATGCCAGTTACCCGACTTCACAGAGTCAGTAACTCTTTTATGGGGCAATGTATACGTTTTTACAACAAAATCCCAGAAAGTGCTAAAAGTCTTTCAATCAAAAAGTTTAAATTTTATATTAAACAAAGACTTCATAAAAAGGGTTATTATAATATTAAAGAATACATAGATGATGATAACCCCTGGGAATGAGGTGATCGCCGCCAAGCCATTTCTACATCTTTATAATACAGCTATTGTAATACAGTTATTGTACATTATTTTAAAAATGACTAAAAAAAAAAGCCCGCTGGGTTTCTTACTGGTTCTTCCCAGGACAGAGGCATTTTTGCGAACCAGTGTAGCTTAAAAAAAAAAAAAAATGACTTTCAATAAGTACTATGTAAATAGTCTATATTGAATAAAAATTTATTCTATTCTATTCTATTCTAGTAATGTCAGGAATTAAATGTCACGATATACAGTGGAAATGTGAACCAAATTAAGTTCTGCGAAATTTATGGCATTATACGCAAGTTAAGCTCAAAATGCTGTTGTTCAATTAGTATCGGCTTAATGAATTTAACCAGTGAACGCCAAATATTTGCCACGAACAAAGGATTGCAGGACGATTCAAAGTAATCCTGTTATCTCATTTCTAACTTCAAATTAAATTTGTGAGATACTTCGTGTTTTATATTTATTTATTAAAGCTTCTAGTTATTACTACCAAAATGAATAAATTATAAACGTTACTTGCTAAATACATAAAGTCCTTGGTTATTCTAATTTGCTAATGATTTTTTTTTGAAATTGCTCAGTAAATTACATAATATTATAATCGACCATTTAGTAATACACACGCACACATATACACACATACACACACAAACACACTCACATGCGCATGAGCCGATATACGAACTCACGCTCATACACTCAGACACATACGAGCGCACACCTGCGCCTCTACAAGACTTATTCACAAGATTCGCCCGTGTTCCAGGGCGGTTCTCACCGCCCAGAGTTACCGAAGCACAAGGTGACAGTCCGAACAGAAGTCTGCACCTACCCTCAGACGGTCATTATATTACTTAATTTTTTTTAAGTTATCCGACCTCGTGACACACCTCTGACCAAGTGACCGAATTTTGAAGTTAGAGTTAGGAGTTTATTTACGTATTTATGTTTGGGTCAAACCAAACCTGGTACTCGAGCCCCTGGCCCGCAAGCACAACACCCGATGAAGCTGTAAGAGCCAAAAAGGCTGACAGAAATCTCATAACAGAAAATATATAAAATATACACAAATACCAACGCACGCTCTCGCGCACAAACATACACAAACAATAAAAAACTACTTTTTAATCTGTGCAATACCACAAAATAATTTTGAATGTCTTAAGCAAATATTGTCGGCGTTTTGTTGTTATGACTTTTTTTCCATAGCCGGGTTACTTTTTTTATTATAATATTCGTTTGGCTCTCATGTTACCTTTTTGTCTACTGATACCTTTATATCTATAAAACAATACAATAATATTATTGCCAGTAATAGCATACGGTATCGAAATGGACATAAGAACCACCTTTACTAGATTGACCGATCGATCAGTTTTACTAAATTCATTGAATGGATGTTTTATACATTAAACATTTTATTCCATAGTGCAATAGCCATTTTAGTAGCTCCGTAAACAGTTCCATAAATGTAACATTGTTTTTGATTTTATGATACCCTAATGTTTGAAATCCTTTCAACTATTCGGCCGAAATTCGGTCGAAATACCTTTCAAGCACCCTTACCAATATAATACTAAGCAAAGCCGCGGTCAGAAACGTGGAAAGATATGTAGTTGGGCACAAAAGAATTTAGATTAAAATTGATCAGAGCAGAAGTGCAATGAAATATAAAATTATTTGGAAAATATATTAATATTTTCTTATATTATCATCAAAAGGCTTTTACTTGGTCTATAAATAAAGTACATTATACGTACTAAAATAGTTTAATGTATTTGATGGATGAATTAATGAACAGTTACTGAAATAATACTTACCTGATGCGTGGGTCCAGTGTATCAATCCCAGCCGAAGCTAATATTGGTGAAACACGCATATTTTGTAGTTTTCGATTCTGATTGTATTGTGATTATTCTGTATCCTAACACTGCTTCTAACATATCCTTATTTTATCTCATAATCATTATTTACGAGTAGGTGAAATCCAGTGAGTGCCATTGTGTTGGTGATAAATTAAGGGACCAATAATATCCTGGGCAGATAATATCTGCTGGTTATCGCCGTGGTTTAAAAGAATCATCGTCGAAGATGGTTCAATTATCAACATGCAACCATCATCATACACAATATTTCTTATATAAATAGTAGTAACTCTTAAATAGTTCAAGGTGTCTTAGAAAATTTCTAAAGTCATAGTTTTAAAAAAGACGAGGGGTTCAGGCTCATTTAAGTCTCTTCGCAAGGCCAGTGAGTCAAGCCGACCAGATAGACCATGGTCGTCGACGATTTGAGCTGATTTTTGTTGAATACTCCATGTAAGGACGAACTTGCGTTTTGTAAAGTTCATCAAGTCAAGCGATGGACTGGTGTGAAATACTGTCCCCTTTTTACTCAGTTTTTCTACAAAAAAAGTCTAAGGATAAGTTTCTATTGTAAAAGTTAATCCAACTTTCACTCTTTCGTTTAAACGTATCGAATTTTATGAGGTTTCTTTATAATCATTTTAGATGTAAATTGTTTTTAAAAATAATTATTTCAAGTGACATTTCGAAATAAAATAAAATTCCACGTAAAATGTTTCTAGAGAACACTAAGAAGTTGTTTTAATCATGCAAAAAAGTAAATTATAAAATCTCGTTATGCGAAAGCGGATTTTTGTGGTTAACAGCGAAATTTAATTTGATCCGGGATCAAATGTTTTTATTTTGAAATCTTTGGGCGCTTCATTAGAACCCAATTTTAAAGTAGGTTATTGAGCTTATTTATTTGGAAAGATGTACGTACATCTTATATGTACGTATACAGTACGCCCATTTTTTTAATGTTTGAGTTTTGAGATATCTTTGATGATATAGTTTGTCAAAGACAGAAAATTTTGGATTTACTATTTAGCATTCGTCCGTCGTCCGTGTGGTAGCGGCTTAAGATAATCTACCACCCCATCTCATCCCGTGGGTGTCGTAAAAGTCGACAGAAGGAAAATATAAATATGAAGATTGGCAGCAACATCTCCTGAAAAATCCGAATAAATAAACTGCGGTTGCCAACCCGCCTGCCAAGCGTGGCAACTATGGCAAAATCCTCCCAAAATGAGAGCTACAGCTTTTGTGGCAATCTATGGGGGAGGCCTATGTTCAGCAGTGGACTAGTGATAGGCTGAAATGATGATGATGATGATGATGATTCGTCCTGCATAAAGTTACTTATAACTATGGCCTGGCTATGTGATCATGGCGTACGAATTTGCATTACCTCATCTCGATTCGTGTCGTGAATACCAATTAAGTGAAATCATAATAAAATCTCTTGTACAGATCCTAAAAATCTCAATATTTTATAATAATATATTTACAAGACGAGCAAAACGTTCACATGATCCTAACCACTCAAAGCTTTGCCTTTCCGAGACTTCTATCTAGCAAAACACTTATCACCACGAGACTACTGTTCTCCAAACTAATACACCACTATCTTTCAAACCGAAACGTAGTAGTGTTTGCACACCACTGCTTGACAGCAGAATAACTTTCACTGCTGTGGTACCTACCTAGGTGGATTCATACACAGGAATCTCGGTAAGATTAGTATGTAAGGAAGCAAAAGCACAATTCCAGTAGTACCAGCACCCGTCTAGGTAGCATGGCTAGTTATTTTATTTTGAATCAGTATTGTGCAAACCTATCTTGTGTTTCTACTGTTTCGATCTGAAGGGCAATGAAAGCTAGTGTAATTATTGGGCATATGAGACTTAAGAACTGATGCCTCAGAGTGGGCGCATTACGGTGCCATACAGAAATGTTCTAGTTGACACAGCTTAATGTTCAGTTCGACAGTGTAAAGTTTTTTTTTTTTAAATGTAATTCTCAAAACGCAAGTAAAAATCGGTCAAGTGCGTGTCGGCGCATGCGCAGCGTAGGGATCCGTAGTTACCCTTCACAATATATGGGCTTAGGTAGGAGCTTTTTGTTTGAGACTCTGGACAGATTAATAAAATTGAGTTCACAGTTTAACGGCTAAAAACATCTAAAACAGACCCATATAGGACGATGGTAACTGAAGAAGGAGTTACAAAATCCAACTTCAGAAGGGAAGTTAGAAAAAATATAATCTATTTGAGTACCACCGCAAGCACTTGTAATAAAGATTGATAACCAGCGTCATGTATTAATTTGAATACTGTCGTTACTGAGATAGTCTTCGTTTAAATCTTCAAACTTAATGCATGCGCTATTAAGCGATAACAAATTAGTTACATAACCTACTGCGACACTGTTGGGTCAGTTGTATGATCTTTTACATAGTAGTTCATAAACTTATATTTACTAGTTATTTTACACAAATAATTACTTCATAAACTTGTATTTACCAGTTGTTTTACACAATATCGACCGCGTGGCCTAGTGGTACTTGACTTCTACGCCGCGGATCATGGGTTCGATTCCCAGCCGGAGCCAACATTTGTGCTAAAACACAAATTGTTGGTTTTCGGGTCTGGTTGTGTTGTGATTGTCCCCGTGTTTCTGACACTGCATCCTAGCCTACCTCCGATCTTATCGCATCAGCGTTACAACGGGCACGGGTAGGTGAGGACGAGTGAGTGCCTCTGTGTTTACGCGTACACTTGTAGCACCATAATATCAACTGCGCATTTGATGGCTCTCGACAGTATTCGAAAGTTGTCGCCATGGTCGAAATCGGCTAGGAGAACATCATCACATAAATAATTACTTCATCTAAGTAATTAAATTTTACGACTCTAAGTACATTTCTTTAGTTGGTCGACTATTATTCGTTAACTTCAAAGCAGATTTAATTACTTATAGCTTTCTTTTTAACTTAGTTATATGTATTACTACGTCGTGATTAATTTGTATACTCATGCCAATTTACAGCGTTCTAGTACTAGTAGAGTCTCTGAGCTAAGCCGAGGACGGACGGATGGACAGACGGACATGGCTAAACTATAAGGGTTCCACATATTTTGTGTCTAACTGAACATTGGTTAAAAGATTATAATTTAATGTTTAATTTTAGTAACCACCAATATTTTAATATCAACCTCCTGGAAACTTCTTCCATCAGCATTAAATTTTGTTCTTTGATGAAATCATTTAATCTAGTTATATATATAAGATCACGACTGTATCCCATAAGGGGTAGTCAGAGACTGGGCACTCACTGCAAAAACAGATGACTGCCACAATCCACGTTTCACCAAAATAATATAATGCACTTGGTGTGATAGGTGGTGAGTCCATCGCCACGGTACACAGTGCAGTTTAATTCCTTACTCGCCTTTTACGAGATCCATTGCAGTGGTAGTATTCTTTTAACGAGCCGCCACCAGTAATTAATTATAATTAATCTAGTTAACCTGTTTTTAGAACCAACACGTATTACTGGATCTAGTGCAACTTGTATAGATAATATTTTTACAGATGTTAATTCTTTGCGCCAATCCATAATTTACAAAATAAGTTCTGACCATTCTGAGCAATTAGTATCGTTACCTTGCTTATGCAAAAAAATAAAAAAATTGTGTTTGTTCCTGTGAATAAGTATAGCTTGGAGAAGTTTAGAAGTAACGTAGATAAAAAACTTCCACTACTTCCTTTTAATAACAAGAATACCGACTATTTATATGTAGTTTTGTTAAATATTCTGAGCAAGGAATTTAAAACCATTTTTACTTCTAATACTCTCTCCTTGAACAGTCGGAAGACTTTTAATGAATGGGCGACAGTAGGAATCCACAGCAGTAGGCAAAGGTTGTATAAACGTTACAATGAAAAGTCATACAACCACAGTAAGACATTCGTAGAATATGTTAAAAATTATTCAAAATTATTTCAAAAAGTATGCACCGTAGCCAAGTCATTGCACTTAAGCAATAAAATAAAGAAAGCCTCGGATAAAACAAAAATGACTTGGAGTATTATTAACAGTAAAACGGGGAAAGTTAAGGAACGCAACTCTGATTACAAATTACTTATTAACAACAATCTTTTGACATCTGATCATGATGTCGATAAAGCTTTTTAATTTTTTTTTCTGGAATTCCAATTATGACAACCAAATCATTAAAATCTTCTCGTACTGCCGCAGAGACATGACTCACACAAAATGTAACTTCTTGTACAAAAGATTTTGAATTTCATATGGTAGATTCAAAAGATATTTTATACTCGGACCTTTGCTGTATAACGCATATCTATTTGATATAAACGACTGTATCCACCATTCGAAGTACTTAATGTTTGCTGATGATAAAAAAATCTATCTTAAAATAAGATCAAATGATGATTGTGTCTTGATTCAAAACGATCTAAATAATCTAGCAACCTATTACAAAAACAACAGAATAACCATCAATAGTGGGAAATGTGTAAAAATAACCTTCACGCGCAAGAAACATTACATAGATTATAATTATATGCTTACAAATAACTTAATAAAAAGAGTACCTTCAGTTAGAGACCTCGGCATTATATTGGACTCCCAACTTACATTTAGAGAGCATATGGAAAGTATTGTGAACAAAGCCTACAAGCAAATTGGATTTATCAAGCGCGTCTGTACATCCTTCAAAAATATTGATTGCATTAAATCACTATACTTTGCATATGTACGGAGTACTCTTGAATACGCTAACACTATTTGGTCTCCCAATTATGCCAAATATAAACAAAGAATTGAATCAATACAGAAACTGTTTATCAAATTCTTGTCATCTAAGGACCATAGAACTTTTGCTGCTTACAGTGATGCCTGCAAATACTACCGCTTAGATACTCTAGAGTTAAGGCGACTTAAACACGATATGATGTTATTACATGGATTATGGTCTGGCAATATTGACTGTTCGGATCTCTTGTCTAATCTATCGCTAATGGTTCCTAAATATCGTACAAGACACACGCCTTTGTTCCACGTACCACGAACAAAAACAAACTATGCGAAAAATTCCACTCTGTGTCGCATAGTTCAAAACTATAACAAATACTATGCCGATTTGGATATTTTTAACCTAACTAAGATCTCTTTGAAACATGAAATTGTAAGAATAAACAGAGCATAACCTATTCAGGCATAGGCACACACAAAGACTCACACACTGCTTTGCACGCACAGTCACACGCACACACACATGCACACCCAAACACACACACACACACACAGTCATGCATACGTGCGCGTGAATTTTGTTAACTTTTTTTTTTTAAGAATAGTTTTGTAAATCGTGTAATCTTTATTGGCCTTACTTTGTTAAATATCATGTATTGTAAGTACTGTATATACAACGCTGTATGATTACCTAAATAAATAAATAAATCATTTTAAGACCATTGATTGTAAGACAACCAACGCAGATCTATGGGGTATGTCTGTTAAAGTCAGTACTTCCATTATACATATAGTTGCACCTCAATTAGCCATAATATTTAATTCTAGTATTGAACTAGGTGTATTTCCTGATTTGATGAAACATAGTAAAATCTTACCTTTATTTAAATCTGGTAGTACATTGGACCCCTCTTACTTTAGACCTATTTCTAAACTACCGACATTAAGTAAAATTTTTGAAAAAAATATTCTTAATGAAATGTTAAAACATTTTCATTTACATATATTGTTTCACAAAAACCAATTTGGTTTTACAAGGGGTCGTTCTACAACCGATGCCGTTGTAGAACTAATTAAGTATATATTCGATGCCTGGGAGAATTCGCAGGATGCCTTGCGTGTTTTTTGTGATCTTTCTAAGGCCTTCGATTGCGTTCATCATGAAACACTAATCAGGAAACTACACCATTAAGATATAAGAAATTCTGCAAATGACTACTAACTTCATAGATGAGCAATAGAACGCAGAAAGTAGTTATCAATTATACGAGTTCTTCCGTGTCAGCAGTATCTATAGGTGTTCCGCAGGGTTCGATTCTCGGCCCATTTCTATTCCTTATTTACATTAATGACTTACCTGACCTATTAGGGGATCACCATGATATAGTATTGTTTGCTGATGATACATCATTGATTTTCAATATAAAACGTCAACTTTTATTATATGACGAGGTGAATAATGCTAGTTTAAAATTTTGGTCTAACGTTAACAATTTGCTTTTAAATGGCAATAAAACTAAATGTATAAAATTTACTACACCAAATATTAAACGATTGGATGTAAATTTACTCGTAAATGGGGAAGAGTTGAGCCTTGTTAATACCACTGTCTTTCTTGGCATAACTCTAGACGCGAAACTTCAATGGGGCCCCCATATATCTAAAGTAGCAAGTAGACATAGCTCTGCAGCTTAAGCTGTAAAAAAATAGAAACTTGACTAATGTTGAAACTGCTAGATTAGATTCTATTCTATTCTATTCTGACTACGGAGCCCTAAAAAGGAATCCCTAGTGAACAGTAAACGGTAACAGTACCAGTAAGCCATCTAGTAACAGAATAAAAATGGCTGTCTTCTGGGTACAGAATCAACATCTCTTATACAAAACAATAATTAAACAAGATAGCTAGATTTTATTTAATTACTATTTTGTATAAGAGATTCATAATATAAAATAAGAGAGAACATGATTAAATATGAAATCAATTCAATTACTTGACCCGAGATTAACATTTTGCTAAACATATAATATTACGTGAGCCGTAATCAGTGAACTGGAAAAGGCTTCTTCGATTCAAAGAAGCGGCTCGATGGAATTTAGATTAAAATTGATTCCGATAGAAGTGCAATGTGATGTGAAATTTGTTTTAATGATATCAATTTTTTGAATGTAACATTCAGAAAAGTATTTATTGTAGTATTATGTGTGATTTTAAAGTATTGTGAAAGAGAATTATTATTAATTAAAAAAAAATCGATTTGACCATTTTGGACGACGTCAGACAGGGGGTCTAGTCAAGATACATTCCACAATTGTTAACTACTCGTATGTGATGAGCATCTCAAAATGTTTGGTATAAATATTAACAACTTGTACTCATTATATTGAATTAGCTAACATCCGACAAATTACGGATAAGCCACTTCAAGACTATTGTAGTTATTTTTACAGCATAATGTCGTATGGTATTTTATTACATGGACATCCCTCTGACGTGAATACAATCTTTGCTTTGCAGAAGAGAGCAGTTCATGCAATTTGTAGTATGCGCTCTCGGGATTCGCTAAGGCAGTACCCTTTAAAGAAATTAACATTCCCACTTTTACATGCTGTTGCACAAACGCATGTACGTAATTTTAAACACTTTATCCAAAGGATAGTGACAAACATAATTAAGAAATGATAGCAAACTGGATAATGCTAAAAATTAAAAAAAAATCTTTTATGGACGTCGACGTACACGTATTTGTAACAAAATTCCGAAAGATATAGTGAATTCCGATTAATAAAGTTAAGAGAATCTAAATTTAAAAGTTATATTATAAAACGTCATTGTTCTAAAACTATAATTTAAATGATTATTACAGTAATAAGGAAGCATGGAAAGTATCCATCCAGTGATACATCAAGTAACGTATGTCACACGATGTGATTGTTATTTGGTAAGCAGCTATGTGAAAATGTTACAATGTACATGACGTGTGTGGAGGCTTAAGACAATCTACCACCTCATCGGTGGGTGTCGCAAAAAACTATGGCGAAATCCCCCTAAAATTTGAGCAATAGCAACAACAGCAACAACAGCAACACTTTGTGGCAATCAGTGAGGGAGGCCTATCTACCTACCTACCTAGTGATAGGCTGAAATGATGATAATGATGTTGTTCATGACGTTGTAATGTTATTACGTATCTGCTTACGAAATCGCCTTGCGAGACTGTCGCGAACGAACTTGCCTCCCCCTATAGGACACACATGTACCTACTATGAGATTTTAGTGCCCGACCTGAGTTATAATGGTTTTTAACTTACGAATATAATTTTTTTATTTGCATATACATGAAATTGGGTACATTTGATGGTGATAATTTATCTAAATGGTTATAAATATTTTGCCTCTATTGGCATGTAAGGGTTTATCAGTCCGACTAAAATTTAAAAAATCGTTCTCTTATAAGTAATTATAACATCATTTTTAACTATTATTAATATCATTACACTTACAATATGTTAGAGGAAAAACGTCATTCAGTAATGAGACATTTGCTAATTTTTTTATGACTGATGGTCACTGTTGGCATGGCGCGATCAGTTCCTTCTATCGGGAGGACCTTTTGTAAACATCTAAATTTACCACCAATGCGAAATGCGTAGAAGCTGGAGAAGAAACGGCGCACGAAACTCGCTCGTTGTAGCTAGTAATAACGCTTCTAGTCATAATTGGGGATTAAGAAAACCAGCCTGAAGGGCGGTAACACGAGTTATTAAGATATATGCTACCTGCGGCTTGAATGACCTCCGGATCGGCCGTAGACACAGCAACATCTCTTTAAGTGCAAGTGAAGTGTAGTGTAGTGCAAAAACTCCGCCCGGACATAGATTTTAGTTGGGCGTTTGCAGGTGTCTGTTTCCAGACGCGTCGCAACCGCCGCCCTATCCTAATTGAATCCTTTCTCTGTGGTATCTTTCGCCTTTCCCCCTGAAGAGAGAGCGAGGTGCGAGGGGCTATACTGCAGGTGATAATTGATCGCGTAGTTTGAGCTGTTTCATGGACGGCGAGTCTCCTCTCCCACTTCCTTCTCCATCAACATGCCCCTTTTCGCCTTCTGCAGGCACTGGTGCCAGCTCGACTAACACTAGCTCGGCAACCAGCGCCAATTATGAAGGCATGAATGATGAAGGACAGACGATGACACCTATGTCAAGCTTCAGGATGGAAGCCTTATCGCCTAAAGCTCGCTACCAACACGACCTAGCGTTGATGCGAAGACTTAAAAGGCACGAGATTCTGCAAAAGGAATCCGCTGATCTCCTTATCCACGACTTGGAAAGGAAAATTGAAGCCTTCACCAATGCCGGAATAAGCAATCTGGCAGAAGAATCGGCAGCCATAGCAACCGCAGTCATTTTGGACCTATACCGTTGACAAAGACGCTAAAGTAGCTCAGAAGAAGAAGAATACTTTCCACAAACAACTGCGAGAAACAAGCCAGGGTCCGCAAGACACTGCTCCCCGTAAAGCCCCTCGAGCCTACAAGTTCCTGGCCAGGCCCTGATCAAGACTGCCAAACCGCGAGCTACAAAAGCAGCGTCTACGCCTTCCATAGCGCTTACGCTTCGGGCCCAAGTGGCAACTCGACCACCAGCTCCCGCTGCTGCACGCCCACGGCGCCCGCGCCTGTTCTAGCTACAATACCAGCATCCGCAGCGTCAAGGCTTCCACGCTACCGCCCTCGGACTATACCTGTTCCCGGGCAGGCACCAGCACATACACCACAATATCCAAGGGCTCCGCCGTCGGCTCCTTCCTCCACGGTCATTCTCATATACGTCGGGTATTTAAGCGCAATGGAAAAGTGCAGCTTATGAATTAACTTATGAAGAAGAAGCTACCAAAAGCATGAAAGCCGGTCTCCTGGACCGTCCGTCCGTACCCACAACTAGCGACAAGTACAGCAACTATTTTTACATGGGGAAATGCTTAATGCATTTCCCGCCTTCAAGGGGGGAAGGACGGGTTATATCGGACTTGCACCGACTAAAACCCCATGGTGTTTCGCCATCGCCGTAGGCAGGGTCACGGGAACACTCGCGCACACATCCGCGAATCCGCCGGTGCTGGCCGCCTATCTTC
The DNA here is from genome assembly GCA_019845155.1 of Luehdorfia chinensis. Taxonomy (NCBI): domain Eukaryota; kingdom Metazoa; phylum Arthropoda; class Insecta; order Lepidoptera; family Papilionidae; genus Luehdorfia; species Luehdorfia chinensis. The sequence goes on from JAHVAK010000172.1 coordinate 3,123,787, forward strand.
GGCAGCCCTCCTCGGGAGAGGACAGCTCCTTCCCTCTCTCTTTCCTAGCAAGGCGCGCCGGAACACACTACTCACACTCCAACACGACCTCCCCTTTGTGCGCGCAATAAGCCTCCCCGCAGTCCACCACGCGGAGGCTACGAGGCCAGGAAACTAGCACTCAAATGCACCAGTATTCCCGGCCCCGGCATAATGTGGACCCCGGTGGACAGGAATACACTGCGAACAATGCTCTGTCTACAGGAGGGAACTTCGTAACAGCAGTGCGGGTACAAAGGCTCTCACGGCACGGTCAAGTCGTACCCAACTGGTCCAGTTAAATGTCATCCAGTCTTCTCATGGTTTTGGCAAACCTACCCCGCCTGAGAGACTCAGCACCAAGAGGAACAGCTACTGCTTCCAAACAGAAGAAAGAGAAGAAGAATGCGAAAATGCCAACAACGTCTTACTCAGTAAGCAGAACGGTAGCCACAGCACCCCCGGAATTAGTCCAGCCTTCGACTACGTCGGGTTGGGATAACGCAGCAAAAATATTCGCAAAATATCGGCAGTGAATAGGGAAGGACCTGATTAAATGTTTGTGTGTTGTGCAAGTACTTAATGTTTGTCTGGATATTCATGGCCTCAATAGTTTCAAGCTGAAGAAAACAGCAACCCAAAGTCCCGCGCGTACTAACGTAGCGGCGAGCGAAATTACTAAGAAGGGCCATCGCCCCGGCCAGTTTCCCGGCGCTCTTGGTAGGGCGATAGAGAAGACCCGGAGAGAGAATGACGTCACACACACTAACAAGGCGCCATGCCACGCCTACTTTTGTTCGGTTGCTCAACTAGCGACGTTTTCTAAGAGAACTGCGTCATACATTTGTTAATTTTTACGTTCTGCATACTATTTATTCTAACGTCGTGCATACTTACATTAACGTATAAATTAGTTTATGTAAAAATATTTTGCTTACAAAAATACAGTATTCAGTATCGAAAACGCTTATGCTTTTGATTCTACTGTCTGAATATTTGACGCCAAATTTTTGTAATTACAGTGACAGCTTCAAAGTTCTTCCGTCGCTCTTCACGTTGGCACATCAGCCAACTTCGCACTTTATTCAAGTACTTAAAACTTGCGGTTCTAATTAGGTTTTTAAATATACGTGATTTATAAGGCTTTTAACATTGAAAGTGATGAGCAGAGAAAATATGTCAGAAGCTTCTAAATAATTTATATTTAACATTATTAATATATTCTTTAACATTCAGTGTTTCCACTTCTTACTCTCGTAACGAAATCTTACAAATAAGGCGTGACAATGTTTTAGTAGTTTGATTTCCAACTACTGCCATTTATTGCCTGTTGTTTTTTATTTTATTTTGTGCAAGAAGTTTTATTTTCCGTTTTATTCGTTATGTTAAATAAGCTGCACTAGCGGCTAAGTTAACGTGGACTTCAGATTTCATGCAAATCCTAAAGTGAATTAAGATAGACTACTGCGAGTGTTAATTTACTTTAGAATAGTAAAAAACCATTCGTTCCTAGAGTGCAGTCAAATAGTTGATGACCAAAGAAAATGTTATACCGATGTCTGTAAAGTCTCACTACTTCCGATAAGTGGCGGAATAATACATTTTTATATGGAAGATAGTGGCGACATGAACAAATCGTTAACCTGATGGTAAGTGCAACGCGGTGTAATAGCAAATGCTGTGTTACCCTAAATATTTCTGCGCTCGTGCTCTGACACATCAAGCTCTCTTCTTCAGCTATGTGTATGCATATGCTCAGTAATTACACTAGCTCTCAGTGCCCTTCAGACCGAACCACAGTTATGTTTGCACATTACTGCTTACATCAGAATAACTGGGCTTACGCTGGTACTGGTAATAGTGCAACCCTATCATCAGTACAAATAGTTGCACCTGGTGCAATATTGTTAAATAATTGCAACTGATATACCAAACACCTTGATAATAAGGCGGCATAAGAAATTTCGGCACCCAATCCTTTCGTCGCTGCCATAAAAGTCGATTGAGGCATGTGCCTAGAAAATTTCATGCCTAACCTAGCCAACAGGTAACGGAATAACCGTTTCGAAAACTGCCACATCGAAAATACGCATCTCGGTGACGGGCAGCAACTTCGAAGTGCGAAACTTCTAATACGACCACGCTTAGCGATTACGACAAATCCTCTTTTGGAAGAGCCCTATGTCCAGCAGTGGACCATTAATAGGCTTATGAAGAAGACGAAGAGAAAAAGAAAATTCTTGAGGTGGTTGTTGCGCTGTCAGAGTAACGCAATGGCGAAAAGGTTTTGTGGACACCTTCCATTGTCCATGATAAATATTATTTCACAAAAATGTTTGTAGCACAATTTCTTGTACGCGAATCGTGTGTTAGATTTTTATTAAAGTTTCAAACAAAATAATCTCCGAAGATGTCAAACAACAGTTACCGTGGAACTTCACAAGTTTAAACAATCTAGACATAATCTCGAAAAAACAAACTAAGTTTTATAGTCATTAGTGCGGCAAATGCTTGGAATATTCAGCCATAGGAAAATTTAATTTAAAACCGGCTCATGTCTTATAACAATTTTTGACGTTTATTTATTTGAGTGGAAAAGCCGAAATACACAATAGTTATTTTGGTATCGGCAAATTGTTTTTCCATCATATACATTTCTTTTATAATGAATTGGCCAACGTTTGACCAAGATCCTGTCTGGTGTTGAGTGGTGATATAGTCCAAGGCGTAGAATCATTAGCGTAGAAGATGCCCATTCAATCTCTCTTTGAGAAGACCCCTCAAAGTGGGAGCAACCACGTGAAAAAATCTGCTATCTCGCTGTGTTTTTTTCTCTTTTTTATTGGACAGAGTGACGAAACGAGCAAAACGTTCACCTGATGTCAAGTGCAACGTCTACCCATAACAAATGCTATGTCCCCCAGCACGGCCCCTTGTTGGGATAAGAATTGCTCGTTTTTGTGTAATTTTTTTCTATTTATCATTGATGGACAATGTATTAAAAATGTATTTTCCACTATATAACCTTAAGTATCTATTCTAATTATTTTTACTTAAAGATAATTTGTTATAATAAAAATATTGTTACAGAGAGGAGCAATTTCATTCTTAAGTGTTTTACGTGAGCAGTGTCTGTAGAAATCGTTTGCATCTTCGTTACTGGTGGTAGGATTCCTATGCAGGAATCCGTCTAGATAGGTACCACACCAGGGCCAGTTATTCTGCCGTGAAGCAGTAGTGTGCAAACATTACTTTGTTTCGGTTTGAAGGGCACTGTGAGCTAACGTAATCAGTGGGCATATGAGACTTAAGAACTGATGTCTCAGGGTGACGGGCGAAGTGTAGTGTCACACAGAAATGTCCTGGGTGACATAGCATTTGTTATGGGCAGACGTTGCACTTACCATCAAGGTGAACGATTTGCTCGTTTCATCACTTTATCGAATAAAAAAAAACTGCATAAGCAGCCGAACTGAGGTTTTTAGCTAAGGTATTTATATGTGGACCCCACTGAAGCTTACGATCTCATGTAATCCCTAAAAATACGGTAATATCAACAAACTCTAATTTATCATTTTGCAAAACGATATTATTTTGTACCGTTTTTACATTAGGTAATTAAAATTTAACGCTTTTTGTTTTTTTTTAGTATTAAGTGCTAAATTGTTTGCATGGAACCAATCCAAAATACAATTTAACGCACTATTGACTACATTTATGTTCTCCGACGCCGTGTGGTGGCGGCTCGTTAAAAGAATACTACCACTCCATTTCATCCAATGGATCTCGTAAAAGGCGAGTAAGGAATTAAACTGCACTGTGCACCCAACAGCGCAAGGTGGCGATGGGCTCACCACCTATCACACCAAGTGCATTATAATGTTTTGGTGAAACGTGGATTGTGGCAGTCATCTGTTTTTGCAGCGAGTGCCCAGTCTCTGACTACCCCTTATGGGATACAGTTGTGATCTTATGTATGTATGTTATGTTCTCCGTTTTCCGACTAACCTTAAATATCAGTGATGTATCAATAATTAGTACGAGTATTTTCGGGTGGAGAGTATCTGTCTAAGGTACAAAGTACTGTGGTCGCCAATCCGCCTGTCAAGCGTGGCGATTACGGCAAACCCCTCATCTTCGGACAGGCCCATGTTATCTGCATCAATTTTTCGCAGATCGATTAATAAGAAAAAGATGAGCTACGAGTTCGTTGTTTATAAAAAATCTGCTGCAAATATACGAAAAATGTAGAGTTCGAGCTCAAGACTATACAGACAACGAAAAACTTAACTATGCACATATGCGTCACGCATCAACGTCATCTACTTTATATCAAGCAGATTGTGTGTTTTTATATTGGATAAAGTGAAGAGACGAGCAAAACGATCACCTGATGGTAGGTGCAATGTCTGTCCACATCAAATGCTGTGTTACCCAGGATATTTCTTTGTTCCTGAGATCAGTTCTTAACTCTCATATGACCAGTAATTACACTAACTCTCAGTGTCCGACAGACCTAAACACAGTAATGTGTGCAATCTACGTATAATAACTAGGATTTTATATTCCTAAGACATACAGAAACTCATGTTACAATGTGACCGCCAAGCTGGTGCGTCCCGCCCGTGGTCACCGCACTTACTTGCATATAAAAGTTATATTTGTCAGGGCCCAGTATTTGACTCAATGCTTAGTCGCATCGAACTGAGCAGTCATGTACAATGTAAATAAACTTTCGAAAATTATTAAGAGTATTCCACACTGGGGCGGCCTGCGGTACGCCGCGGTCGTGGCCGCTCATGTGTGGGGTATACTTTAAGCTTTACGTCGGCTATACTTCGAATTCGTCGTAGGCACAGACGCGTACACAAACAGAACAGCGGGATTGACAGAACATCAATTATTCATTAAGAATAAGGACGTTCACGGAATACAATTTTCCATCAGAATAATGGAATGTATATTAATGAATATTAATAATGACATTAACATAAAATTACCAAAGGCAATTAAGCTCAATAATAACAAATTTTAATAGGAGTAATATTAAACTGATTGTTTTATACCAATAACTGCTTGAAACATGAAGTTACCAGTATAACATAACACATAAATGCGTTGGCACACATACTCATGCACGCAACCATACACACACACGCGCACAGTCACATACATACAAATACAGCCACACACACGCCACGCGCATCCGCATGGGCGTGTTTGTGTGTTGACATTGTTTTGAAATGGGCTCTCTATTGGTCTTACTGTTAAATATGTATTATGATTGTAAGTACTGTGTATACAACGCTGTATGATTACCTAAATAAATAAAATAAAACCAAATAAATACCAAGGGAAAGTTTTTATTTTCACTTTGGCGAATCGCCCAGTATCTGTTGTCTGTGACTTAATATTAAAAGAAAACAAAGTTGGGGACTCATTAGAGCGAAAGCGGATGGTTGCGGAACACCTCAAGGGCGAAATTTAATTTAATTCCCGGTCCTACGTTTTATTTTTACCCTTTTTCGTTGACCCGTCAAAACCGCTACTTTTGGTTAGAGTTTAAAACTTTTATATATTTATTTTTGTAAGATATGTTCTTTGTCATGTATTGTCATTATTGCTTTGTGTATTATTATATCGTATTTAAACCTCAATGAATTAAATAAACGAACTATTTATTTAATTGAGAGCGTTTTATATGAAACTACCTCTTCACTACTGTAGTTAATAGTTGTTGTATTCAAACAACAACAATTTGTTTTAAAACTTCTGTTTATTCTGCCGTTACTGTATTTTGGTCTGAAGGGCACTACTTGCTAGTGTAATTACAAGGCATATGAGACTTATGCACTAATCTAATCATCATCGTGGGATCATCAACCCGCCCGCCAAGCGTGGCAGCTGTGGCAAAGTCTTCCCAAAATGAGAGCTACAAACTTTTGTGGCAATCTATGAGGGAGGCATATGTTCAGCAGTGGATTAGTGATAGGCTGAAATGATGATGATGATGATGATGTAGACGTTGCATTTACCAACCGATTAATCACTTTCTTGCATAAAAGGCGTTATTACCACCAGCAGGTTAAAATCCATTGTTGGAAAATAAACCCTTTTAAGTAGGGAGGAACTACCACAATCGCTTGACTTAACGCTAAATCGACGATCGTGGTACCAAACGCTTCGCTTCTTAAACGCAGCAGCTCATGATGGGTCTGTATTGTTTATCGCTGGCATATTTGTGACAGTTATTCCGCCATGTGTCAGACGTCATGAGACTTTCAGGTAAATATATTATGACACCCATGAGACGAGATATACGGTTGGATTGATAATGATGTCATAATATGATAAATAGAAGTTATGAATAAAAGTCATATTTTTGTTACAAATTTTTATTTATGAGGCATTTATCCAGCAGTGGACTTAAATGTTGGTAAACTAGTACTTAAAAAAATATTGAATGTGACGTAGCTATCTGGCTTAGTTAAGTTGTTGTTGTGTCAGATTAGTTCCATGGTGAAGGTACATAGGTATACCAAATTAACTTTTAGAATTTCGAATGTTCCGATAGGAAAGTAGGTCGAAGTTGACTAACAAGATTTGAACCTGAAAGGCATACGAAGAAAGCGCGAAGGATAAAATTAATGGTTCTACATTTACCACATTTTTGAATGTCGCTAAAATTTTGCGTGTGCCATCATTCCATTGTGCTGGAAGCTAATTTGCTAAGGTGCATAAAATATAAAATTGTATATATTACCCAGTTTTTTGAAGAGCATCGCCCGCCCTCCCTTTGTAGCGTGCATAAGCAAACTAACATCGCCCCCAGGAACCGCCACCAGATACCCTCCACCACTACAATACTACCACTAGGTAATATACACCACTGAAGGAGATGCCTATTTATACTTTCGGTATCACTATATTGTAATCGCAATATCTTAGGTGGTGACCGGCTACCTATCTATAATTATATTCAGTTTAAGTCGAAGTTAATTAATATTATTTTTCCTAATCCTGTGATATGTGTCTAATTAATTACTGTTATAGATTATACAATCCCAAATGTATTTCATTCAAGGCTACTATTGTTTAATTAGTATCGACTTTTGAAGTTCACCCGTAGCATTTGCCTTGGAAAGTAGATATTTGCCTTGGAAATTGATTGCAAAACGTTTCCAAGTAGCTCCGCTCTCATTTCTAATTAATGCTATAAATAACCAAGTAAAGTTTATTTATGTATGTTCTATAGTTATGTGATGTACTTAACGAAACATTAACAAATTGTTACATTATTTTAAAGGCAAAAATCTCGAATGTTCATAGTATTCTGATATGAAATATAACAGGAGGTAACTCAGGAACTTTCATGAATAGAGCCTACTCCTTTCTCAAAGGCCGGCAACGCATCCGGAATTCGTCTGGTATTGCGGATGTTCTTGGGCGGCGGTGATCACTTACCATAAGGTGAGCCGTTTGCTCGTTTTTAGGGATTTGCCTCTCTTAACGCAAAATACGCGCATAGACGTGGTGTTTCGGAAACTGCACCGTTGCAATATACAATGGAATAGGCTTCTCCCAACTTAATAGAGGTCTGTGTCCTGCTATGGACTGAACATATTGATTTTCATTGGTGGAATCTAAAGTTTTAGGTAAATATAATCTAGGTAGTACCTACCTACTTTCTATTACAGGAATCCGTCTAGGTAGGTAGGTACCACCCCAGGGCCAGTTATTCCGCCGTGAGTTGTAAGTGGCGTGTGTTGTAGTGTGCTAACATTATTGTTTCGGTTTGAAGGTAATTGTGACCTAGTGTAATCACTGGGCATATGCGACTAAAAAGATGTCTCGGGGTGACGGGCGCAGTGTGGTGTCACACAGAAATGTTCTGGGTGACACAGTATTTATGAAGGGCGGAAGTTGCACTTACCATCAGTTGAACGTTTTGTTCGTTTCGTCACTTATACATATACTCATAAAATTAAAAAAAAATACAATTATATTACCATTTCTGAGTAAAAATGTTTTAACTCGTACCAAAATATCAGAGACGTGGTTCTAAGTACGGGTGTGGTCTCTGCCTACCCATTATATTGGAATAAGGCATGAATGTATGTATGTATGTATATTGATACTAAAAATATAATATATAGCGATAGGTACTTCGACACTGGGTGTACCACGACACATCTCGTTTTTATTTATATTGTTAATTTTTACTACGATCAATTTTTTCTCTATATTGAATTTTAGTTCATCAACAAGTTCAAACATGTTAAGCAAATCAAAATAAATGTTAAGACGTTGTATTTAAAGTTCACATTAATTAGTCAATTAAATTTCTCATTTCTCGAACTGTTCTGAAATTAGAGGTAAACAAAATGTGTATGTTTTTATAATTAACAATTAATAATCAAAACGTACACTTTTTTGTTTACCTTGTATCAAAATTAATTTGTATTTGGTTAGCAGTAATTGAATGCGAGTTGTGTAATCACAACAAAGACATGTAAATGAACCATATTTTAATTTACATAGTGTCTGTATGCAAGGCTGCCACCTGTCCTGTTTCTGCCGGGTCAGTCCCGGTTTCGATGACTTTGTCCCGCGTTCCGACGACATATTAATTTTGTCCCGATTTTTAATACCACGCAGCGATCGCTCAATTCACTCAGGCTTACAGCACAGTACTCCCTCACACGGCTCCCGTCACACCAGACATCATGGACAAAATCAACACGAAGTTCATAAATAAATTCACTTCAGCGGTGCCGAATTGACTATCGGTATGTCGAAGTACTGCAGTGTTTGTACAATAAGGCTACGATGGCTATCCGAGAACAGAACCAGAGTACGAAACCGATCCTATTGCAGAAATGTGTAAGACATGGCGATGTCATATCCCGGAAACTCTTCACCGCTGGATTGAAAGATGGACTGAAAAGGATGCGGTGTTAATATCAATGGCGAATACATCACTCACTTTCGATTTGCCGACGATATAGTCATAATGGAGGAATCGTTGGAGAAGTTGGGCACTATGCTCAATGACCTCAACTGTGTCTCCCAACGGGTAGGTCTTAAGATGAACACGGACAAGACGAAGATCATGTCCAACGTCCATGTCACAGCGATACCGGTTTTTGTTGGGAACTCTACCCTTGAAGTTGTTGACGAATATGTATACCTAGGACATATTGTCCGACTAGGTAGGTCCAACTTCGACCAGAGGTCAATCGACGGATCCAACTCGGCTGGCAGCGGTCGGGAAACAGCGTTCCATCTTCTCGTTCAGTATACCTCAATGTCTCAAAAGCAAAGCTTACAACTAGTGCGTGTTGCCAGTGATGACATACGGAACAGAGACGTGGTCCTTCACTGCGGGCCGCATGTGGAAGCTCAGAGTCGCTCAGCAAGCTATGGAAAGGACTATGCCCAGAGTTTCTCTGCGGGATAAAATCCGTAATGATGATATCCGCAGCAGAACTAAAGTAACTGACATAGCTCTGAGGATTAGCAAGCTGAAGTGGCGATGGGCCGGTCATATAGCTCGAAGATCCGATAACCGTTGGGGAAGAAAGGTTCTCGAGTGGCAATCTCGTACCGACAAACGCAGTGTCGGCACGGTTTTCTGGGAAGTTGATGGATGCAGGTGGCACCCGACCGTGTTTTGTGGCAATCTATGGGAGAGGCCTATGTTCAACAGTGAACTAAAATAGGCTGAAATTATGATGATAATGAAATAAATAAATAAATGTAAAAATGAAGCAGAATTTATGAAAACGGAAATAATAAGCAAAGTATCATTCGATCTCGAATCTTCATCGAAAATGGGTTTTGGTGAATGGGCCACATAAGAATGTCAGGATGATTCGACAGACGCGAAACAGGCCGTGTTGTGGTAGCTTAAAAGAATCTACTACCCCATTTCATCACGGGATGAACGTCACACCCACGGGGGTGTCGTAAATGTCGACAGAGGGAAAATTAAAACCAGAAGATGTGCAGCAGCGTCTTCATGAAACATCTGAATAAATAAACTGCGGTTGCGAACCCTCCTGCCAAGCGTGCCAACTATGGCAAATTATTCCCAAAATGAGAGCTACAAACTTCTGTGGCAATCTATGGGGAGGCCTATTTTCAGCAGCGGACCAGTGATAGGCTGAAATGATGATGATGATGATGAATTTTCATATATATAGTATTCATAATTTAATTCAACATTCAGTCATGTGGCGTGTCCGTAAGAAAATCTGCAATTCTATTCTCTTCCTTATGTCTCTGGTAAATATGATCGTCCATGATGAGTCCAGACGATTCCACAAAAAGTGAGATAGACATCATCATGATGTTCAATATTCAATGATGTCTCTGCAATAGCTTGATTGAAAAACGGCAGTGATCACCGGATGGTAAGAGGCACTTAAACCTGGAGAGGTCTCGTTTGGTGAAGTCTACGCTTCGTTCATCTCGTGCCATTATCTAAAACTCCGAGAGCTTCCAGATCGAATTGCATAATCGCTTTCAGAATCTGGCTGTTACAGTGGGCGATATGAACGAGAGGCTCATGGAAACTGTCCATGCGGTGAGGGCAAAGTTCGTTTTCGCACAGTTTTGCACGACCCACCGAACAAGTAAGATCCACAAGCTGGAATAAACTGGAAACTACCCAAGACCAAATTTAAAAGATTTTTTATTAACAAATGTTGCTATAATATCAGTGACTTTCTTAATGATAAATAGTAACATGACTAATTATTACTTGTATGTATGTGATTCTGTGACATTGTGTGGTAATTATCAACTTTTATCTCATCATTATTTCATTTTTACAAATAATTGGCTTGATTGATTATCTGAACTTAATTGATTGTAATTATTGCATTGCAAAAAAAAACAAATTTTGCAAATAATTGAATCTTTATCTTTATAAGCTCTTCGACCACATTCTCCAACTCATAGAGGCTAGGCGTGAAATGAAGCTGCAGTACTCAACTGACGCGACAGCATATCAGCAACTGGACAGGCAGATCTCTCGATGTATGTATGTGGAGTGACCTAGGCAACTTCAGTACAGCCCGTATTGAAGTTGAGGATCGAAAGCGATAGCGTAATTTCCGATAGACCAGAGATTTTGAGTGCCGCGTATGCGCTGTTTTTGAGAGTTATTACGAATAGTAATGATCGGCATTGTACCCGAGAGTCTTCTGGTATTGAAGAATGGTGGTAGGATTCCTATGCAGGAGTCCGTCTAGGTGGGTACCACCCCAGGGCCAGTTATTCTACCGTGAAGCAGTAGTGTGCAAACATTACTGTGTTTCGGTTTGAAGGGCACTGTGAGCTAGCGTAATCACTGGGCATATGAGACTTAAGAACCTGTGTCTCAGGATGATGGGCACAGTGTAGTGCCACACAGAAATTTTCTGGGTGGCACAGCATTTGTTATGGGCAGACGTTGCACTTATCATAAGGTGAACGTTTTGTTCGTTTCATCACATATATACATATATACAACATATATACAATAAAAAAAATTGATTTTCATGGGCGGCGGTGATCACTTAACACCAGGCGAACGGTTTGCTCGTTTGTCCGCTCTTCTATAAAAGAATCGTCTCGCAAGCAGTCTTGATGACATCTAGCCTCGAAAAAGCTGGATTCCGAAAAGGCTTTAGTACCATAGACCATCTGCATATCCTTCGCCAGATTGTACAAAAGACCGAAAATTTACTCACAAATTACTTTTACTACTTACTAAATTTACAACACTTACTACGGCTACAAGCAACAAGGAAATCTTTTATACCAAAACATCCTTTAAAAATATTTCTTTGGTTTGTTTGGGGTATTGGACGTACAAACAGTATCAAATACCACATCGACTATATTGTTTCTCGGGTTCGAAAGTTACCTACATTTTAACAGAAAATTAAAAGAACGCACATTAAAAACACTGTATTACGTTTTTGTGTAGTCAATTATATCTTATTGTATCATATTTTGTGTAGGATCAAGCAAAACCTTATTACTCTGAATGGGCTCAAAGATCTATTCTGTAATAAGTTGCTTCTAAGCCTCTTTTGTTTTCTACAAAAGAACTGAGATCATTATGCAAAATACTTACAGTGCGCCAGCTATTTGTTTTATTTTATTTTACGTAAACATAGACCCTTGTCCTACATACCTAATAATAACCGCAGTATCGATAAGGTATGCTCTAAAATTAGCATGGATGAAAATAGCAGTTTTCTTGGGTCCGTGCTTCATAACAAACTGAACTAACACTAATGCATTTAGCAAGTCATACGTAGTGCCGTATCGTGTGTAAATTAAAAGTGTTCTATTGATCATTATCGCTGTCGTATGATAAAACGGAATATCTCGGAAAATCAAACACACACACACACACATACACACAAACACGTACCCACACCCACACCCACACTCACACACATAAGTTTGCGTGTTTTTTGCGTATAATTTTTAATTTATGTTTTTCTTTCTTAAATTTATTTAAGTGTGACATCACTGTTATTGTAAATGTTCTATTTACTACATTTTTATTTCAAAGGTGTAGAACAGGGCGATGTCATATCCCCGAAGCTCTTCATCTCTGCATTGGAAGGTGTCTTCAAGCTGCTGAACGAGAAAGGATACGTTATTAAAATCAATGGCGAAAATATCACTCATCCCGATTTGCGGACGACATAGTCATAATGGCAGAATCGTTGGAGGATCTTACCGCTATGCTCAATGACCTCCATAGTGTTTCGCAACAGGTAGTTTTAAAGATGAGCATGGACAAGAAGATTGTTGTTGAAAACACTACTCTTGAAGTCGTCGTCAAATATGTGTACCTTTTTTATATTATTTTTTCCACCAGGAAGCACACCATCCCTGGTGGCCGTTTATAGGTACACGGCTTACATTTGTATTAAGTAAAGCATATTTAGGACAATTTTTAAATCTATTTATTAACTTAATGCTGATTTTATAACTAGTTATTATTTATTATACTACTGTGATTAAGGCTAAGTAATAACATAATAAAATAAAGTTCAATTTTTGATGAGTCGTTTTGCAAGGATTTTGTTTATACATGTGCTAGTACTGTACTGTGATTTTCAGAAAGCACGTCTTGCAGCTCACATCGGTTGTCGCACGAAGATTTTAAAGAGCTCGTTAGAAATCCCAAGTCATGACCAATCTGCTGACACCTTCCAAATAACCCTCAGAACCCTGGTTCCGGTTTTACGGAAAACGAAGATATTCGCTTTTAGGCCATCTTCTCCTAAATAGCTGATGGTAAGTTTTTGAAACTTCGAATGCTGTCAGGACTCGTCCAATAAGTACAAACTCGATATGGGCAGTAGCGAATAATCGAGCGCCGCACTCACTTATGTGTTTTGACACTCACTGAATTTTTGCTCGAATTTTTGTTGAAAATTGTTTTGCGGCTATAAACAAACGCGCGCAACTTTTGGTGTATAATACGCCATTCCCAACACTTTCTGTACCAATTTTTCGAATTGTTGAGACCGGAGCGACGCGGTTTCGCTGCTCACGGGGCCGCGGTCGCCGGGTCACCTAACCTAGGACAACTATCTGAAAAATGTAGGTCTAACTTTGGCAAATAATTCAATTGACGGATCCGACTCGGCTGGGTAGCGTTCGGGAAACTGCGTTGCATCTTGTCGAGATACTTCAATGTCTCAAAAGAAAAGTCTTCAATCGGTGCGTGTTGCTAGTGATGACATTCGGAATCGAGACGTGGGCCTTCACTTCAGATCGAATGAGGCCGCTCAGAGCCACACAGCAAGCCATGGAAACCGCTTTGCTCAGATTTTCTCTGCAAGATATAAACCTTAACTTTGATATTCACTACAGAACTAGAGTAACCGACATAGCTCTAAGGATTAGCAAGCTGAAGTTGAAATGGACCGGCTGTATAGATCGTAACACCGATAACCGTTGAGAATAAAAGGTTCTGGAGAGGCAATCTCGTAGCTGTGTAGGGCGACCCCGCAATAGATGGAACGACGACCTGCACGTTTTTGACGGATGCAGGTGGCTGAGAACCATGTTTTGTAGTAATCTGTGGGGGAGGGCTATGTTCAACAGTGGACTAAGACAGACTGACATGATGATGACAAATACATTGAATTCAACAAAAAAGTATTTGTAGAATATATTATATATAAAGTTTAGTTTTCTGCGTTCCTCCATATGCTTATAAACTTTAACTATGCCAAATCTTACACTCCTCTGTGCTTCTGCGCGCAATATGCTTAAAAAGGGGTAAAAAGTTATGTCTTTACGTATATATAGATAATGCTAATCATTATGACATCTAGGAAGCAAAAAACAAATGACATCAAAATAAATTTTCAACTCGGTACTCAGCGTCCGAATTCAAAGAAAGTTTAAAGCGCCAATTCCAGTTGTTTGTCGACTTTCACCAACTTTTCTCGTTTAAACTTATTGTCTTTATCTAACAACCACAAAGAAGTGTGAATTACAAGAAGAGTTATTAAATTACTTGATTATTTAACTAGTTAATCTACTTGTTTTTTTTTATTTATAATTTTTAATGTTACATCTCATTACGTTTCATTTTCTTTCTAAATTTTATTTTAAAAATTATTCATCTATCATCATCACATCATATCTAATAATATTATAGTAATATATAAAGCTGTTTATGGCTCATTTTTATAGATCACATATAAGATTATATATGTGATCACCGCCGCCCATGAACATCCAGATAATGATGCAAATACCAGAGAAATGGCGGATGCCTTTGAGAAAGAAATAGGCTTCCCGGCTTCATATGCCGGCATAAGGTCCCTTAGTCGTATCGGACCGGAAAAACCATTGTCGGCAGTAGATAACATAAAGTGGTCGTGCGTAGCAGAGAAACCGCGAGTAATGCTCTGTGATGGAATGCCGACCATCAAGTTATTGACGATGGAATTTTTAATTTCTGCCGCAATGTCCGATGGTGAAAATTATCAATT
This sequence comes from Luehdorfia chinensis, assembly GCA_019845155.1. NCBI lineage: Eukaryota > Metazoa > Arthropoda > Insecta > Lepidoptera > Papilionidae > Luehdorfia > Luehdorfia chinensis. The sequence goes on from JAHVAK010000172.1 coordinate 3,138,828, forward strand.
CAAAAATACTCTACGGTGTTTATTTATACATCCGATATTAACAGAATATTAACGTATAATTCCTGGATTATCTGTAACGGAATGTGCTGTGGTAAAGCGATTGCCTTCTGCGCTGCGAATCGTGAATTCGATTACTTCACGGGACAAATATTTGCATGGCTCACAGATAGTTGTTCAGGGTCTGCTTGTCTGTCTGGTCTGTTTGTGTAATATCTGTAACTACATCGTTTGAAATTATTAATTTATTAATATTTTCTCTTGTATTTTTGACATGTTTACTACTGTTGCTTAGCGTAAGCTATGTTCAAGTATAATTTTTTTGTGTTTAACAAAGTGACGAGACGAGCAAATCGTTTATCTGATGGTAATGCAACGTCTGCCCATACCAAATAATGTGTCACCCGAAACATTTCTTTTGGTATTTTTTCAAGTCAGTAAAAAATTCTATTGTTGAATTTCTTATTTTTATGCAGGCTTCGACTCTCAGTGGTTGTAGATTATATACGATATGATAATGCTTTGTTTTTAGGTGAAACCATATAATATTTTTTCTTGAAGCGTTACAATTTTCTAAAAAAAAAATATTATTAACAGTGAGCCTGCTGTATTACTAAATTGATCTTGATCTTAAGCATAATATCTTCTCTCCGGCTCATGCTAAAGAATCAGAAAAATAGCTATTTTTCTTTTTGTATTTTCTACGTATGATAAAAAATGGATATCAACTCTGTTAACATAATTAATGTATTCAGATCATTCAGACTTACCTTGGGAGAGTCGAGTAAAATCAGCCGTTACCAGTTCCTTCAGCTCCAGACCGTCACTTAAATCGAATCATTTTTTTTTAAAGTAAAGTAAAGTTTCAGCCTATAAATGTCCCACTGCTGAGCACAGGCCTCCTCTCATTTCTGAAAGGGTTTTGGGAGCTAGGAAGAATCCGCCACGCTGCTCCAATGCGGGTTGGCGGACTCCACATGTTTTCGAAATATTTTTTATTTCTCAGACATGCCGGTTTCCTCACGATGTTTTCCTTCACCGCCGAGCACGTGGTAAATCAGCACTTAAAACTGAGTGGCTCTGTGTTTGCGCATCCACTTGTGGCACTATAATAACTCCAGCGCAGTTGATATCTCTCGATAATATTCGGAAGTTATCACCAAGGTCTAAACCGGCCAGAAGAACGTCATTATGACGGAAAGGTTATTATAGGCTGTCTTTCCGTGTAAAATGTATAGATTGACACGTTCTGGTGCTTACCGTGATTCTGTTCTCTGTGTATAGATTGTTTAGATTATCTTGAAACAGCTCAGTCAGCAGAATAGTTCACTCGCATTTACCTTTTTATCATCAGCGTATATTGTGTGTTCAGCGTTTCACAAACCTTAAAAAAAAGTAAAGTTTCAGCCCATAAATGTCCCACTGCTGAGCACAGGCGTCCTCTCATTTCTGAAAGTGTTTTGGGCTGGGAAAAATCCGCCACGTTGCTCCAATGCGGGTTGGCGGACTGCACATGTCTTGGAAATATTTTATATTTCTCACACATGCAGGTTTCCTCACGATGTTTTCCTTCACCGCTGAGCACGTGGTAAATCAGCACTTAAAATTGCAATTAACAATTTTAGTGGTGCCGGCACCGGGAATCGAACCCAGGTCACTCGCGTACTATGAAATTTAAAGCGAGCGCCTAGCCCCTGAGCTGCCTTTTACTTAATTTAAAATATAACGAATATGAAAATTGATACTGTTATTACTTATTTTTTGTATCAGAAAATAGAATGAAAATATTGAAATAATAAAACAACTAACGGAATGGACCATTTAGAAATGTTGATAGCTTTGTTAACTGTGATGAGCTTCATGAAAGATAACTAACTAAAATACCGACATCCCGTTTGGTTATTTAGGTGTACCAGATGAGAGTACCATAGAAATATCCAAATAAAACAATAAATGCTTAAGTTTGGAAGACTTAGTTCATAGAACACTGATTACACTGTTAGAAAGTGGCTGTTACTTTATTCTAAGCTATTTCGGCAGTCATTGTCCAGCCCGTTCTGCTGTGTGACGCGTTTGTCACGTTTGTAGTTTGATTTAAGTATGAAACTTTACAGCCACCCGATCATAGCACCACCTACCGGGTCAAATTTTTTAATTTTCGTTTTGGTTTTCCACTTACGTTTTCTAATTATATGAACCATGTGCTAGCGATTAACGATTCTCTACAGTTATATCAACGACGATACATTGGATAATCACCGTTGTCAATAATAGTCTTCTCCGTCAAATTTCGTGGATAACGCTTGGACCACTTGCCGTGGACCACGCACGATGATACCGGATAAAAATGAGATGAACGTGAAAGGAAACGATTTTGTGGTCGACAACACTTCTAGATTGTTCTGTATTCGCCACTTCTTCCCAAAATATTCAAGGCTCATTCCGAATCCCGTAAATTATTTTATGGACTGGTGAATTTTTTTTTTAAAATATTTTCTGTTCTAGATGGAAAGCAACTGCTACTTTTTTAAATAAATCTGCATCAATTCGGCATACACAAGAAAAGTTATTTCAGTTTTCTACCGCATACAACTTTATAATGAATAGACATTGAAGCTATCATGAACTTTATGAGGGAATAATTAGGAAACTTTGTGTTATGTATGGTTTGGACTTTTAAATAGTATATTTTATCTGTAGTAATACAAAGAAAAGGCGAAAGATTTATACGTTATAAAGGGGGGCGTGTGGTGGCGGCCTAAGAGAGTCTACCACCCCATCTCATACATGTGTCCCGTAGATGGGCAGCAGCGTCTTCCTGGAACATCTATATAAATAAACTGCGGTTGCCAATCCGCCTGGCAAACGTGGTAGCTATGGCAAAATCCCTCCAAAATGAGAGCTACAAACTTTTATGGTTATCTATGGAGGAGGCCTATGTTCAGCAGTGGACTTGTGATAAGCTGAAATGATGATGATGATGATGAATACAAAGAACAAATTAAATGAATTGCGGTTGGCAGTCGCTAAGCCCTTTGTCCCTGCGCCAGGGATTGTGGGTTCGATTCCCGCACGGGGCAAATATTTGTATGATCTACAGATGGTTGTTTGGGGTGTGTTTGTGCATGTGCAGTTTATGTATGTAAAACGCAACCGCGACACAGAATATCGCATCGTAATGTGGGACCACGTTTTTTTTTAATAATGCCAGATACTCGACTCCACTGTGCCAGTAACTCATTCATGGGGCAATGTAAATTATTTTGCAACACAATTTCAGTCAGTGTATATTCTCTTTTACTTTATTAGTTTACAATTCTCAAATACACATTTAGACCTTCTACAGCTTAAAGAATTTATGATTAGAATTTATGATTAGAATTTATTGAAATCAGAAACAAACAACCATGATATAATCATTCGTTCGTTCGATCTCATCTACAAAGGAAGTTCGGAAAGCAAGGGGTTAAAATAATATAATGACCCTTTTAGATGGTTATTTTGGAGTTTGGTAAATTTTATCATGTTTTGAAAACTGTGTCTTCAAAGTGCTGTATCCTTTTATAGAGTTTTTATACAAAAAATTACAAGCTTTCTGTAGACTATTTGTAAAATTTTCATTGAAGGTCTTTTTTCTCTACCTTTGTACACTTACTTTGTACCTTTGTATACTATATACTTTAGTGAAACCGTGACGACCGCGTGGCCTAGTGGTCAGAGTACCTGACTTCTACGCCGCGGGTCCTGGGTTCGATTCCCAGCCGGAGCCAACATTTGTGCTAAAACACAAATTGTTGGTTTTCGGGTCTGGTTGTGTTGTGATTGTCCCCGTGTTTCTGACACTGCATCCTAGCCTACCTCCGATCTTATCGCGTCAGCGTTACATCGGGCGCGGGTAGGTTGGGACGAGTGAGTGCCTCTGTGTTTACGCGTACACTTGTGGCACTATAATATCTCCTGCGCAGTTGATGGCTCTCGACAGTATTCGCAATTTGTCGCCGTGGTCGAAATCGGCTAGGAGAAAATCACTTTAGTGAAATTGGGCGATGAGATATTAAATTTTTTTTACGCGTTCCTGGTTACCTGGTTGGTGAATTTATTAATTAGATTTTCCAAGTGTAATTTACACTATCAACATTCAGTCATTCATTCAGACAAATTTTATGTATTTCCCAAGTCTAAACACACAATATTATGTCATACTTTTACACTAATGCTATACTTACGAGTAGATTTGATAAATAATTAAAACAGTAATAAAAATAGACAATAAAATGTTGTAACATTGTTTCTACTAAAGAATGCGACAATTTTTTGTATGAATAATGGTGTGATGTATATCCAAGAATGACTAATAATTTAATTATTATTAAATTTGTGAAAAATATTACCACTATGTTTGCCCTAGAACAATCATCATTTAAAAACTTGTCTACTCTAACGATCGTTACGTTTATGTACGTACTTATGTGTATGCCTCATAAATGAACATAGTATTTTATAATGTTACTTATCTCCGTTTCCATAACTTCCATAACAATTTCGCTCATATTAATAAAAATGCGGGGCAATATTTTGCGCAGTTATCAAAGCTTAAAGCGCTCGATCCGCTTGTTGGTCTACTCTCACAAAGTTTTCTCGTTTAAACTTGTTGTCTTTTATGTAAAAAACATAAAAGCAAAATTATTATTTCATAAATTCAGTAATTAATCTGTGTTATTTTCGATTTCAGGTTTCGTGTTTATTTTTAAACTTAGATAACTTTAAAATTATTCTAATTTGTGAACGTAATTCTTGTGAGAAATAAAAATTATTTAACCTTAGTCTGTAAGTTGTTCAGAACTAAAGTTAGATTTTTTTTATTTAAAATATTTAAATACTTAAATAAAAGAAACTTTATTAAAATACATTTATGTATTAATTTCGTTTTTGTCATTATTTTGCGGACGTTGAACTACAAAAGAAATTCGGTAAAGTAGTAAGATATAGTAATATGCAAAGGGAAAGAACAAATTAAAGTCGAATAAGCTATTGATATATATTTATCTATTTAAATTTAATATTAAAGTTTCCTGAGTCCATTAAGTGCCTGAAAAAGTGAGATGTATTTTCTTAGTGTTATATTAATTGTATTATTTAAAACAACATTAACAAACGGATATAAATAATAATCATTACCAGTAACCCAGTCCACTACTCGGTATTTTGGCCTTTAATCGTTTTCAATACCACGAATTATATAACAAAATCTTTTATTTACGGCTAATATTTAACATTCAGTCCCAAATTTCATAAAAGTGATATTAATTAAAGAGGAACATATTGGGTTAAATTCTGCCATTGGTAAATGTGGCGGAAGTTAATTGCACAGGCATAATTTTTAAATGTTTTATAGTTGCGGTAAAATTCAACAAATCGTTTGTATTTTTTTGTAAATTAACGGTAAATACCTAACTAATTATGTAGTCATTATTAAGAAAATATAGATTATGCTATGTTATGATTTGATCTTAACACTAATTGCTTTTCGCATAGGCTTTTTTTAACTTGTGTCTTACTTCATCTTCGTTATTATCTGTCCCCGCGGCTTTCGCGTCGACTTTAGAAATCACATTATGCCTAAACTTTTTGTGATATAACGATGAAACAAAATGAATTGAGTCCCAGGGAACATACCATCTATATAAATCGATGATTTCAAACAGTTTCAGCAGGGGTCGATTTTCAGCCTTCTTTATTTCTTGGTTATATATCAATGACTTTCTACATTTGGTATGGAATAAAGATATGAGAAATATGATTTTGTTATTAGTTGATAATACTTAATAGTTGATTATTATAAATATTAGCCGTGTGGTGGCGGCTCGTTAAAAGAATACTACCACTCCATCTCATCCAATGGATCTCGTAAAAGGCGAGTAAGGAATTAAACTGCACTGTGCACCCAACAGCGCAGGGTGGCGATGGGCTCACCACCTATCACACCAAGTGCATTATATTGTTTTGGTGAAACGTGGATTGTGGCAGTCATCTGTTTTTGCAGTGAGTGCCCGTTCTCTGACTACCCCTTATGGGATACAGTCGTGATCTTATGTATGTATGTTTGTTATAAACAAAATTAAGCGATAATTTAAGTAAGACCCATAGCGGCAAAATATGAAACCTTCGACAACGCATTGTGTAATCGGGTAGAAAGACCTTTACTCTAAATTGAAGATAACGAAAGAGTTCGCTTCCACCACACGCATAGAGCGAATTTATCGCTCTATGCGTGTGGTATATATATTTTGAGTAGGGTTCCATATTTGAGGTGCATCTAAGTGGCTGCGTACAAACATTTTAAAAGTTTTCATCGATTTCAAATCTGCAGACATTCATAAGACAAAGCCAAGTACTTTAGAGACTTTATTTATATAGAAACGGAATGTTAGAGAGTGCATGAAATGGAATGCAATTGTTTTTGACAGGAGTGTACGGAAGGAGTGAGAGGAGGGGAAGTTGAACGACGAACGAAGTACAAGTGTCACGGTGCTCTCTCTTAACTTTTTAAACTATATTTTACTTTACTATCATAACGAGAAAACATATTGAAGTTCAGAACCAACGCTTTTCAATTAAAGAAATCACACCACAGTTATAATATTGCTAGTATGGTCTTCAAAGAGCAATTTGGAGTCAAAGATCTCCTAAATCGCGAATAAAGTTGACTCTAGTTATAACTGTGTTTTTTAGATTATAACTCAAGATTATGTCGTTATGGTCTGCTTTACGAGTGTATACAAATATAGCATTTAAAGACGTTTAAGTCTAATTTGTTGGTTAAACAATAATTTTGAAACCTAAACAGGTCTTCTTGCAAAGTCCCTGAAGAGTGGACACTTGAATTTATTTGACTCAAAATCTTCATGTCGTCAGCGTACAATAAGATTTTTGAGTACATAAAACATGTGGAGGCGTCATTAATAAATTTATTAAATAGTAAAGGCCCAAGCAGAGATCCATGTGGAACTCTCCAGTTGGTAAAGCCCTGGAGGTGTCAATACATAGGTGTCCAGCCATTAAGAGCAACGGCCTGACTCCCGATTTTGAACGTAGGAGGTAAACGACCGTAACATACGTACCGGCGTAAACTTGGCGACATAAAGAATAACTGGCGCTGCCTTAAATGTAAGTCAAGTCCCCGGTCTCTCACTGCAACTTCACCACGGTTAAGTCAACTAGATCAGATCCAAGATTAGCTCTATAAGTTCGCGCTCGAACTGGCACCACTAGCTTCGCTGAGCGCCGACGTTAAGTGAATAAAAAGTGAGGTGAGCAGTTTTAACGAATCGCTTGAAATGGCGCATGAACTCATTAATAGATTCTCAGATAAAGTAAACACCTTAGATACTAGAATTGTGAAAGCAGAAAAAATGCACTTGCGATACCTCCTCTACAAACTGAGATCGAAGACTTAACCGTGTATTGGAAGAGAGAGATCAATGGGCTAGAGCTAACAACGTTCCTCCAAAAAATAACGAAAACTTATATGACATCGTCCTTTGACCATCAAAGGATTGGTAATTTAAATGACTTCCCAGTGAAAAAACGAAGATATAAACTATATTGCACGTATACCAACCCGCATCCCTAATGCTGTGAAACTATAATTGGAGCATTTAACAGCCGATATTTAAAATAAGGGTTTGCGGCATCATCACACAAGAACTGGCAACTGAACCTGTCAAATTTCAAAGCCACGCAAAATTGTGGCACGAGAATCGGATATCTCACCAATATTTTTATAAAAAACGAGAACGATTTGTTAAAATTAAATGATAGTTTATTTTAAATAACGTCTGTTATGTTTTTATGCACATTTGTACACAGTTTGGGACCAACACAAATTTTCAAAGTCTTGTCTTTACTAGTTTGCCGTATCAACCAGTTTAAGCACGTTAGATTTTCGCCGTTACAGTTTCTGACTTACCGGTGATTATTGATTGGACGCACGGATAGCGCACATAATATATTTGCTTGAGGAATGCGTACTTCTGTTAGGAATTGGCTTCTTCAAATGTTTTGATTGCATTGACCTCAATATACTATTACAAAAACTTTTATCTGCAGGGAGTCACGGTAACCTGTTTAGGTGGTTTTCCTCTTACATCGAGAATAGATCCCAGGCTGTCGCATTAAACGATTACGTATCTAAGTGGCATAGTGTCCCATCTGTATTTCCTCAAGGGTCCTTACTTGGTCCGTTGTTATTTAACATATTCATAAATGACGTAAACTCTTGCTTTTTACATTTAAAAATTTCTACTTTATTCTGACGATATGAAAATCTTTAAATACAATAAGACATTTAATTGACTGTTTTCTCTTGCAAGAAGACCTTGGTAGATTAGATAATTATTGCTAACAAAATAATTTAGATCTTAATGTTTCCAAATGCTTCTCCATATTTTTTACTCGTAAATCTAATTTAACTGATTATAACTATACACTTAGAGAAACAGAACTTAAACGGGTAGATGAAATAAAAAAAATTGGTGTATTTCATGATACAAAATTATCATTAAAGAGGCATGTTGATCATACAGCGAAAACAGCCAATAAAGTAATGGGATTCGTCATGAGATCCTGTTCTCAATTTAAAAACATTAAAATAGCTAAAATTCTTTACTATTGTGCGTAGCATCCTTGGGTACTGTTCTCCAGCTTGGAATACACAATACGACGTTTTCATTAATTGATTAGAATTCATACAACGAAAATGTATTAGATTCCTTCAGTTTAAATGTAAAATATATGATAGAAGTTACGAAGAGAGATGTAAAAGGCATTATATTCTGCCACTTCAATAGAGGCGAAAAATTGCAGACATCTCACTTACAGCAAAGATAGCTCATTCCGCCATTGATTCCCCATAACTCCTCTTCATGATACGGTTGCGCGTACCCACTAAAACAGTTAGGCATTCTGTTCCCCTTTATTTTCCCTACAGTGCAACTAAATATAGACATAATTCCTTCTTTATAAGTTATTAACTACAAAACCATTAACATTTAGTCACACTCTTGCTAAGTACTGGTTTAAATCAGTTCATTAACTGCAACTTATTGTTATTTATTTGTATTTTTTTTGGTTTTAAATACTCAACTTCTGTTCATAGCAAACGAGCCTCATAAAAAACTCGTACTAACGTAATGTAACTTACCTCGAATTCCCACGGATTAAAGTTTTTTCATGGTCTATTCGATCACAGCATTTGCTGTTATCGGCGTAAACAACATACACTTGAGAGGGCTCTGACATACTCGTATGTTCAGATGAGTAGTCACTGCAGTGCATAATAAAATATTAAAAGTTGTTGACCAATATTTTATAAAACCGTATTGCTGAAAAGTGAGCGTTTGTTTTAGAGATGTACACTGGTCATAAATAATTATTTATAAAACTTTTGCAAATAGGTATAATTTAGAAATAGGCAGGTAGTTATATATATAGTATACGGCAATAGTATTTTACCACTACTCCAGAGATGAAATCGGATCCACAATAATATAAAAAATTGAACATACTGTCATTGTTTACAATAAATGAGAATACTATAAAGATCAACATCGTATTTTGTTTCGTGCCTTGTTTTTATATTTGTATGTTTAATATTACAGGCGTGGGTGGTGCTATCCGCTTACAATGGTGGTAAAAAAACAATTTATAGATAATGAGACATAAGATATCTGAATAACTACTACATAATCGTGAAATTATTGTTAGTTATTTTTATTTGTAGTTGATTGGAACGAAGAAAAATAATTTATATATACATAAATATAACTATTTTTAACGTTAAAAATATAATTATTTTTATCGTTTAGGGAATTCTCTAATAATATATACTCAGTAAATGTTCGACCTTCACCCAAAGCCTTTTGAAGCTCTCCTGTGCAGATTTTATATTGGATCCTTTTAATAAATAAAGTATTAAAAATTCAAAGAAACTAGGCTAATCATAATATTTTTAATTTGGCATTTTAAATGGTTTTTTCCAAAATATTACTAACTTAGGTGTTTTATTTCAGGGAGTTTCCGCACGCCTTAAAAATAGTATGCCAGCGACTACAATTCGATTCTGGTCCTGATGATCATTTTGTGGTGCCAGCACCAGTGAAAGTGGTGACGTATTAAATTAAATTATTTAATACGTCACCACTTTTACGTGTTCGACGGAGGAGAATAACATTGTAAGGAAAACTGAATATCTAAGAAATATTATGAATTTATCCGATAACCTGTGAAGTCCTCTTTATATACTAAAGTAGTCAGGGCGAAATTTTCGTAGCTTCATCCCTCACAAAAATACAATGACGCCTGTTGTTAGTTCCCAGTGGGACATTTATAAACTATATTCACTTTACTTTTTTATATCCAAAACAAAGACTTCACTTCCATATAAAATAAATAGTTGGTCTTAAGCTTTATGGAATATTTGAAGTCCAAGAGAAAGGAGACATTTAGAGTATCACAAATTATACTATAATTTACTTTACTTCTTACGTCTTTACTTTCTTTGATTCTTAAAGACTTCATAATGAACGGACATCAAAACTTTATCTGCGAAAGCGGCCCTATCGCAGACATTTCTTCGCAAGTATGAATGAATTTTGTTTGTCTTTATTTCAGATTCGAAATTCTTGATCTGTTTTATCCAAACTGATTCCACGTAGTTGAGTTTTTACTTGTGCATATTTTTATTAATGAGAAATAAGTCTGTGTGCAAAACTCATATTTGGGGGCTATTGCTATAGTTGCCACGTTTTGCAGACGGGTTGGCAGTTTTTTTTATTTTGATGTTCCAGAAAGTTTCTGCTCCCCATCTCCTGGTTTTTATTTTCCCTCTGTCGTCTTTAACGGCACCCCCAGGGGATGAAATGGATGAAGCTACTACTTGCTACTGCAGAATAAAAAGCTTATTTCGGAACGACAAAATATTCTTGATAAAGAACCGTCTAGTAGACATAATGAGTCCATTCGTTTGTAGTTACAGCGTACCAAGGCGTAAAAAAGCGCTTTGCTTGATCTTTCTTTGTGCCCACAGCCACGGAATGGAATTGCTTGTCAGCGTCATTCTTCCTAGACCAATATTATGTTGGCACGTTCAAGGCAAGAGTGAATAGACGTGATACGCTGACGTTTTCATTATATAGGAGTTCATCATTATTGAACATCATGTGGGGTCGAGGTCAAATGTTGGCTTATAAAAATAAAAATGACGCGTTATTACTTCTGAGGACTAAGATGAGTTATTGTTAGTAACTGGGCCTCGATTACACACATTCATTCGGTTCTCGTCACTCACTATTGAAAACACTGCAACGTTCAACCGTACGGTAACGCTGGTATTCGATAATCTCTTCTAATTTCTTTTAAGAAATATGCCTCACACTGTTTTATAGACAAATTGCTCATGAAAGCTAAAGAAATGGGAATCGAATCTGCGATCCTTAGTTTACACTAATTTCTCATGCCATTTCCCCTTTTTTAAGTTCTAATAGAGCCGTGGTAGCTCAGGGGCTAGGCGCTCGCTTTTTATTTCATAGTACGCCTGTACACAGTACGAGTGACTGTACACGGTTCGATTCCCGGTACCGGCACCGCTGAAATTGTTAATTGCAATTTTAAATGCTGATTTACCACGCGCTCGGCGGTGAAGGAAAACATCGTAAGGAAACCTGCATGTCTGAGAAATAAAAAATATTTCGAAGACATATGCAGTCCGACAACCCGCATTGAAGCAGCGTGGCGGATTTTTCCTAGCTCCGAAAACTCTCTCAGAAATGAGAGGAGGTCTGTGCTCAGCAGTGGAACATTTATAGGCTGAAAGTTTACTTTTACTTTAGGTTCTAATAGTATCTACCTTGAGGTGGCTTTACCACGTGCAACTTCATTATTTTTGTTATAAAGAAATTAGATAAGAAATACAAGTTACTTGTTCTGTTATAGTAAAATGCTAATACCAATTTAATATGTGGTTTGTGTAAATGTCAAACAACCATTATTGTAAATCACGACTTAAGGTTATTCGCTAAATGTTGAAAATAAAACTGAGTTGGTGTTCATTAGAGTGAAAGTTAATGTTTGTGGAATTCATTTAGTACTAAAATGTATTTGTATTGGGCCCAGCACCTTACTTCGAACCTTTTTTGACAGTGTTCTATTTATTTTCTCTTGGTTTATTTGAGCGGTCAGTGATGTTAATTAAGTTAGAATTGGGAAGACAGTATTAAATATACATACTCGTATATTTTAAGTTAAAGAATTACTTTTTCTGTAATTGTGATTTTAGCGAGGCATGGTCCAGAAAAGTTAATTAAAAATGAAAATAGCCTTCTTTTTAATTTCTGTAACCAGAACAGGATAAAAAAGAACAAGGATAAAAAAGTTGAGGAAGGAAAACGAGGGTCCTAAATAATAACAAACTGTCTTGGCAAATGATGCTTCCGGCCATGAGGCTGATTGGGTCGCATAAATTTCGTTTGTAAATTTTCGGAAAGGTAAAACAATCACAGAAAATTTGCTTCTAACGCTGCATAGTTTCTACTTTCAGTAAATTATTTTGACGATAACATTATTAGTTGCGAATGTGATATTATTACGAGTATCTAATTCATAAGTGCGTCTTTGCCTCAAGCAGCCTCCGCCTTGATATGTCAGCAGAACTCAATGCACGACTGAACTGGTGCTCATTAAGATTTTGGAGTTTTATGTGTAATACCTTTTGTGGACACCTAGTTATTTTTGCTAAAAGTTTTGTTTAGGAATAATGAAATGGCCATTGTTACGGTAGGAATTGTTAAGTGGAGAAATAACTGCGACGGACAAAAAATATAAAAAGCTGGAGGCTAGATGGGCAAATGTAAAAGACGTAAAAAGTAATTACGTATCTCAATAAACTAACTAACGGGGAGCGATAGGCCGGAATAATAAAGAAATGATTTATTAATTTTTTTTATTCCTAATAGGCCTGTGACCTGGGATCCTCGCATGATGTTCAATAGCGACTAGGTTATTATTATTTTAAAATACATAAAGGAAAAGCAGATTCGGGAATTGAATTTGTTAATTTATGTTCATCATCATCATCATCATCATCATTTCAGCCTATAATAGTCCACTATTGAACATAGGCCTCCCCCGTAGATTGCTAGAAAACTCGGTCCTGAGCCACCTGCATCCATCGACTTCCTGTAAAATCGTGCAGGTCGTCGCTTAATCCAAGTAGGGGTTGTGTGTGGTTGACGTTGCCACTCGAGAACTTTTCTTACCACATGGTTTTCGGTTCTACGAGCTATATGGCCAGCCCATTGCCATTTCAGCTTGCTAATCCTTAGGGCTATGTCGGTTACTCTAGTTCTGCTGCGTATATCATCGTTACTGATTTCACCTCGCAGAGAAACTCCGAACATATAGCCTGTTCTTCAAGAAGGGCGACAACGCCTTCTTGAACGAACTATAGACCTACGAGTATATCGCTTCTGAGCCTCGTCTACGTGCTGTTTTCGAGAGTCATTACGAATCGTCATGCAAGCAGACAGCTTGACTTGACTTGAATTCCAGCCTCCGGAACAAGCCATTTCGAAAAAAACTTTACTACCATAGACTACATGGTTCGCCAGATTGTATGGAAGATCATAGAGAGTATAATCTCCCGCTATGTCTGGCGTTTGAGGACTATGAAAAAGCCTTCATTGGTCCTGAAATTAGGGCAGTGCTACAGTCTCTATAGCGGTGCCGAATTGACTGTCGGTATATCGATGTGTTGCAGTGCTTGGACAGTAAAGCTACGATAGCTATCCGACTACAAAACCGATCCAATTGCTAAAAAATGTAAGACAGTGGGATGTAATATCCTCGTAACTCTTCACTTCTGCATTGGAAGATTTCTTCAAGCTACTGGACTGGAAATTTATATTAGCAATGTCAAAAAGAAGAGCTCATTTATAACGTTAATAATAAATGCTTATTTTGCGTTCTTTTTATCCATCCATTATAAATATGTATAATCTCTCATAATCCTTAGTATTGTTAAATGGAAATACATATAGTCACGTACATATAGTCACGCGTTTTCCCTATATATGGGTTAGGCAGAGGCTACAAATGTAGTCCACTTTGCGCCCTCGCGGGAAACGAGAGGTGACAGGTGGCGAACTAATTCGCCGCTATTATGGTATGAGTCAAAAAAATTCTGACTCTTGCGTTTCCACTAGCGGTATAGTGATAGTATTGCATATCTTGGTGTTAATCTCCACGAATAAAGGCTGTCTGTACAATGACCTTAGTCGCCCCTCTCGATACCTCGGTAGGAAAGAGGTAGGTGCTATTCTACTCTGCCGGACACTTATCGGCTATACGCTGGATATACAAATCCAGATCCAGACAAGTACGTGCGTATATTTGTGTTTGTGTGGGTGTATGTATGTGTGTGTGTGTGTGTGTGTGTGTGTGTGTGTGTGTGTGTGTGTGTGTGTGTGTGTGTGTGTGTGTGTGTGTGTGTGTGTGTGTGTGTGTGTACGTGTATGTGTGTGTGTACGTGTGCGCGCATGTGTGTGTGTGTGTACGGGTGTGTGTGTACGCGTGTGTGTGTGTGTGTATGTGTGTGTGTACGTGTGTGTGTGTGTGTACGTGCGCGCGCATGTGTGTACGGGTGTGTGTACGTGTGTGTGTGTGTGTGTGTTTGTTTGTGTGTGTGTGTGTGTGTGGTGTGTGTGTGTGGTGTGTGTGTGTATGTGTGTGTGCCTTAGTGTACACGATATAGCAAAAAAGCGGCTGCAACTGTTTGCATATGTCAAGCGGTTTTTTGAAGTCCAGTCCACTTCAGACACACCACACACAGACCACAGACATCAGTTCTTAAGTCTCATATGCCCTGTGATTGCACTAGCTCACAGTGCCCTTCAAATCGAAACACAGTTTGCACACTACTGCTTCACGGCAGAATAACTGGCCCTAGGGTGGTACCCAACTTGACGGATTCCTATCTACATACATTGCTATATTACTGTCGACACAGATAAAATAGGTTTCGAAGTAGAAAGTTTTATTTCATGGACCTTATATTTTCCATGAAATAAAATAATCTGCTTTCTGATCCGCTAAAACGTTAACAACGACTCAAATAACGTTACAACATTTTGCAAATCTTCTAGTCCATCGCAAATATTTAACATTCAGCGGTTAAATTTCATTAAACTGATACTAATTAAAGAGTAACGTTTGGGTTGAATTCTGTCGCCGGTAAACGTGCCGGAAGTTAATTTTACAGGCATATTTTCGTTATTATGTTTGTTGCCGTTACAAGTTTTAATTAAATACTCTAACAAATTTACTTCTAATAATTTTCTGTATTAAATACTTTATCAAAGTTATTTACACTTCTCTAAATTAAGGATAAATGTGTAATCGATTATAAACATTTCTAAGACAGTATACAATAGTTTATACACATATACGGCTTGAATTATCTTATATATTGAATTTATTTTTATTATTTGCTGTAATTCAGACTGGATGAACACCTATTACTTAGCCTTTTGTGTAGGTTTATATATTACCAGATTAAGCCCACGACTACGACCGCATGTGTTTAGGTTTATAAAAACCTCGTACTCTTAGATTTTCCGGAATAAATGTGCATCTCCAGGATGCAAGCTATCTTTCTGCCGAATTTTATCGAGATCAGTTCAACGGTTGAGTCGTGAAAAGGTGACAAACAGAGAGAGGGACAGGGAGAGTGTTATTTTCGCATTTATAATAATTATATTAAGTATGGATGTTCTAACCATCATTCTCACCTATTAATAGCTATGCTTGCGAATTTAAAAATGTAGAACTTTTTTAGATATTTATTGCAATAAGAATCCTCCTGGTCGATTATTGATCACGGCGCCAACTTACCGGATACAGCAGAATGCTATCAATTGCGCAGGGGATATTCGTAATATAGTCATCATCATCATCATCATTTCAGCCTATCAATCCACTTCTGAACATAGGCCTCCCCCATAGGTTGCCACAAAAATTAGTAGCCCTTTTTTAATTTATTGGGGTAATCAAACAGTGGCACAATAACGTATTTCCTTATATAGTACATAGAAATTATGATTGTGACACCAACACCATTTACCAGCTCTTATTTTGGGAGGGATTTTGCCATAGTTGCCACGCTCGGCAGGCAAGTGGCTACCGCAGTTTTTTATTCAGTTTTTTCAGGAAGGTGCTGCTGCCCTTCTGCCGGTTTTAGTGCCAGGCCATAAGTGTGCGCGTAAACACAGAGTCACTTACTTGTCCGAACCTACCCGCTACCGATAAAACTATATCAACTATCACTCTTGTGATAAAATTGGAGATAGGCTAGGATGTATTGTAGGATGTAAAAACACGAGAACATTCACAACACAAACAAAAATAACACTGTGTCCTGACCCGACTCGAAATATAGCACTGTGTGTATTTCCACATGTCTTCGGTCCGGCTGGGATTTAAACCCGCAACGTATACGTAAGTTACTTTGATCACTAGGCCATTTTCAATACTTACAATTTTTCAGTACAATATGTTTTTCCCACAATATAAAAATGTCAACGAAAATCTGTCTTCTTTGGAAATGGATGAAACATAATATAATGTAGACACATAACTTTATTTGGTAACTCAGTTTACGCAGATAATGGATTTCCCAGTAAGTTAATCGATATATCACTCAGGCTTACAAACAGATGTGCGGATGAAATCGGCCGTTGGCAAGTTCGCGACCAAAGTTTAAATAGAACCTGACATAGACGAATTTTGGAATGTTTTCTAATATTACATAATTTATTCGATATGAAAAGCGATAAAAATGTGAAGTATATTTCTGATAATGTTCGTGACGACGTCCTCTTAGCCTAAAACGACCACGGATAATAATTTTAATTAACGTTTTAACTGGCGGTAGGACAGACATACTGCCACCATCATGCCAGCTATGCTGTCGTGAAACAGTAATGAATAAACATTACTGTTTCGGTTTGAAGGGCACTAAAATCTCAGACTGGGACCGACTAAACTTAGTCCAGTTTAACCCAAATAAGACACAGGTTTGCGAGTTTACCGCTAAAAAGAAATCCTTCGTCGTAGCACTTCGTTTTGGAAGCACTCCCGTCGTTGCCTCAGCCAGTATCGGAATCCTTGGCGTAGACATATCGAATGACGTTCAGTTTCGCGGTCACTTGGAAGGGAAGGCCAAATTGGCTTCTAAAAAGCTTGGCGTGCTCAGTAGAGCGGGACAGTACTTCATGCCGGTCCACCGCTTGCAACTTTACAAGGCGCAGGTTCGGCCTCACATGGAGTACTGTTCTCATCTTTGGGCGGGGGCACCCCAGTGCCAGCTCCTTCCTTTTGACCGTATTCAACGAAGAGCGGCTCGAATCGTCGACGACCAGGTTCTTTCCGATCGGCTTGATACACTGGCCTTGCGAAGAGATGTTGCATCTCTTTGCATTTTTTACAGGATTTACAACGGGGAGTGTTCCGAGAAATTGTTCGGAATAATTTCAGCCGCTGGTTTTCACCATCGCACTTTGCGGCAGAACACAAAATTCCATCGTCACCACCTGGATGGTTGGCATTCCACCACAGTGCGTTTTTCGCGGAATTTTCTGCCACGCACTACCACTTTATGGAATCGGCTGCCGCCGGCGGTTTTTCCGGACCGATACGACTTAGGGACCTTCAAGAAAAGAGCCTATTCCTTCCTCAAAGGCCGGCAACGCACCCGCGATTCCTCTGGTATTGCGGTTGTTCATGGGCGGTGGTGATCACTTACCATCAGGTGAGCCACTTGCTCGTTTGCCCCCTCTCCTATAAAAAAAAAACTAAAAGCTAGTATATTTACAGGGCAATTGAGGCATAGGAATTTTAGGGAGTGTCGGCGTCATCACTTAAGGGAACGTCAGAACTTCAACTTTTTTCTACTTTTAAGTTGCTTGATTAAAGCAAAGCAAGAAGGCTTTTTTATTTATTAATAATAATTTTAAGTAAACTTCCAGCCTATTACAGATCTTTTTAACAATTTATATACGTAAGGCCGTAAAAGTTTTCTCTAATAAATGAAATCATGAAAAACTGAATAAGGAACATAGACGAACAGACAAACACAATGAAGATATGGTTTTGAATATTAAATAAAGTGAAACGAGTTAATGTAGTCAATATTGAAGAATTCATCAAATGCATTTTAAAGTTAAAAAAAAATAAACAATGGATATTGATATCTATCCAATGAATATGCATATATCCATAAACAACGCAAGCATGATACTCGTACATGGTAAATGACCCATGATCCTGTTCACTAGTATGACGCATGCTGCAGACATGGCCATCCTCGAACACATAAAAAAGATGAAGTTTTTCGCCTGATTCCAAAAATGTCATTGTGCAACGGTGGTATATGTTAAAAAAATATTTTACTGGGTGACACTGCAACTGTTGTCTGCTGACGATGCACTCACCTACCAGTCTTTTTCAATCCAATAAAATATAGACTTCTACTTATTTGCCTAAGATCGGAGGAATGATCAAATGCAGTGTTAGAAACAAGGGGACATTAACATTACATCAGAGACCAGAAAATCATTAATTTGTATGTTTCACAAATGTTAGCTTCGATGGGATTCGAACTCTGGAATCCATTTAATTCCATTGCTTACATACTAAGTAAAAATCTTATAAAGCTAGTTTCATTATAAGATATATATGTATACATATGGTAGATATACGCGGACCATCCGAGAAGTAGTCGGTCTGCAGAGTCTAGTTTATATGACGTGTTCACTAGATGGTTTTCGCAGCAATACGGCAGAGCGGGATTAAATGTTTTTTTTTATTAGATAAAGTGATGAAACGAGCAAATCGTTCACCTGATGGTAAGTGCAACGTCTGCCCATAACAAATGCTGTGTCACCCACAAAATTTCTTTGTGACACCACACTGTGCCCATCACCCTGAGACATAAGTTCTTAAGTCTCTTATGCCCAGTGATTACGCTAGCTCACAGTGCCCTTGAAACCGAAACACAATAATGTTTGCACACTACTGCTTCACGGCAGAATAACTGGCCCTGGGGTGGTACCTACCTAGACGGATTTCTGCATAGGAATCCTACCACCTGAAAACCTGCGGTACCCGCAACTCCAAGTCTGTGCGCGTATTTTGTTTGTTACTACTAATACGAGTATTATAAATGCGGAAGCAATTCCCTCTGTCTCTCTATTTCACGGCTCAACTGTTAAACCGACCGTCAACCGTCTTCATGAAATTCGGCACAGAGATAGCCTGGAGACGGACATATGATACTTTTTATTCCGAAAAATCTAGGACTTCCTATGGTATTTTTAAAAAATAAACCTAAATCCACGCGGACCTAGTCGCGGGCTTCAGCTAGTATGCATATAATACGCAAAAGAGAAGGGGACTGAAAATTCGTATGTTTACAATCCCTTTTTAGTTCTATATTTGGAATCGTTAAAACTCTATGATTTTGAGAAAGTTCAACATTAATTCACACTTTCTAATATTGTTTCACTTAGTCGTATAACGATATTATCGTAATAAATGACAGTTCACGAGTATTAAGTTTTACGGAATCGTATAACAGAGCTTCAGTTTCGTAGAGAAAGTTCTAGTAATTTCCTGTTATCTTTAAGAGCGAGGGATTGAGTTGAAAGTCAATTTCTACATCAATTTGACGTTCTGGAAATCAGTTTAGATGAAAGGATAACAGTGGCTGTTTTAATTGCGAAAAGTCATTGCTTCGAAACTAGAAATGCTCTGAAAAGTTTTTATGATACTGTTATTAGTGTCTAAAATTTGTCAAATCCACCACATTCATAATTTTCGTTGCCTTAATATTACGTACTGACTCGTATATACTGTTTTGCATAATAATCGGGATTTTTTTCTTTAATTATCACTACGTGATATAAAAGCTATCATAAAATACTAAAATAGTTGTCGATTGTGATATCCATACTTCATTACTAATATTATAAATGCGAAAGTAACTCTGTCTGTCCCTCTGTCTGTTTGTTACCTTTTCACGGCTCAATCATTGAACCGATCTTGACAAAATTTGGCACACAGATCGATGGAGACGACCAGAAAATACTTTTTATTCCGGAAAATTAAAGAATTCTTACGGTATTTTTAAAAACTTTAATTAGTAGTTATTAGTAGTAAGTTATTAGTTGGTTTCTCATGGTGACTTTACCTTCATGACGCCACACGTCACATCAGCTTCCTCACTCATCAGCCCGGTTTATATCACAGTTGAAGTTATCGAAAAATATCTTAGGAACCTATATATTAGAAAAGAATATGGTCCTGATTGTCTACCACTAGTCTTTTTCAAGAACTGTAGAAAAAACCTTGCTCTACCCTTATATATCCTTTTCGACTTATCCTTAAAGACAGGAATTATGCCGAAGATCTGGAAGCAGTCATTTATTGTTCCCATATTAAAAAGCGGTAATAAACATAATATCACCAACTATAGACTTACATCCAAAATTAATACAGTAGCAAAACTATTCGAAAATAATTTATTTACAATAACATTTATCCATCTCTTAGATCCATCATCATTAATCAACAACACGGTTTTTTTATTCATAAATCCACGGAAAGTAGTTTGAGTGAATTCGTACATTTAGTTGCTACTTGTATGGACGATGAATCTCAAATGGACGCAATCTATACGGATTATTCTAAGGCATTCGATAAGGTAACGCATTCTATCCTGGTGCGTAATTCGAAACGTGAAAACTGCTATTCACGGAGATTTTCTTAGGTGGATTATATCGTACAGTCAGGTTTTGCTCTTCATTTCTTCCTGTTACCTCAGGCTTAACGCAGGGTTCTCATCTTGCTCCCCTACTATTTAATATATTTATTAACGATATAATTTCGATATTTGATCAATCCAATTTCCTATTATAAAATATGACATGAAAATATTTTAAAAAAATAATAACATTTCAGACTGTAGAGACTCAGACTTGGTAGTCCAAGTCATCTCTATAAATTTATTACTTATTGCAATAATTATTATCTGCATGTTAATATTTAAAAAAGTAACGTAATATCATTCTCCCGAAGCCCAAACCCGATTAAATTCGATTATCACCTTGACGATGTTACATTGGCTAAAGTTAATGTAATTAAAGATACAGGATTGATGATAGACAGTAAGTTGACGTTCAATAAACATACAAATTTTATTGTATCGAAAGCTTATCGCATGCTTGGTTTTATCTTAAGAATTACTTAAGAATTTTAAGAACAGCTCACCCCTTCGCCTTCTTTTTAACTCTTATGTTATATATTTGCTTGAGTACGGCTCTGTTGTCTGGAACCCGCAGCACAAAGTACAAATAAACAAATTAGATCGCTTATTGAACCTTTTCATTAAACATTTGAAATTTAGATATAATACAGATTTATTTCTTTTTATTGTATAAAGTGACGAAACGAGCAACACGTTCACCTAATGGTAAGTGCAACGTCCGCCCAGAACAAATGCTGAGTCACCGAGAATATTTCTGTGTGACACCACACTGCGCCCGTCACCTTGAGACATCAGTTCTTAAGTCTCAAATGCCCAGTGATTACGCTAGCTCATAGTGCCCTTCAGACCGAAACACAGTAATGCTTGCACACTACTGCTTCACGGCAGAATAACTGGCCCTGGGGTGGTACCTACCTAAACGGATTCCTGCATAGGAATCCTACCACCAGTGATGTATCTGCCACCATTCTCACCAATCGACGAACTATTATATTTTTGTATAAATTAATTAATAACTTTATTGACTCTCCCTTCCTTTTAATAATATAAATTTTGGATGCCCCCGAATTAACTCTCGTAAAGAAACCTTGTTCTCTGTTCCTCTTTGCAAAAGAAAATATGCTTGTAACACTTTTTTGTATCGTTCCTGCAGTTACTATAACAAACATTTACAACATCTCGACATATTTAACGATCGTATTGTTAAATATAAGAGGGATTTGAGACAGACAGTTTACGGCACTATTAAAACGTAATAATTTGTATTAACTTAATTATCTAGTTTCATATGTTTCAGTGCTTCACTGGTTTCTGCATCTACTTTCGGTTTTTTATCTTAATGTATAGTCTATCAGTGGAAACTTTACAGATTTTTATAAAATTTATATGCCTATTTTTGTATGTAATGTAAAATTGTTTGTTTCCCTATAAAATAAAATAAATAAATATTAATCTGTTTTTAACAAAACTCCAAGTCGTATTAAGTCTTTGCAATATTATACATAGGCTAACTGTCCTACCAGATGGTCCGTCGTAAAATAGCTCGTCCCTGGTTAGGTTTTATTTTAGCTTAAATTTTCTTCTAGAATACCTTTATTAACAATTGGAATATCTTAATAGAGTTTTTCTTTAATAAATGTTATTGTGTGATTACTGTGAAGCCAGCCGCCAGAAAAATTAATTAAAAAGTCCTCGGGTTCGGATACGGAGATAAAAAAAAAATCGGGAAAGAAAAGCGAAAACTCTTGGCCGACGGTGGTTTCGGCAATGAAGCGGGCATAGTTAGTAAAATTTCTTTTGTTAAATAATTCGTAATATATCGAAAAGTTGCGATAACCCAAGAGTTTTCTTAGAGACGGTGAATGATTTTCCACGGTTAATGAACTATTTTTTCGCTACATGACTTTCAAGACGGCTTTCAAAAATTCGCCTGCTTCACACAGCCCGTGAGTTTGAATACGGGAAATGTCTGGAAAATCTCATGGCTTTCGACAGGTTTTATTCTGTCGTGAAGCATTAGTGTGCAAGCATTACTGTGTTTCGGTTTGAAGGGCACTGTGATCTAGCGTAATCACTGGGCATTTGAGACTTAAGAACTGATGTCTCAGGGTGACGGGCGCAGTAGTCACCCTGAGAATGTGTCACCTAGAATATTTCTGTGTGACCAGGATTTGTTGCGGGCACAGCATTAGATGAACGTTTTGCTCGTTTCGTAAAATACTTCATACAATAAAAAAAAGGTAGCATTTTCTAAAATCGCACAGATCAGTGATGGGCGGCAGCAAGATGACCGGTATAGCGATATACCTTACATCGCTAGGCAATCAGAGTGCCAAACGTGATGATAACGACACAAAAAAAAATATAAGCCATATGGTAGCGCTGTAAGATGGCATATTTCCTCTTGTGCATGTTGTAAAAGTCAATTGAGAGATAAAATATTGTATACGCCATCTATACGAATTCTTTTTTAAATGTCTATAGAGGCAATTTAGTAATTAATCAAATAATCATCATCATTATCAGTTAATATCAGCCATGATGATTGCAGTAGTAAACGTCTGGAACCTTAGACGGTGTTATCTGCTTCCCATCTGAATATCTTAATATTTTAATAACTTTTAACTTTTTAAAAAAAAATGAGGGTAGTGCTTGTGCTCAGCAGTGGGACATTTATAGGCTTTTATATAATAACGCTCGTGGTAGCTCAGGGGCTAGGCGCTCGCTTTAAATTTCATAGTACGCGAGTGACCTGGGTTCAATTCCCGGTGCCGGAACCACTAAAATTGTTAATTGCAATTTTAAGTGCTGATTTACCACGTGCTCGGCGGTGAAGGAAAACATCGTGAGGAAACCTGCATGTCTGAGGAATAAAAAATATTTCGAAGACATGTGAAGTCCGCCAACCCGCATTGGAGCAGCGTGGCGGATTCTTCCTAGCTCCAAAACCTCTCAGAAATGAGAGGAGGCCTGTGCTCAGTAGTGGGACATTTATAGGCTGAAACTTTACTTAACTTTTATATAATAACGGCAATCAGATTCAGAGTGGTTAATCAGCACTTAGAATTGTAGAACAATTTCAGAGGTGGTGGCACCGGTGACCAAACCCCTATACTATAAACCTAACCTAATGTTCAGGGTCTCATGATGGAGCTGGGAGGTGGTCATAGGAACTCATGAAGTACCCATCATAAGTCTTTCGTGTTTCGACTCATTGAATTTGTCTTGACAAGTACTTAGATGATGTTCATGGTCTCGTGATTGAGACAAATTGGTGGGTTTAGACTATGGCTGTGTTGTGATTTCACCGTGTCTCTGATACTGTGACCTAAGGCCCACTTGCGATCTTTATATCGATCGTGTATATTTTGTTTACCTCAAAATTCCCGTAAAAAGAAATTAGCTATATAATTTTTTTAATACTTACAGCTGCAGCAGCAGGGATACTTGAACTACTTGCCTTGTCCGAAAAAATACTTCTACCCCAACTTCCTATTCCCTACACCAAGTCCATTACTTACTTCATCCGTTTCTGTTCCTTTCCGCAAAAACCGTGGTTGCTGTGGTGATGGCCAGCTACTCGTGGGAACACAAAGGGGAGTAAGAATTTCATCTCGTATCAAAATGGTTGGTCAACCGCCACGTCACGTCTCGTTTCGAGCGGGGGCGAGAAGTGACTTACGAATGTCCCTGCCAACCCTTTATATTGGGAGAAGGCGTGATTGTATGTATGCATATTTTAATACATGTACATTTCTATTATGTTTAACTGTATATGTTTTTTTCAGTTATAATAACAGTAATTTTTAAATTTATTAAAATATACGTACAGAAATTATGTTATATTAGTGTTTAAGTCGCACACATTTTTATTTTTTTTTATTGGATACAGCGACGTAACGAGCGAAACGTTCATCTGATGGTAAGTGTAACGTCTGCCCATAACAAATGCTGTGTCACCGAGAAAATTACTGTGTGACACTACACTGCGCCCGTTACCCTGAGACATCAGTTCTTAAGTCTCATATGCCCAGTGATTACGCTAGCTCTCAGTGCCCTTCAAACCGAAACACAGTAATGTTTGCACACGGCTGCTTCACGGCAGAATAACTGACCCTGAGGATCCTACCTAGAAGGATTCCGTAACAGCGCTCATGCGATAAAATTGGAGGTAGACTAGGATGCAGTGTCAGAGAATAACAACACAATCAACAATTTCGATTGCTCCGATTGGGATTTAATTACAAGATCCGCAGCGCAGTAGTTAGACACTCTGACTACTAAACCTCGCGTGACTAGCGTTAGGCTTGCTAACCAAACAAATATAAACCCTCACATGATTACTTACATATCTTTATATTAATACGCGAAGAGAAAACTTTGTATCCTTTTTAATAGGCATATTGCGCGCACTATGAGATTTGGCATAGTTAAAGTTTGTATGAAGGAAAAGCGAGGAACTTAAAATTTATATATAAAATGTGTTCACGTTTATATTGACAATGTCCATCACATAATAGTCTGTTGTTTGTTTACATTCTTACTGCCAATGTCAAAACCCTTCATAGTCTAATATCAAACAGTCGCTCAGAGTAGAGATTGTCGCCAAAGAATTTAAAAATGTTTCCAACAAATAATAACTCAGACCTCAGTAACATTCAAGGTTAAAAAATAGGAATTACAGTTGAATTTAGACCACAGGGCGACCATTAGTTATTATTAGGTCCTTACATATGCAATGTGCGATTTGTCGTACTGGCCACTTTGATCTGAAATGTATCCACTTTGGTTGAGAATTCTAATTTATAAATCAATTTAGCTGTTATATTTGACTTTCGAAAACATTCCCGCTGCCATAATGAAGACTATTGTGGAAGCGGATCCATCGCAAACAACTTCAGAGTTAGCTGCAGGCTTCGAGAGATAAAACTGTTTTAACCCACTTGAAGCAAACGGGGAAAGTAAAAAAGGTTGTACGGTGAACACGCGTAGACTGCGTTATATGCTCAACCGGCACAATACTGAAGGGATTTTAAATTGGATCATTATCTAGGATTATAGGAGATCCTGTAAGATAATAAATAATTTTTCCGGAATTTGGATAACTTCTTACAAGGAAAAAAATTCATCTCCAATGTGGCAGTCCAATACGCCTTCAGAGATTTTATTGAATCTCACCCCCATGGTTTTTTTTAGTAAAGGGATCAATGAACTACCCATGAGATGGCAAAAGTGCATAGATAACAATGATACTTTGATTAATCAAATACATTTTACAAAAAAAACACGACTTCATACAAAACGCCAATTTCATATTTAAGGACCTAATGTTAATGGCACCAATTATAACGTATGTTTACAATAACAAAGTACTTTATTATAAATATACATTTTTTATTTATTATGTTTCTTTCCATCACGCCATACCGCGTATATCAATGAAAATGAAGTTTGTAAGAAAATACATTACAGCTTGAATTAGTACAGAGGATACTTTGAATCTTTTTAACCAACTTTAAAAGGAGGACTTTTCAATTGGTCTGTATATATATTTTTAATGTATGGTCGGGCCTAACTTTTTTGTTTCGAAAGCGATTGCAATATTTTTTTTTAGAAAGGCGATTTCGTAAGGTTTGTCCATATAATGTTGGTCGAGTTGTGATTATGGGAAACATAAGAAAATCATGAAACTCTTATGGAAATACTGCATTGAAGTTGGTATTTTGTTAAATGGGGTATCAAAATATTTACAGAAATATTATTTTATTGTCCTGTGAATTTATATTTAATTATAGGGGTGGCAGAATGGTTACATTGTCATCGTCCGTATAATAGCAAGTGATAATCGCGATCTATAAAACATTAAATATGCAAGTGTCGTTCCTGAGGGGTAAGATGAAATATCTATTTGCTAGTAATTGACTCTCCGGATCTCTGTTACCATACGAAGAGCAGCATGGTTATGCTGGTAGGTTACACTGATATTCCTAGACATTTCCTTTCAAACCGATCCATTTATGTATTGCAGTTAAGGGATCAGCCTTACAAAATTTGGCTTTGTAAATAATTATGAAGACTGTAAATAAATTGTCCACAAAATAAATTGCACAAAATGTCTTTCCTATTGTTCTAGAATCAATATCACTTTCTACGAATTAGAATTATTTGAAATGATTGATTTAATTAAGCATTTTAGTAAATTAGTATCTCCCTTGGAAATCGTATAATTCTCAAAACCTTCTGTCATTTATTACACTTGAAATATATTTAAAATATCATAATCTTTCGCTTCAAATAACGCGGATGCCGGATGGAATCTTGATTAAAATAGACTCTTAACTGTCGTGGTTATCGACGTGAAATAGCATTTGAAATTCATTCTTCCTTTTGACGTTGCCTGTTAAATTTCTGAATAATTCCTTCTTAATTTACGTCTGGTAATGATAATGGTGAATTTACTGAAGCGCTTGATTGAAAAAGTATTCTGTGGTATTTATAAATGAGCTGTCTTATTTGTCTCCGAGTTAACATATAAAAGTTGTACTTTTGTATATTATGTGGCGTGGTACTCTAACGATATAATAGATTATATAATAACAAATACGTGTTTACCTTTATTTTATACAATTAATACGTTTTATAATGATTTTCTAAAAACCAGTGGAAATTATACGATGACAACCTCGTTAACTTAGTCTACTAGAAAAGTTTAATAGATTGTAAAAATAAAAATGTGCACTGCCTAGGCGATCACGCCACCGACTATCCTAGACCAAAGGACAAAACCCTGTTAGCAGATTTCGACCCACCCTCCTGTGTCTGTAACGCAGAGGGCCACACGGCCAACTACCTCGGCTGCCGAAGTCCAAAAGACCCGCAGTCAGACAAGCACCCGCTCCCAGAACTGTCTTTCAGATCCCGATCCGTCTTCAACGGCGACGATTTTTCCGCCCTTGAAAAGACATTCAGGAATACAAACGGTAAGCCCGAGGACAGGATCGCAGCAGCCATGCGGTACACGCGTGTAGTCTCGGCTATAGTTAATTTCCAAGCCTAATGGCCCTACTGAATTTTCTCACACACTAACACACACACCCATACAGAATCAATTTAGCATACAAATGAATCATTCGCTATACCGCCCCTCTGGCTGGTTTTCCTTATCTGTTTTTAATTATGATTAGAAGCCTCGCTGTAGTTTCTTGCGCTATTTCTTCTCCAGCTTCTACGCATTTCGAATTGATGGTAAATTACATGTTTAAAAAACGTCCTTCCGATTGAAGTAACTGATTGAGCCGTGGCTCTCGCGGGCCCCTTGCACTAGTTACCCATTACAAAGGTCTCGACCAAGCGCCCTCAGCCCTCGGCCATCTTTCAATCCGGCAAACCGGAAACCGGCCTTCGGGCTAACAATGACCATATGACAAGCCATGTTACAAAGTTACAAGCGACTTCATGTGGTTTGTATATTGGCTGTGGTAAGTATTCAATTTGTTTTAATATATTTAATCTGTAGTAAATATTTTATCTAGTGCTCTAATAGTAATAGCAAAAATCTTATAAAATAGTTTAATAGAGATTAGACTAAAATTTATATTTAAGAACAATTTGTGACTCAAAATAAGAATGATTTATTTTAAACGGATTAAGAACCAAACAATCAATATAAAAACCATGTTTTGTATATTTTAGATTTTCGATATTTTACATATAAAATAACACAATGTTTTTTTCAGTTTTTAAACTTCCCTATTTCGATGTAATTTGTTTAGCAGCAGCTAATACGCATTGATGTACATTCTATTAATTTATTGGTGGTATGATTCCTATGCGGGAATCCGTCTAGGTAGGAACCACCGCAGGGCCAGTTATTCTGCCGTGAAGCAGTACTGTGCAAACATTGCTGGGTTTCGGTTTGAAGGGCACTGAGAGCTGGCGTAATCACTGGGCATTTGAAACTTAAGAACACATGTTTCAGGGTGACGGGCGCAGTGTTCTGGGTGACACAGCATTCGTTATGGGCAGACGTTGCACTTACCATCAGGTGAACGTTTCGCTCGTTCCGTCACTTAATCAAATAAACAAAAATGTATGTATTTTAACGAAACTGATTTGTGGGACATCAAATTGAACAGACGTAGAAATTTACTTTCAACTCGATCTCTCCCTCAAAGATAACAGGAAATCATTATAACTTTGTCTGCGAGATTGAACCTCTGTTATGCGATTCAATTGAACTTCATATCGTTAACTTCTCTTTACTTGTATATTACGACTCAATCAAAATAAAAGAAAACAGAATAAAAAACTAAGTATCACTAAAATAGAAATTACGTTTTTTTTTTGATACTGTGCTATTCTATTACATTTATTAATCGATCTGAAGCCATTAACAACTTCACCAGTGGTAGGACCGCACCAGACACCAAAATGTTTCGATTTGAAAGGCACTTGTAGGGCAGTGAGACTTCAAGAATCAATGTCTCACGGCGACGAGTGCAAAGCGATGCTATTTATATGTAAGTGCGTGACGAGGCGAGCAAATCGTTCACTTGATGGTAAATGCAACGTCTGCCCATAACAAATTCTGTGTCCCCGAGAACAATTCTGTGTGGCACCATACTGCGCATCTCACCCTGAGACATCAGTTCTTAAGTCTCATATGCCCAGTGATTACACTACCTCTAAGCGCGCTTCAGACTAAAACACTGTAGCGACAGCTATGTCGCCACATGCGAAGCTCAAGAAATATTCCCATACGTCCATGATCGCGCTATGAAAGTTTTCTGAGATGCGAACTATACATACAATAAATATTACTATTAGAAGGAGACGTCGTCCCTAGATCAGACCATTCGATCTGGCGGGTAACTAACCCTTTCATTGGCAATATCATCCGCCAAAACACAACTACGTTGGCACACTACTGTTTCAAGGCATAATAACTGGCCTTGCGGTAGCCTACCTAGACGGATTCCTGCATAGAATTCCTACCAATAATACAGATAACTATTTAACTTAAAGTTTTTAAGATTTAACTTAAAGCACAACAGCCGTGGGACTCGCTGGTAAATTAAATATATAAAAAAAAGAAGTCAAATTGTAGATAAAGTTTACGTGACTTAACATTTTACAAAGTTTTGTGAAAATTTATATGCCCTTAGACTCTGAACAACTCTGAACACCGTGAGACTGTGGAACATATTACACAATAAAATACGTAGAGCTTAAAGCAAGAATTCGTTCAAAAATATTTTCTGGGAGCATTGTTTAACGCCGCCGTAGCAGTATCGGTTTTTATTTGTCAACAATGTCATGTAGTGCCATCTGTTGCTGAGTAGTGAATTTAAATATGTAGGCTATGTATTAATTAATTTATGTATTTGTTTAAAACGAAACCTATCTGAATAAACTTGGAAATTAAAACATTATGTAAATACAAAACTTTATCGAAATCGTTAAATCCGGAAAAAACCGAAAAGAAGAAACCAATTTTCGAGAGTATATATATATATATTTACATAAGAATTATATACACAAGAATTGCTCGCTTAAAGTATTAAGATATGCAATTATAGTGTAACTATAATCAATGTTCAGAAACTGTCAACGCGTATGTGTGTGTGTGCGAACTGTGTATGTGTAGTATCTATATATATGAAATGTATATGTATATCTGTCTTCAACCTGTTTATAGTTCAAGACCGTGTAGTTTCCTATGTAGAGTACCTGAATACTGTGTCGTGGGTTAGAATTCCAATCTGAGTCAAACGGGTCTGGTTGTGTTCTGCAAGTCCCTATGACACTGCATCCAATGCATATATTGACGATTAGCTAACGTTATGTATTAGCCGAAACGTGATATCATTTTTATGGGTTACGGAGTATATTGGGGTACTATTTTTGCGATGCAGAAACGTTTAACTGTCCGTATTATTATGAGTAAGGTTTTAATATTGATACCATTTATTTTACAAAAACAAAATTCTTAATACATACATACATATATATTTATATATAATACAACTTTTTGTTCAGTTACGTTGTACGAATACAATTTGTATTGGCGCTGTAAAATTTCAGATTCGGTCGATCTATCGCCGGCAGAGTGCATGACAATATTGTTCACAGAAATACGAGTACGCAGCGGCAGAATTTTGTAGTTAAATTTCTATATTTCGTTATCGAGTTTCATTCAGTTCGATGTCAAACTTAGGCAGTAGCCTCACCACTGCACTTACCGTTTAACTACTGGTAGGATTAATATTTACTCGTAGGAATTCGTTTAGGTGGGTCCAGCAGTCTTCTTCTTCTTAGCGTGTCGATGGCTGCCTAAATTTTGTCCGCTCAGAATTCAGCTACGAGTATTGCGTTCTCAGTAGCCTCCATTAAGTCATGTAACGTGCAGGTGGAAGGACACGCAGGACACGACATGAGGTGGTCCATTGTTTGTGGAACGGCACCGCATATGCACTCTGCTTTAGAAGAGTTTGTGAATTCCCACCGGACACAGTTGTCTTTGCTCCGGCAGACCTGAGTTTGAAGTCTATTCAAGCACTTCCAGGTTGGCCACGGCACCTCGTGTACAGGTGGGAGATTCTCGGATGGCGGAAAAAATGGCGTGGGGAACGAAATACTGACCCGCCACAGTCTAATTTTGGCCTGGGATCGATCTTCTGAAAGAGGGAGGATGCGTTCGGCGAAACTGTTGCGGATTTTTAGCCTTTGCGCCACCGGGTGTGTTGTACATGGGATGCCGCGAATCAAGGTAATCCCATCAAGCAGTAATGTGCAAATATTACTGTCCTTCAGTCTCCATGGCACTGATAGTTAGTATACTGGCAATATGGGACAGTGTCCTACAAACCGAAAAAATTATATTTGCATACTACCACTTGACGGCAGTAATAATCCGAAGGACAATGAGAGCTAGTGTAATAACTGGGCATATGAGACTTAAGAACTGATGTCTCAGGGCAGTCTGATACCACAAAAAAGTTCAGTGTGACACGATTTTTTTAATGGGAAAACGTTGCACTTACTATCAGGTGAACGATTTGCTCGTCTCGTCATTTTCTTTTATAAAAATAACTCGTCTCTTCACCTTTTTTTAATAAAAAATCGAATATTCATTTTGTTTTGAATATATTTAGGATTTGCGATATAAAAATAATGAATCATATTACAGCTGAAGGCTGTATTTGTTATTGTATTAGGTTAGAACTAAAAATAGTACAAACATCATGTACTGTTTAGAGTCCTAGAAAACTCTACTCTCTATAAGAATCGCTACTAGAAACCCATCAGATTTTTTTAGCAGTAGCTAATATTTAGTGCCAATATTATTAAGTTGGTACTTATTTTTGAATGTTAATTTGCGGAATGTCGATGGATGCAGGTGGCTCAGGACCGTGTTTTATGGCAATCTATGTCGGAGGCCCATGTTCACATCAACAGTGGACTAAGATAGGCTATGATAATAATGATTATGATTTAAATATGACTGCAACATTTGTGTTGTGTATGATTTAAGAGGAGAATTCGTTCACTTTTCTAGAACATTATTACGTTATAACTAGTGCGCTAGTTTTATATTGTTGGCACTAAATTTATAAATTCATGAAACATTTATATTATGTATATTCTTTTAATACTTTGTAACAAGACCAAGTTAAGACAACCTGTACTGTCTGGCGACTTACCGCTACAGTCCTTCTGCTACCTAGCGGTCAGGAGTTGGAGAACGAGCCCGATTCAGTCGGCACAACGATATTGATGTTCAGCAGAGTATCGCACAAGTCCATAGGCGACTAGCACTGAACACTTCCAGGTGGAACAAGATCATGTAAATGGGTTTTAATGATATGAAAAAATGTAAAGCCGTCTGCGGCGGTGTCCGATTTTACAGTACAAAATTGCCGCCAGTCGATATGGCGCTAGTGTTGCGCTTAGTAGCCATAACGCACAGATTAGGAAAGCTTAGGCTCACGAGCCTAGTGAAAACAATCCAACAAAAGATACTAAATTATATTCCAAATCGTGTTGTCTTGTATGTATATACGAAAATATAGAAATGTAAAATAACTAAATTATAGTTACTCTGGAACAGAGTACGGAACACCTCTCCCAGCAGAAAGAGAGTGTGGCGAAATATGCTCCTTTTCCTTATAATAATGAAACAAAGTCGGTAACATACAATCTCACGAGAAAAGCTGAGTTCGGGTAATTATAATTAAAGGCTAGTCTTTTACATTATTATTCGTCAATTTCTTAAATAAAATATGTACCACATTAGGATTTCTCCCGTATCGTGGGTGCTTTCTACACTAATGTTGGCTCGAGTTGGGATTTAAACCCAGGACCTGCGGCTTAGAAGTTAGGAACTCTGACCACTAGACCACGCGGTCGCCAAAGTTTTACTGCAAAGAAAAACGGGGCAAGTAAAGTAGACTTTGTTTCAAAAGTTCTTATCATTTATAACTGGTGGTAGGATTCCTATGCAGGAATCCGTCTAGGTAGGTACCACCCCAGGGCCAGTTATTCTGCCGTGAAGTAGTAGTGTGCAAACATTACTGTGTTTCGGTTTGAAGGGCACTGAGAGCTAGCGTAATCACTGGGCATATGAGACTTAAGAACTGATGTCTCAGGGTGACGGGCGCAGTGTAGTGTCACACAGTAATTTTCTGGGTTACACGGCATTTGTTATGGGCAGACGTAACACTTACCATCAGGTGAACGTTTTGCTCGTTCCGTCACTTTTATGAAATAAAAAAAAAATTAAAAATAATACAGAACTGACTTAAGGTTATATTTTAATAACATAAATGCATTCTAGCATCAATTACTCTAAGAGCAGCAGACTGAAAAATTGCATATTCCTTAATCGAGTTACAAAGTTTTTTGACGTTGGATTTTTAAAAACGGACCGAGATAAAATTTGAGCCCGACTCGAAATTCGTCAATAAATTGTGCTCTATATCTACTCGTATTTTGGAATATTCATGATGGATGTCATACAAGCTGATTTTCTGCGGATATATATTGTAGTCAAAAAGAAGCTATTTAACACAACCCTTGCTTGAATTAAATATGAAATGAAATATTTTGTTGTTCGACGTAAGAAATATAAATTTCCTTTGTCAAACGTAATTTTTTTACAATCTACCACCTTTCCGTAATGAAATTCCTCTGACGGTAAAGAAACCGCGTTTCGACGACCGCGTCGCCTAGTAGTACGCTAACCGTACCTGACTTCTACGTCGCGGGTCTTGGGTTCGAATCACAGTTGAAGCCAACATTTGTGGAAAACACAATTTGTTGGTTTTCGGATCTGGTTGTGTTGTGCATGTGAAATATTTGTGTAAAACGCACCCACAATATAGGAGATCTCCTACTGTGGGCATCGTTTTAAGGGATTTTGGTTAATGTAAGGTGGTATATTTTTTACATCGATTATAAGTTCAAGATTATAAAAAAGACAACATTTATCCCAAAAAATGAAGACCATGATCATCACGTTCTATAGGCGATATAGAAATCCCAGTATCTAACACGTTGCAACTTAGACGTTGATGCCAGTCAAGGGTCTGAATTATTCAGGTTTGGCATATTTGAACTAGTCCTTCCGATCCGACAGATGCTGACATTTTTATAGATTTTCCATCGACTTTTACTACACCCACATCATAAGGTAGGATAGATTATTTTACTTTTTTTCTTTGATTTGAATTACCACACGGTGTACCACTATTTATTGTAACGATATAATGTTATTTATTAATTTCATTTACATTTAATACTACATTAGCAAAATAGAAAAATGGGACGTCAAATTAAGTTTAAATAAAGTCATTAGGTACCTTTTACCTACGTGATTAAGAGTCGGAAAAATTTCTACTGTGGGCTAGTACTCTTTAATCTTCTTCTAATCGAGTAAGAGCTCTTTGAATTTTCGATTTAATTCTTTGAAAACTCTATAATTTAGTAATATTATAAATAACTCAGTGTTTGCCGGTATTAATGCGAAGGATTCGAATATATGTAGGTACTGCTCTTCGAGAGTGGTCACTACATTTTAGCGATCGTTCAGTTCATTCGTCCGTCTTTCTGTTCTAGCCAGATTCTCACCCCACGGGACTGGTACAGCTATTTACCTATTTATCATGTGTTAGTTAGTAACGTGTACCTCCTTTACAATTTTTGGCAGTTCGACCTAAAAACTTGTTATCATCGAACTTAGTGGGCCATAGTAGAAACTCTCTATGAAAATTATTTTGGTTATCTCGCGATTAAACTTTATGCGTTATGGAGGCAAAACATGCCGGCATCAAGATAACTACGGGACACTACACTATGTGGCCCGACACAGACTTGGCCCGATTTATTTAAATAATAATACCAGTGGTCGCCCTGTGGTCGAAATTCGACTGTAATTCACGAAACTTTAAGTTTGATCGTTATTGTGGATGTTTGAGTAATTATTTGTTGGCAAGGTTTAAAAAAAGTCTGTACGACTGTTTGACTAGAGACTATTACGTGTTTGATATTGGCAGTATGAATGTAAACAAACAACAGACTATTTGGTTATTGACATTTTCAGTATGAACATAAATATTCGGTGTTTCATTTTATTCAATTTAATGTATTTGTAACATATATTATAATGTAAATTTTAGATTCCTCGCTCCTTCTCCATACAAACTTTAACTATTTTTCTTTAACTAAGCGAAATCTCACACTCCTCCCTGCGCGCAATATGCTTAAAAAGGGGTACAAAAATTTTTCTTCATACATACATAAGATCACGACTGTATCCCATAAGGGGTAGTCAGAGACCCATAAGGGAACTCACTGCAAAAACAGATGACTGCCACAATCCACGTTTAGCCAAAAGAATATAATGCACTTGGTGTGATAGGTGGTGAGCCCATCGCCACCATGCGCTGTTGGGTGCACAGTGCAGTTTAAGCCCTTACTCGCCTTTTACGAGATCCATTGGACGAGACGGAGTGGCAGTATTCTTTTAACGAGCCGCCACCACACGCCAAAATTTTTCTTCACGTATTAATATGTGTAGATTTTATTATTGAAGTGAAACGAGCAAGTCGTTCACCGGATAGCAATTAACAATGTTACGCGCGGGGCGTAACAGTTGAAGTGTCACCCAGGAACTTTATATTGAAAGTTTTTTGCAGCACCGTGTTTGGCACTATGTTGGTTTTTTTTGGTTTTTTTGGTTTCTTTTATACTGTTTTTTTTATAGGATAAATTTTTAAAATTTACTCGAACTAGATGCAACCAGATTTTACGCGGATGAAACAGTGCAACTAGTTAATACGAGTAATAAGTAAGAGAACTCGTGTGGTGGCGGTGTAAGAAAATTCCCGTTTCATAAGAGTGTCGTAAGAGTTGATTAAGATATAATGACTGAAAAGTTCCGTGATCTTTTTTACAGGTGGCGGAATGACCATCTCGAAGTATACCAGAAAGAAATTGCTCAGATATACGTCTGAGACGTAATACAGGTGTAGTACGCAGTATCTAAGATTGAAGACTGTCTAGTCTGTCAAGTTTGGTTAATCCGGTCAATCAATCGGGGGCCCACTTGATAGAAAATCTTTTTGGAAGAGGCCTGCCTATATGCAGCAGACCTTAACGTTTTTGAAAAGAAATCTTGTTTATTTATCATTTAGTAAAGGGACTTGTTTATTTATCACAAGGGTCGGAGTTGTAAAGTAAATTGGGATATTGGCTTAAACAGACTGCTTTGAATTTTTTCTTTTTGGAAGAGGCCTGCCTATATGCAGCAGACCTTAACGTTTTTGAAAAGAAATCTTGTTTATTTATCATTTAGTAAAGGGACTTGTTTATTTATCACAAGGGTCGGAGTTGTAAAGTAAATTGGGATATTGGCTTAAACAGACTGCTTTGAATTTCTCAGTAAAAACAATGTTTCGAAGTTTAAGACGATGTTAATATAATAATTTATAATTTGTATTGTATTTGTTTTTTTTTTTTAAATTATGTTTATTTGATAAGCGAAATTTTAACTACATTTATTTTATTGAAAAAAGTGACGAAACGAGCAAAACGTTTACCTGATGGTAAGTGCAATGTCTGCCCGTAACAAATGCAACCCAGAAAGTTTCTGTGAGACACCACACTGCCCTGTTACCCTGAGACATCAGTTCTTTAATCTCATATGCCTTGTAACTGCACTACCTCTCAGTGCCCTTCAAACTGAAACACAGTAATGTTTCCACACTACTGTTTGACATAAGGACACAGAGTCCACTTTATGGGAGATGGCCAATATGTTCCATACATACATTCCATAGAATTTATTTATCATCAGTTAAGAACAAAAATGTGGCTGTATTGTCACCTCTGATAAATAATAGAGTGTCTCAGTGTCAGCAACAGAGACTGCCGTTCTAGCCACTAAAATATGTGTGTATATATGATAGAATAAAGTAATATACATAATTTTCCCTATATTTTTTTACTGAAGTGAAGACAAAAAAATAAATACATATGAAAACGAACAAATGTCAAATCATAAATATCTCATTCACGTTCACTTAAATACCTCGTAGAATTATAAAAAAGATACTGGCCAAAAGCCTCTTGCCCACGTAACTTCTACATACAACCATGCACATATACATACACATGCAAGCTTTTTTTACCTCTGCGTCTGAACCCTTGTCAATTTTTCTATCAACTTGTGAGAAATAACCTTACCTGTAGTCTCTCTTCCTAATTTGCCGTCAATTTTCCTTTCCATTAAGTCCGTTACGTTTCTCGCACCCTGTAAGTTTACAACTATCACTGTTCTGTTTAATTTTGTACATTTCATGTTATGTACTCTTAGTACAAAGTTTCAATAGTTCTTGTTATTTTCGCTATTAGTGTAAGAAAATATTTGCGAACAATGGGAAATAAGTCAGTCAAAATGTTCCCAGTTAAAGTTTATGATTGCGTCGGAAAATATTTGTTACAGAGCTCTAGCTCCGCAGACAAAGTTACAATATCCGCTCGTTATAAAGTCTTTAGGAAGCAAAGAAGTATTATTTTCAGATTATTAAATACCTCTTCGCATTTGTAACAAAATATTCACTCAATGTAAAATAATGGATGTCTTAATTAATTGTTTTCACAAAAAAAGAGACATAAAGAATTATGATTAACTCAGTATGTGCATAAAAGCAAAACTTTACTAAAGATTTCTGATCATGATTTAGTTTGTACATTTTTCTGCCTACGATGGATTCCTGTATAAGAATCTAAGTATGAACATTATAATTATTATTATTATCTTTCCTCGCGCTTGTGGATGCAGTAAATTTCCACAATCGACATAACATCTTTCCGGCCACTATGTTAGCAGGGACGTGTGAAAGCGTGGCCTAGTGGTCAGAGTACCGCGGGTCCTGAGTTCGAATTCTAGACGGAGTTAACATTTGTGCAAAAACTCAAAACACTGAAGGAAAGAAGAAAAAAAATATTGCAATTTATATTGGATTGCAGCAACGAATGGGTATCCGACTCAGCATGATGGTACATCACACTGCACACATATTATAGCATAGTGTTAAATTGGGCACAAGTAGGTTATGAGTGCCACTGTGTATGCCCGTATAATTGCGACATTATTATATCTTTTGTTGATAGCTTCCGAATCCGGAAGTTGACATCGTGGTGAAAACGACCATGACAACAAATGCAACCAGGAGAAGGGCAACTTTGAAATTAGTTCTTAATTTAAACTTTTTTGGATCATAAATTTTTTTAGTGTATACTTCACGGACTAATATGTTGATGAGAATGTTTCCTTTTAAATATAATAATGATAATAAATAATCTTCAGTTAGAGCCGTGATAGGTGAGTGTCTAGACGTTCTACTTAAATTTCATGGTGTGACTTGAGTTTGATCCCGCAGCCCGGCATTTCAAACATTGTTCTGCAATTTCAAATGCTGATTTACCACGTACTCAGCGGTAAAGGAAAACACCACGAGGAGACCTGCATGTCTGAGGAGATAATATTTCGAGGACATTTTGAGTCCGCCAGCCCGCATTGGAACAGCGTGACGGCCTCTTCCCAAAAATCTTCGCAGAAATAGGAGTATCCCTATCGCAGTGGGACATTTAAGCTGTCGCTTTAGTTTTTTTTATTAATCTTGAGTTAAAAGGATAAATATAATTTAAAGCATGCTCGATTGTTTTACCCTTATTATATTTTACAAATTAAATTTAAATAAAATACAATTATATCCTATCGACATCATCGCCAGAAGCGTTTGTCTCTAAAACATTCTTTTAATTATCACGGTCTCTCGTCTTTTCCTAAAAGTATTGTGATGCGTAGTTAATCTTTACGTCTTTTACATTTTCCTGTTCGGCCTTCAGCATTTTAATTAACTTTCCTGTCCGCTGGTCTGGCAGTAATTACTCCATCACAATTATAAAATTATTGAAAAGTATTTTTACAAATTTAACGTGCAGATATTTGAATTATAATAATAATATGTTTCATGTTAATTTTAAAATAATACTCTAAAATATCTAAGATAGTTGAGTCAAAAATTAGTATTTGTACTATCAATTTCTATCGATCCGCATTGGGGAGTTACTAGCTAATATATGTCACTGGTGGCAGGATTCTTATGCAGGAATCCGTCTAAGTATTTTCATACAAAATACTCGCTAGACGTGGAGTTGCGGAAACCGGCCCGTTGCATTCTACAATCTACAATCAATCCGTCTAGGTAGGTACCACCCCAGGGCCAGTTATTCTGCCGTGAAGCAGTAGTGTGCAAACATTACTGTGTTTCAGTTTGGAGGGCACTGTGAGCTAGCGTAATCACTGGGCATATAAGATTTAAGAACCTATCTCTCGGTGTGAAAGGCAAAGTGTGGTGTCACTCAGAAATTTTCTGGGAGCTACAGCATTTGTTATCGGCAGACTTTGCACTTATCATCAGGTAAACATTTTGCTCGTTTTATCACTTTATGAAATTGGAAAAAAAAAGGTAACAACAGCTGTCCTCTTGGGCGATTTTCGACCATAGCGACAACTTCCGAATACTGTCGGAAGCTATCAACTGCAAAGGAGATATTATAGTGCCAGAAATATGTGCGTAAACAAAGTATGAATGACTCGTCCTAACTTATACAGATAATCACAGCACACCCAGTGTCAATAACCCATAATTTGTGTTTTTGCATAAATGTGAGATTCGTCCGGTATTCATATCTATGACCGGCAGAGTAGAAGTTAGGCACATTGACCTCTAGGCCGCGCGACAGTCCAAGTTGCGGTCGTAATATTGTATATATGTACTACCTGCCTAACTAACTGGTTTCAGACGGATTTCATCACTATTCCCTCAGTAATTCCTCTTTTTTCGATTGCTATTTGTTTTTCTGATCAACTTAATTTTTATTTTCAATCCAGTATTTTCTTAAAGATTGTCAATACATATATAAAAAAGTTTCTGAACGCAGATTGCAAACAATAATGTCAAAGTTATTTTTTCCCGCTATCTCTCTTGTGAAACTCTTGTCAAAATTTTCTATTCTGGCTTGCTAGTTACTATGTCCTTTTACAAATTTTCAGGAAAAAACGAAGACGAATTATATTGAGATGATTAGAATCAAAATATTAATCAAAACATTCTGTTATGTGCTCCAATCTTAAGTTAAATATTGTTTTATTGTTTTACAAATTGTTAAATGTTCATGTTTTAAATGTTTTTGTATAAATTGTTATCTATTCATTTTCTTAGTATTGAATGTGATAGCAAAAATATCTGGACCTGTGATTGCCTCTTTGTGATTGAGATAATTATTGGTAGAACTGTACATTTATGAATATAATAATTAAGTTATAGTAAGTAATAATAATAAAGTCGTAAATTAAGTCCGAACTCCCAAAAAATATTCATAATTCCGTAGGTATCTACACTATCTGCTGCCGGTTCCTGTTGCAGTTTTTGCTTGTTCAAGCTATTATGGGAGGGGGCGAGTGGTGCTCTTCAAAACTAGGTAATATACACTATTGTATATTTTGCACCTGGATCAGGCGCTCGCTTTAAATTTCATAGTACACTAGTGACCTAGGTTCGATTCCCGGTGCCGGTACTACTAAAATTGTTAATTGCAATTTTAAGTGCTGATTTACCACGTGCGGCGGTGAAGGAAAACATCGTGAGGAAACCTGTAAGTCTGAGAGATAAATAATATTTCGAAGACATGTGAAGTCCGCCAACCCGCATTGTAGTAGCGTGGCGGATTCTTCCCAGCTCCAAAACCGTCTCGGAAGTGTGTGAATGCCTTGTGCTCAGCAGTGGGACATTTATAGGCTGTTACTTTAGTTTTTTTTACTTCCTCATTTCTGGATCGCCGAGCTTCACATTGAAGTATTATTAGATAACCCTGGTGTAGTCGGAGTAACGCAGCTCATTTTTGCTGGCCTGTGGCTAGTACGACACTGTAACGTAGTTTCAATTACGAGACATATTATTGCTGAAATAAAATGAAACGAAAATCCTTTATTTTTCTACATAAGAAATATAAATTTCGATGTCAAACGTCATTTCTTTACAATCTACCGCCGTTTCGAAATGAGGTTCCTCTGACGGAGAAGAAACGGGCGAAAGAAACTCCGTAGGTATCCTCTTTTTTTGTCAATCCTTTTTTTAACTTAGTTTAAAATACACTACAAATAAATGTACAAAGAATAGTCTCAAGGAAAACGCCCATGTTCATGATATAATGTAATAGTGTGGGATTGGGTGAGGGTTCAAGTGATTTTTATCATAAGGATGTAAAAAGGAAACAAAACATCAACCGATGGAAACTAGCTATAATTAATAAATTCAAACCCTATCAATATCAACCATTATAGTATTTTACAGCTAATTTAGAACAAGGCAGGGGAACTTAATAAATGTCTTAACCTCTTATAATATAATTTTATCTTTATAACTAAAAACAAAATATTAAAGGTAAAAAAATAAAAAAGAATAATAAAACAAAAAAAAAAGCTTTAACTAAATTAATCTTCACTGAGACTCGAACTCCTGTCGAATATACGGAATACGATGGCAGCTCATAACCCAATCATCCAAGACAACACTTAACGTTTGTGTTGAAATTAGCCATTATAAATCATCTCTCTTAATCCATATCATCAATCGTTTGAAGTATGAAGTCAATGCTTGATTCGGAAACCTTAGCCTCATTAATCTTAAAGGGCGTTTCAGAAAGCTGTCGACAACATAACAAATTTGTAAAGTATAATATTTTTCTAATCACCGGTAGCAAATGCCTAGCTCATTAGAGTGAAACTAGATATAAAACACTTACCCCATGTCCCCAATACGCGAAATAACAATCACAATTACCTTTCACCCATTTAAGGCGAATTAATTTCACTTATTGCATATAAACAATGGATATAATACGTATGCATTTGCCGCTCACGGTAGCAACTGTCACCACCGCACTTTTTTTTTTATTTTCCACCCTCATTAAATTTTATGACGTTTTTGTGAAATACGAACATTTCAAACGCGTGCTGACATCTAGTTCATTAAAGCCAAACTACTCATTACATTATCCCTTCTCCCCGAAAGAATCCAATCTGGATTCATTTAGCTAGCCTGAACGCTTTAGGTCCGATGAATGCCATTTGCCTAAGTCCTTTCCTTTTAGACTTTTAAGTTTATATATATCTGCCGAAAGCTTTTCGGTTATTATTGCTTTTTCAAATTTAGGTGATAATTTTGACATATAATTTTTATCAGCATTGGATAAATTTTTTGTACGTTTCCAAACAATTTCACCTACTCTGTAACTACAAACGCGCCGTCTTAAATTGTAACATTTGCTATTCGCTTCGTACGCTTTTTTTAACCTATATTTGATATCTCTATTAATGTGGTCTCTTAGTCTTAAACTTTCTTCATAATGATTTCTATCAAAGAGGACGGGGTTATTTACATCAAAATTTACGGGTCTTTGATAATGCACAGAAGTTTCTCGGCCGAAAAATAAATATGACGGTGTCTTTCCCGTGACTTCATGCACAGCAGTTCTGATGGCATGGCCGATATGAGGAATATATTTATCCCAGTCTTTGTGGTTATCTTCCACATATGATGCAATGGCGGTACCTATGACTTTGTTAACCCGTTCAGTCGGATTTGCCTGAGGATGATAGTATGGTGTATACCATAAAACTATTCCATAAGATGATAATAAATCTTTAAACTGATTAGCGACAAATTGTTTTCCGTTGTCACATAAAATAGTTTTAGGTGCTCCAAAGACTAAAAATATTTGTTCTTCCAATATTTTCACTATAGTAGACGTTTTTCCATTTCTGAGGGGAAACAAAAAACAAAATTTACTAAACCAGCATGAGAGAACTAGTAACATAGTGTTTCCATGTTTAGAACGTGGAAAAGGTCCCATTAAATCTAATGACACTAACTGAAAAGGTTCCGACACTTCTCGTTGCTTACCCATTAAACCGCTAGGCTTAGTTTGCGAATGTTTGTGCATAGCACAAATGTCACATTTCCGGACATACGTTTTCACATCTTGAATCAGAGAAGGCCAAAAATAACCCTGCTTTACTCTACTTACTGTCTTTTTAATGCCAAAATGACCGGATATTGGATCATCGTGGCACTCCCTGAGAACTTGTAGTCGTAATTTTTCTGGAACTACTAATTTCCAACTATCGCTTTCATTAGGAAATTCTTTCAACTTTAAGTATCTCCAAAGTCTACCTTGACTCAGTTCCCAGCCTTGATTATCTAAACCCTTAGAAATTTCTTCTTCTTTATTTTGATACCATTTATCCTTATCCTCTTCCTTTATTTCCAATATATCAATCTCGTGAGATACAGCTCGCGACAGAGCATCTGGTACTACGTTTTCCTTTCCTTTTCTGTGTACGATTTCATAATCAAACTGTTGAAGACGCATGGCCCATCTAGCTAAACGCCCATGAGGATCCTTGCTTTTATGAAGCCATTGTAATGCACTGTGGTCTGAAACTACTTTAAAATAACTACCTTCTACGTAAGGACGGAATTGTTCCACAGCATGTAGAACACTCAGTAATTCCCTCTCAGAAGCAGAATATTTACATTCAC
Organism: Luehdorfia chinensis; assembly: GCA_019845155.1. Taxonomy (NCBI): domain Eukaryota; kingdom Metazoa; phylum Arthropoda; class Insecta; order Lepidoptera; family Papilionidae; genus Luehdorfia; species Luehdorfia chinensis. Next base: position 3,182,871 of record JAHVAK010000172.1, read on the forward strand.
GGTCAGTTAGCTTTCTACTTGTGTAAGCAATTGGTTTCTCTATACCCTCTGATACTTGTATCAGAACTGCACCAACACCCTTATTAGATGCATCACACTGAATTGAGAATTCTTTACTGAAGTCGGGTGTGCAGAGTACAGGAGTGGAGGTCAACGCGGTTTTTAAGTCATTAAACGATTTTTCTGCGCTTTTATCCCACACTATGCGTTTTCCCTTTTTTCCACCTTTAGTTAAATCATGTAAGGGCGATGCTACAATCGCAAAATTGTCTACGAAACGCCTGTACCAACTGGCTAGCCCTATAAATCGCTTTAGTTCTGTGTAAGTTGTCGGCTGAGGGAAATTGAGAATGGCGTTAACTTTATCCGGATCTGTGCGTAAACCATCTTTATCTATTACGAAACCTAAATATTTCAAAGAGGGCCTCGCGAAAACACATTTGTCTAAATTAATAGTCAGCCCAGCTGATTTTAATTGATTTTTTACCCATGATAATGAAGCAAGGTGCTCGTCAAATATGTTGTTACATATAACTATATCATCCAGGTAGGTAAAAATCTTGCCTTCAAATTCTGGTCGAAACAGGCGGTCCATAAGACGTTGCTGTGTTTGAGATGCATTAACCAGGCCAAAAGGCATAACTTTAAACTGGAAGAGGCCCTTACCCGCCAGTCCAAAGGCCGTTTTTTCTTTACTTGATTCCTCAAGTGGAATTTGCCAAAATGCTGAACGTAAATCAATAGTTGAAAGAAATTTAGCATTCTTGAGACTATCTAAGATGGTGGACACTCTTGGTAATGGATATGAATCTTTTTTTGTGACTTTATTTAACTGACGACTGTCAAGACAAAGTCGGTTGGATCCCGATGCCTTTTTTACTAATAACACCGGCGAACGCCATGCACTATAAGAAGGCTCAATTACATCTTTTTCTAACATATCTTGAATCTCTGCTTCTAGTTCTTTCATAATAGGAGGTGCAAAAGGATACTGTCTTTGGCTTAGAGGCAAAATATTACCAGTATCAATTTTGTGTTTAATTAAATGGGTTCTGCCCAGACCTTTGCCGATACCAGTTCGCATTTCATTAATTATTACTTCTAGCTTTTCTTCTTCCGCATCAGATAACTCTTCCCGTGATATGACCGACTGAAAACTTGCGACTTCCAAAATGTTTGTATTATTCACACATCTACCTTCTAAGACTTGATCTTCTTCAGTAATTATTTTGAGATTGAAATCTTCAAAAAAATTCATCCCCAAAACAATGTCATGGTTAAGGTGTTCCATTACATAAAAATTAATAACTCTATATTTGCCATCAAATTGAACCGGTAAGTTTATTGCTACCTTAAGCAAATGCAGAGATTCATCCGCTGTTAAGATTTTTTCGTCTTTTATATTATGACCGGAAAAACCTAACAACTTAAGCTTACCATAAACAGTCTTTGAAATAACAGAAAGTGTGGCTCCTGAGTCTAAAAGACCAACAAAAGGTTGACCTAGGATATTAATAGAAACGTGATAGCGCTTATCTACTGATTTAGTATTGATTTTGCATATTTTGTTAGAGCTAAAGTATTTACGTATGAATAGTAACCAATTCTGCCACACCTGATTTTTACAGGACGATATTCTGGAGGCTAATTGGCAGATATTGCCTCCTCTTTTTAGTTTCCCGAGTTGAAATTGCAACTACAGGTTTTTACCGTTTTTCCAAACTTCCCACACTTAAAACAAAAAACTCTTTTCTGCGGCAATTTACAATTTTTAAATCTATGTCCCAACTCGCGACAATTCCAACATTTTATCTGAGCTCCTTGACTAAAATTTTGGTAGTTAACATTTGGAGTTTCTAACGAGTTCAAATACTTTAAGCTATCAACTTTATAAGCCAAATCAGGCTCCAGAGGAAATTTATGACAACTAGGCTCTCTAAATTGTTCACAATTGATTCTGGTATGATCTAAAACTCTGAGCACTGTGGTTAATTGCGAAACCGAATCAAACGATTCCCTGCATATTGCTTTTTGGAAGTAAGGCTGTATATTTTTCGTTAAGATTGCAATTTTTTGATGTTCAGACAATTTTTGTGGTAAACGGTTAAACATGTTTTGCATAACTGAAATATACATCAATACATTTTCGTTTCTGGCCTGAGTCCTATTTTTGATTTCATCTAAAAGTTCATCCTGATAATACGGTGTTTGAAAACTTTTTAATAGTAAATTTACTAATTGTGACCAATTACAAGCATCGTCACGATTTGCTCTAAACCAAATCAAGGCATCCTCCTCAAATAAGTCAATAGCATAACGAAACAAGTCGTCATCACAAGCATTACGGGCTACTTTCAGTTCGTCTATTCTTTCCAAAAATGCATTAATACTCATGTCTCCCTTACCACTAAATTTTACACCCCAGTCTTTAATAGGAACTAATTTTCTCTTTTGACTTTCGTTTTTGATTAAAGCAGGTTTGGTTGCCTGTGCTTTCATTTGACAAAACATCTTCCTGTGTTGAATTTGCAACTGTATTAGGTGAACAATTGTCTATTTGATTTATACTTTCTATGATTTTCTTACCTTCTTCACCTGGAGATTTTTCTAAAATAATCTTCTCCTCTTCTGAAATATTTTCAAATTCTTCATCTTCTTCAATATTGGCTAGAGAATCAATAGTTTTAATAGAATCTTGAATATTTTTAAGTACGAATAAATGCCTTTCTACATCTGCTTCCTCCGAAGGGATAATAAGTTTAGCACGATTAATTAAATGAGACAAACGTGAGTTTATACGCCTAACAGTTGAACGTTCAGGTTTACCTACGATCTCTCTCAGCGATTCGTTAATAACCTTTAGTTTATTTTCGCAAGATAGAATTTCTGACCTAGGATTATCTACACAGAATGCAGGTACTTTTAATGAAATACTTGACTCACCACAGGCTTCTAATCGTAATATTTCTCTTAGTATCTTTCGCATAGACGCAGCAGTTTTACAATCCGTAATGCCTCGACACGCCAATTCAAACTCAAGTTCATCTTTTAGCAGTGCATTGACTTCCATAGTTATAAAAAAAAAAAAAAAATGTGACTAGTATGAAAATAATTCAGGCTGTCTAAATATGGATAATGAGTAACCGAGAAGAATGTGAAATAATTTTTAGACAAAAAAAAACATAGACCATATTAACAAATACACATATTTACATTTCTAATACCCTTGTTGACAGTCTCATATTACAATTATGACAAGAAAATGTACAGTTTTACAAGTTTAAATATGTCAATAAAACAAATAAAAAAATATCAAGAAAACAATATTAAGCAAACTTAAGTAAGTTCTGTAAAGTCTCCAATAAGTTGATGTTCAATTATTGCAATTATTACTAGTTTAAGACAAAAATACCCTTTGGGCGCCAATGTAATAGTGTGGGATTGGGTGAGGGTTCAAGTGATTTTTATCATAAGGATGTAAAAAGGAAACAAAACATCAACCGATGGAAACTAGCTATAATTAATAAATTCAAACCCTATCAATATCAACCATTATAGTATTTTACAGCTAATTTAGAACAAGGCAGGGGAACTTAATAAATGTCTTAACCTCTTATAATATAATTTTATCTTTATAACTAAAAACAAAATATTAAAGGTAAAAAAATAAAAAAGAATAATAAAACAAAAAAAAAGCTTTAACTAAATTAATCTTCACTGAGACTCGAACTCCTGTCGAATATACGGAATACGATGGTAGCTCATAACCCAATCATCCAAGACAACACTTAACGTTTGTGTTGAAATTAGCCATTATAAATCATCTCTCTTAATCCATATCATCAATCGTTTGAAGTATGAAGTCAATGCTTGATTCGGAAACCTTAGCCTCATTAATCTTAAAGGGCGTTTCAGAAAGCTGTCGACAACATAACAAATTTGTAAAGTATAATATTTTTCTAATCACCGGTAGCAAATGCCTAGCTCATTAGAGTGAAACTAGATATAAAACACTTACCCCATGTCCCCAATACGCGAAATAACAATCACAATTACCTTTCACCCATTTAAGGCGAATTAATTTCACTTATTGCATATAAACAATGGATATAATACGTATGCATTTGCCGCTCACGGTAGCAACTGTCACCACCGCACTTTTTTTTTTATTTTCCACCCTCATTAAATTTTATGACGTTTTTGTGAAATACGAACATTTCAAACGCGTGCTGACATCTAGTTCATTAAAGCCAAACTACTCATTACAATAATTTTAGACAAGATTTATTTAATAAATATATAAGTATACAGAACTATTCTTCTGTAGTGGTTGCCGTATGGTGATGGCATAAGAGAATCTACCACCCTATCCCATAGTAGAAGTAGACTAAGGAAAATACCAGAAATATCTCGTAGCCTTTGACAAGTGGCTCAAATACACTGGACATAAAATACTTAGGTACGAGGTATCTGGTACTGTGATTACTTATCCGTCTTTTAAGCCATCATGGCACGTATGTCTAAGTTGTGGATAATATTGTCGTGGTCATACACTAATTTAATATTTATTAGGTAATTTAATGTCGTACTACAAAGGTTTACTGACTGTTAGTTATCCTAAAAAAAAAAACAATCTCTAATAGCATAAGGAATATTTAGTCTTAACAGAAATTAGCTAAGATGTCACGTCTTTGTTTTTAACCATTTCAGCCTATCTACTAGTCCACTGCTGAACATAGGCCTCCCAAATAGATTGCCACAAAAGTTTGTAGCTCTCATTTTGGGGCGGATTTTGCATAGTCGCCACACTTGGCAGGCGGGTTGGCAACCGCAGTTTATTTATTTAGATGTTCCAGGAAGATTCTGCCGCCCATCTTCTGTTTTTAATTTTCCCTCTGTCGACTTTTACGACATCCACGGGATGAGATGGGGAGGTCGATTCTCGTCTTTGTTTTTTATAATTTATTTAAAAAAAATTGTCTCTAAATAGATATTTTGAACGTGAAGTGTTGGCGGCTGGCATTGTTTCGAATTTCCATCATCATCATCATTACAGCCTATCACTATTTGTTGTTGTGTACTAGTGGTGAACATAGGCCTTCCCAATAGATCGCTAAAAAAGTTTATAGCTATCATTCTGAGGGGATTTTGCTATAGTTGCTACGCTTGGCAGGCGGGTTGGCCTTTCCGTATCTGTAGAAATATTTAGAAATGTTGTATTCTTTTACACTGCAGTAAAAGAAAACAAATAATGAGGAAACTTGATAATAATTTATTCACGATCCTGTAAGATATGTATGGATGTAACATTTACAGACATTAATCAAACAAAGAGCAACTTAAATAATCAACAAGTTTGGAGAACGTCGAGCGTGATATGTAGAGTCGAATTCAGTATTTATTAAAATGTGGTCTGTGGGTTAAACAATGCGGTACAGACTGAATAAATATTTCGCTTAAAACATACATAGGTGTTTTCGAAGGCTGTTAAAAGATACATAAGTGTTGTTATACTCGTATATTAATATACACATATTGTTAAAACAACTAACAATCAGGCATGAAATAACAAACAGATAAACATCTTTTAACATCGACTTTAAGAAGTTTTTAATGAAATTTTATTAAAAATAATCAAAAAAAAAAAGCTTTTTTCTCTATTTTGTGAGAACACAAACAATGTTATAAATTACAGATTACAAAGATTTTAACATTTAATAAATGAAAGACTAGAAACGTGTGTTTCCCCCTTCGTGCTCTAACTAACGTTGCCATCCTTCTGGGCATGCTGCGAATTATGCTCTGTGAGCCCGAGCATTATCCTGCATCAGAATAAAGCCGTCATCATTATAGGGGCAAATGGTACAACGTGTTCTTCTAAAATATTCCTGATGTACCTGTCAGAAGTCATATTCCCTCCATCAACCATCACTTACACCGTACGAGCTCCGAAAGTTATCCCATCCCACACGATAACTGAGCCGTCCCCATATGCCACCATATTTTCAAAATTAGTATCGTATAAATGTATCGTTCTCCTTTGCGTCGCCATATTCTCTGCCTTCCATCGATCTGGTTTAAGAGCACTCTACGCTCATCTGTGAAAATTACCCGCCCCAATTGGTTTATGCCCCAAAAACGATGTTCGCGTGTAAAGTTTCACCGACGTGAACGATGGTGTCTGTCAAGTTTTGGAGCATTGGCTTTTTATATTGGCACTACTTTAAATCTTCTGCGAACTCGCTCACTCACACTCCTCGCACGACTTCAAGCTCAATTCGTGACAGCACAGCCGTTACCCGCGTGTTCCTGCGAGCTCGAAGTTGTAGAAAATGGTCATCCCTCCTCGAAGTACATTTTTTTCTGCCTTGGCCCTTCCACCTCACAAGAGAATCGGTCACCGGTAGCGCCGAATACTGCGATGAATCAATGAAATTGATTGCTGCAGTCTGGCGGCAATACATCTGTAGGTATGACCAACTTTTTCGCATTTCATCTGCCCTAATAATCTCTGGTGGTGTTGAATCAGGCATTTTTAGTTTATTTCGACTAAGATTTTACTTATAGCTTTTACTAATAAAATTGAGAATTTATAAAACTTTTAAATTTCTCCTCAGAACAAAGCTCAAACCACTAACAAATCAGTATTACCGGGAAACAGATACAAATCGATGAAAAAAAGGACTGTCGCCTTATGTTCCATTTTTAAATTAAAGTTCTAAAAAAAGGTAACATAACTGGCCAGTCCTTTATGAAATTTTATGAAAAATAATGTTTCTTCTTGCGCACCGCTAATTGTACCGCTGTGTGTATAATAATTAAAAAGCCACACGAAATATATACGTTACGTTAAACTTGAAAATATTTTTAAAAAGACTGTAGTTAGGTTTTAAAAATAAATATAAACTGTATTTTGAGAGAGAACTTCCATATTTAGCAAATAATCACATAAGAATTTTTCAGAATCAAGTGAATGGCAGGTATACATGAATGTTACATCATCACACCATAAAAATGTTCATTATTTTGTTATACTTACTCTGCTGGCTCAACGAACCATAGTGTGTCTTGGTCTTTTATACGAGAACTATGCCTCTGGTAGCATTCTTGTGCTGTTTCTCGCCAGTCGCTCGGTCACCACGTAACCTCATTGATACCCAGGGCGACCGACCGTGTAACGTTGTAGTTACATGTCTTCATAATTAGGCAATACGTATGCTTAATTTTTTTGACGACCGCGTGGCCTAGTGGTCATAGTACCTGACTTCTACGCCGCGGGTCCTGGGTTCGAAACCCAGCCGGAGCCAACATTTGTGCTAAAACACAAATTGTTGGTTTTCGGGTCTGGTTGTGTTGTGATTGTCCCCGTGTTTCTGACACTGCATCCTAGCCTACCTCCGATCTTATCGCATCAGCGTTGCATCGGGCGCGGGTAGGTTGGGACGAGTGAATGCCTCCGTGTTTGCGCGTACACTTGTGGCACTATAATATCTCCTGCGCAGTTGATGGCTCTCGACAGTATTCGGAAGTTGTCGCCGTGGTCGAAATCGGCTAGGAGAACATCATGCATAATTTGATTGAATATTATTTAAATTTGATCGCGTGTATGCAAATTGAAGCTTAACGCTAACAAATATAAATTTAATGTGTGTGTGTATGTTACGTTGCAATTTTAATTAGATCATACGTCTATTATATTGAATAAAAATGTCATTTTAAATCTTAATATTAATGTAGTATTTAAGTTAATTTAAATTAAATTCAATCAAATTATGCATACTTGTTGCCTAATTATGAAGACATGTAACTACAACGTTACAACCGGAGGTCAACCTATAACCTATAGGATTTCTTATCACCACGATCTTCCGTTCTTCTATTTGAGGAGGAAAGATAGTGACCTTAGTGAAACATCTATATAGTAGAATTTTTCTTTTTGGTTAAAGATATACCGTGTGGATCAAGACGCTAGTAAGATTAGTCATATAAGCGCTGTATACGATTTTTTGATTTAAATTAATTTACCAGAAAAACAAAAACTTTAAATTTTTTCTAAAGTAGGCGCGTAAAGTTTAAATAAAAACAATTGAAAATGGCTTTAAATATTTAAGATAAGTTCTAATAAACTTCAACTCTCGTTCGTCTCGTTCTGAGAATACACCTGAGCATAGGTCAGCGGCTTAAGAGAGTCTCCCACCCCATCTCATCCCGTGGGTGTCGTAAAAGTCGACAAAGGGAAAATTAAAACCTAAAGATGGGCAGCAGCATCTTCCTGGAACATCCGAATAAATTAACTGCGGTTGCCAAACCGCGTGCCAAGCGTGGGAACTATGGTGAAATCCCTCAAGATGAGAGCTACAAACTTTTGTGACGATCTATGCGGTAGACCTATGGTCAGCAGTGGACTAGCGATAGGCTGAAACGAACGAACGAACGAACAGGTCGGCAGTGGGACTTTTATACGCTGTTCCTTGTACGCAAAATAATGCCTTGCTGTTAAAAGTAAAGTACTTATTGACTTCATTTTTTTTGTATCACTCACCCTTTTTGTTTTTCACACAACCTTGTTACCGTCATTTAAGTGTTCAGTCACTGAAAGGTAACATGATAATAATAATAATTCATTTATTGCTATCTTCTTAAAAAACTAAACAGGTATACTCTATAATGAAATAAAAACAAAAACTAGATAACAAAAGGAGACAGGCTCAGCGCGTACATGATAATTTTAACATTTTTATTTTTTAAATTATGTAACTTTTGCTAGGCATTGCATGACTAAAATTGTCCCAAATCGTGTCAAATAACTTTTATATGATCACCGTCAGATGGCAAAACGCTAAATTACTTACGTGCTCCCAGCCACTACGTGACTAATTTTTGGTAGGTTTTTTTTTATTATTTGATAAAGTGACGAGACGAGCAAAACGTTCACCTGATGGTAAGTGCAACGTCTGCCCATAACAGATGCTGTGTTACTCAGAACATTTCTGTGTAGCACCACACTGCGCCCGTCACCCTGAAACACAAGTTCTTAAGTCTCATATGCCCAGTGATTACGCTAGCTCTCAGTGGCCTTCAGACCGAAACACAGTAATGTTTGCACAGTACTGCTTCACGGCAGAGTAACTGGCCCTGGGGTGGTACCTACCTAGACGGATTCCTGCATAGGAATCCTACTACTGGGTGTCGGTCACACAATGTTTTCCTTTACCGCCGAGCATGTGGAACGCTTAAAACATACAATTAAAAATTTAAGAGGTGACAGCACTGAGGCTCTTACTCGCCTCTTGAACGTAGGCCGCAGTCTAGATTTGTAAAGCTCTTTGCTACGGAAACGGGAACCATCGTGAAGAAACCAGTCTGATGAATAAAAATTTATTACGAGAATAAGTGAAGGCCACTAATCAATACGTTCATACATACATAAGATCACGACAGTATCCCATAAGGGGTAGTCAGAGACTGGGCACTCACTGCAAAAACAGATGACTGCCACAATCCACGTTTCACCAAAACAATAGATTGCACTTGGTGTGATAGGTGGTGAGCCCATCGCCACCATGCGCTGTTGGGTGCACAGTGCAGTTTAATTGCTTACCCGCCTTTTACGAGATCCATTGGATGAGATGGAGTGGTAGTATTCTTTTAACGAGCCGCCACCACACGGCTGTACTAATCATTAACTGTGTGTAAATACAAATACCTGTACGCTAATATATAGATGCAGTCACGCCTTTTTTCCATATAAGAGGTCGGTAGAGACTACATATGTAGATCACTCTTGGCCCCGCCACCGGACTCGACAACCACGTCGCTGCCATTTTGGTACTGGTCAAAAATCTTACTTCCTATTGCGTTCCCACAAGCAGCAAAGTGCCAGCACTACATATTATTGTTTATTCTGCTCGAATAAAGGCTGTCCGTACAATACTTAGTCGCCTGTTACGACACCTCTGTAGGAAAGAGATAGGTGATATTCTACTCTGTCGGACACCTCTGGATTAATGTGGGTATATATCGGCGTACAGCTATTTGTAGACAACATATACCGAATTACGATCAAATATATTGTGACTGTTACCTTGTTTCTGATACTACATCGACCCTTCCTTTGATTTTATCGCTTTGGCGTTACATCGGATATAAAATGATGAAAACGCGTGAGTGACTTTTATTACCGAAAATCTGTACAGATTAAATATCGGGTAAAGTGAGAGACTATAGATTGAATTAAGGATTTATGTCGGATTGTATTAATTATGTAGGAAATGTCCAAGCGCAGATTGTAGGCCGTGAGAGCCGTGGTATCTCAGGGGCTAGGCGATCGCTTTAAATTTCATAGTGCGCGAGTCGCCTGGGTTTGATTCCCGGTGCCGGCACCACTAAAATTGTTAATTGCAATTTTAAGTACTGAATTACCACGCTATATTGCTCGGCGGTGAAGGAAAACATCAACAAAATACATAAAAAAAATTCGAAGACATGTGCAGTCCGTCAAACCGCATTGGAGCAGCGTGGCGGATTCTTCCTAGCTCCAAAACCCTCTCAGAAATGTAAGCAGGCCTGTGCTCAGCAGTGGGACATTTACAGGCTGAAACTTTACTTTTTTTAGATTGTGACCGACTTTGAGTAGGTTTCGGAGCCGAAAAGACTCCGCAACGCAAGAAAAAAATAACGTGTGTTATTAAAATTTCCGACGTTATTTCCTAAAGCTTCATTCCTTCACACGTTTCTAAATTTTTACAAGTATCAACCTTCTTAAGCTACGTTTGATTTCCGCCTTTTCAAAATCCTGTCACTCCTTAATATCCGGGTGCGAATTGATTTTTGCAACGTATATAACGTAACCGCGATTTTAAATACGAATTCTGAAAGGTGTGACCTAGTAAATGCCTCTGTGTTTACGAAAGCACACTTACCCGCAATAAACAACAGAACAAGTACTGACTTACAGGTGCACGTACACGTCCCCAGAAGTGAAAATTCTTATTTTAACTACACATTAGATTAAAATAAATAAAAAGAAACAATGAAAATATTATTCACCGTAAAGTAAATGCTAAGAATAGAGACAATAATTAATTAATCAATAAGTATTCCTATATAGTGAGCCGTGGTAGCTCAGGGGCTAGGCGCTCGCTTTAAATTTCATAGTAATCGAGTGACCTGGGTTCGATTCCCGGTGCCGGCACCACTAAAATTGTTAATTGCAATTTTAAGTGCTGATTTACCACGTGCTCGGCGGTGAAGGAATACATCGTGAGGAAAACTGCATGTCTGAGGAATAAAAAATATTTCGAAGACATGTGAAGTCCGCCAACCCGCATTGGAGCAGCGTGGCGGATTCTTCCTAGCTCCAAAACCCTCTCAGAAATGAGAGGAGGCCTGTGCTCAGTAGTGGGACATTATAGGCTGATACTTTACTTTTTACTTTACAATAAGTATTAATAAGAGGTATTAATAAGAGGTATTAATAAGAGGTAGGTATTAAATAAGAACATAAACGAAGCGAGCTATGCAGTTATTCTTTTTCTCTCTCTGGCTATGTATCTATGTTCCGTCCTTTTCACTTCAGAAACATTTCATTTTGAAACGTTACGTCCTTGATATACAAAAATCCAAGGTTCGTACAAAAATCACTTTGAAAAGCGTCCTCGATCGATGAACACTTAGACGAAGATGGCATATTCCAAATTAAATAAACACTATTTTAAAACAGTTTTGAGACATGTTATGCCCAAGACGTAAAACGCTTTTTAAATTACATCAACAAATGTTTCACGATGTTTTTAAATTTGTTGCTACTCGTAATTTAACGCAATAAAATTTCAATTAAATAATGAGCGCATTGCGCGCCCTTTTTTGAGGAAGATTTTGAGTACGCAGACTGTGTTTTTTGTATATCAATCCATTACATACATATACGTTCCATTATGTATGTATATTTAGGCATTTAAAGATAAAGCTAGTTATTGAAATTTCTAACAAGATATTAAATTAATGTTTAAAAGTTCGTTCGCACGTGTATTTCACACGCGGTAATAAGAATTCGAATAAAAAGAACTAAGCAGTGACACTGTGTCCATAGAAAATTAAATAAATAGTATATTTTATTTTAAATCATTACATAATTTCAGACTAGATTTTTAATTTAATGAATATCTTTACAAACCCTTTATCGGAAACATGTAGTATTAATAAAGGTACAAGATACAGCCTATTAAAGTCCCACTGCTGAGCAGCCTCCTCTCATCACGTTCTTCTCATCTCGTCACTTTCTCCTATAAAAAATGCTTAGTAATTACGATCAAAGCAGTAGAAAAAGGTGGTCTGACTCTCATGCCATTAATTCAACGCAATAATTGGCACCTTTCCCTTAAATTATTTTTTTAATTACTATTCATATTAGCTTCAATCGGATTTCAGTCTTTGGAAGAATAAATAAAACATGTGGTAGTTCAACTGCCTACCTCACCTTGTTTCAGCTTTTAGGTTTCTTAGTTTTATTTAGCTGAGAGACATTTTGTAAACCTTTTCGAAATAAATAAATACAACACTGCGACGTAGTCAGTTTAGACTGTTTTAATATTTAAAACATACTATGAACTGTGAAATGTCGAATGTGAAGATAGTATATATGCGGAGCGAACACACATACGTGCAGTCTTGAAAAGGTAAGGTAGAACTGGGCACACCATACAAAATTAACGGAAAACAAGACGCTGTTTTAGGCACATTTATGTACAACTTATTGAAGACTGGCTGATGCCCGCGACATCGTCTCGCACATCATTAGGCGTTTCCGGGGATGACCTAATAAAAAAGATTAGGCCGATATACAGACTCCATCTCCTACAATAGGAGCCTGTTGCTTTGTGAGACATTCTCCCCATCAATCATCAAAATTTCCGTAACCATTTTAAATAAATATAATGATATGAAAAAATAACTATCACTGTTTTTAAAACAAAACTTCAAAATTAAAGCAAAACGAATGAACAAATCTGTAAGCTATTTTTGAGATTTTGCCTCTTAGCGCTAACTGGGCGGCGTTCGGATTATATGTTTGTAAACATTATTAGTGCCGTGTGGTGGCGGCTTAGAATCTCCCGCCCTATCTCATCCCGTGGGTGTCGTAAAAGTGCAGAGGGAAAATGAAAACCAGGACATGGGCAGCAGCATATTCCTGGAACATCTGAATAAGTAAACTGCGGTTGCCAACCCGCCTACCAAGCGTGGCAACTATGGCAAAATCCCCCCAAATGAGAGCTACAAACTTTTGACGCAATCCATAGGGGAAGCCTTTGTTCAGCAGTGGACTTTGTTCAGTATTGTGTATGTGAATTTCCTCTAATTAAAGCCATTATATTAAAGAATATGTTTTCATTAAAGAACGGTTCGAGTCCCAATTCAAATTTTTAAAAATAATTACGTAATTTCAACATTAAAATCTAAAAACCAGCCTTCTAATTAAGAAGATTTTTGAAAAAAATAAATCGTCTTTTATATATTCTTTTTTGTCTTATTATTTTTTAAATAAGAAGATTCGTTTAAAGTGAATAGTGAATCTCTTGTTTCCCCGTCAGTTTTTATGCGTGGTTCGTACTTTTATTTTAGGGTTGGTCCTTGATAAAACGACTCTTAAATCAGTCAAAACGTATTCTTTTATTAGGTAATTACTTTCGAAGTTTTTTAAAAGCCTAAATACAAACTTTGACGTTTTTAACTTCAAAAATGACGCATTTACCTAAGAAACTTTCGTCTCTTATTTTTACACACTAAAGGAATGAATTTCTAAAAACTTTGATGAAATTGGCTTTAATTTATAAACAGAAACCTGAACTCCAATTTCTATATTTATAACTTCAAAAATGACGACCATCTATAAAATTTTCATCCCCTAGTTAACCCTCTTAGGGGATGAATTTTCAAAAATCCTCTCTTTGTGCTCACTATGTTTATACAAGAAATTCCTGTGCGAAATTTCGTGCTCCTAAACCCATCGGTGTAGGCTGTTTGCCGTCTGTCAGACAGGCATAGTTCATGTTTTATTAAAAAGAAGTAGTAGAACTCTGCATAGATCCCCAAATTTCTACAGTTTTTTAGATTTTATGCAGAACCCCTAAAAATTGCGATAGAAAAATATTGAAAATCATGACAATGACTTGATTGAGGTACTACCATTTATTTATTTATTTTATTTATTTATTCTTTATGTACACTATGTTATTAACATTAAATCTAATTATAAATAATTAATGTACAAAGGCGAGCTTAACTCTAAAAGAGTTTTCTTCCAGCAAACCTTGGAGTGAAGAGGATAGCTGATGTGTGCGGGTAAAAGTGTACGAAGAACCAACAGACAAAAAAAAGAAAAAAAAAAAAGTAAAAGTCTTTGAACTTAACAATAAATATATATAACTTATAATTGATGACATATATACATATATTTGGTACATACCTAAACAGACACATACATATATACATACATATACTAATATACTTACATATTAAATATACATACAAGCATGCTAAACAAGTATACAAAGAGACCCTATTTTAATAAATATTAAAATGATTGAATAAATCTAACGCTATGCAGTGAGAAAGTAGTTAAAAACACTGTTTTTAAAAATTCCTATCGAATTACTTGCACGCATTTCATGTGGAAGTGAATTCCACAATTTGGCTGCATACACAGTGAACGAGCTACCATAACTTTTTGTACTATGTTGAGGAATCTTCAATAGGAGCGAAGTTGTTGATCGACAGGGCTTACCTCTGGGAATAAGGAACTCGAAACGTTCACGAAGATAAAAAGGATAGGAAGGATTATATAGAATATTGTACAGCATACAAAGAACATGCAAATCCCGTCGGCGACGTATTGAAAGCCATTTCAACTCAGCACGAAATTCAGAGACATGATCAAATTTCCGTAAGCCATATATGAAACGTATGCATAAATTTTGAAGACGCTCTAATTTATTGCAAAGCTCCTCTGAAGCATCAAGAAAACAAACATCTGCATAATCGAGGTGAGGAATGAGCAAAGTTTGTACCAACATTAACTTGGTATCAAAGGGCAAACATTTTTGGAGTCGTTTAAGAGATTGAAATGAGTATAACATTTTTTTGCTTATCTCGTTTATATGTGGCGACCATGACATTGTGTTATCTAAGCGTAGTCCCAAGTTTTTAACTGTGTTGGTATATGGTATCGAAACAGTCTCATAGATCACAGGTGACAAGTTGTTAAAATCTAAGAGATTAAAAATATATCTGCTACCAATGATTAAGGCTTGCGACTTTTTAGGGTTTACCGTTAGGCCAAAAGACTTAGACCAGTCACTTATTCTAGCCAGATTTTCATTAATGCTTTCAATGGCTATATTGCATTTATCAAGGTTGAAGTGTTCATAAATTTGTAAATCGTCTGCGTAGAGATGGTAGGGAGAAGTTATAACTCGAGTAATAGCATTAATAAATACTGAAAAGAGAAGAGGAGAGAGAACGCCTCCCTGAGGGACGCCCGCAGTAATGTCACACCACTCAGATAAAACCTCATCATAGCGGACACACTGCGAGCGACCTCTCAAGTAAGAGCTGAACCATTCGGTTGCTGATGGAGATATGTTAAGAGAGGATAGAGTGCCTATGAGAATGTCAAAGTCGACTGAATTGAAAGCACTGCTAAAGTCCAATAAAACCAATACGGTGAGTAGCTTATTATCAATAGCATGGCGAATGTCTTCAGATACCTTCATTAAAGCTGTCACAGTACTGTGACTTCGACGAAAACCAGACTGATAAGGACTTAGTAAATTATGAAAGGATAAAAAGGACGATAATTGTTTATGCACAATACTTTCGAGGGCTTTAGAGAGGACTGGTAAAATTGAAATAGGTCGAAATTGCGTCACAGATGTGGGATTAGAAATTTTAGGAAGAGGTATAACATGGGCTTTTTTCCAAGCCGAGGGAAACGAACTTGTTACCAATGAGAGGTTAAAAATATGTGTGATTATCGGTGCAAGTTCATCTACAATTAAAATAAACATCTGCAAAGAAAGCTCATCATCACCTATGGCTTTGGAGGAAATTGACAATATAGCTCTCTTAACATCACATGCAGTAACCTCAGTGAATGAAAAGGGAGTGCACTCTGGCATTGGTAAGCTAGACAGATAATTTAATGTGGATTGCTTAGTAGTGTCTTCCAGAATGACAGGAGGTTGTGAAAAATACTTATTTAATGCATTTACATTAATATTAGTTGAGGATTCATTAGTAGATTTACCAATGCCGAGGGTATGTAGAAACTTCCATATTTGGGTTGAGTTACAGCTACCAATAAAATTATTGATATGGCGTCTCTTAGCATCCCTACACATTCTACTGCAGCGATTTCTAAGGATTTTATAACGGGCAAGATTGTCTTCCGTCGGACGTTTTTTAAACAACCGCTTTGCTTTATCACGCTTCGCCATAACTTCTTTAATGGCCTGTGTCAGCCAAGGTGCCGGTAAATGCTTGACCTTGACGCGTTTCAGAGGAGCATGAGTATTAAAAAGACTAATTAAAGTGGAGTTAAAGCGGGAAACCTTATCATCCACATCAGTGCAGCTAAGGACAGGGGCCCAATCGATATTACGAGCATCATCCTTTAACCAATTAATATCAATACTCTTAAAACTGCGCAGAAAAAGATATTTAGATTTACGTCTCGGGGTGCGAATTTTGTAGGATAAATAAATGAGATCGTGATAGGAAAATGATGAGGATATTTGTCCGTGTGTAACAACGTTAGTGCTATCAGAAACAAGTATAAGGTCAAGAAGAGAAGGAGAATGATTGGGAGCATGGTGTGTAGCATATAGAGGTAGAGCAGTGATATTGACTGAGGAAATAAGAGAGAGGAATTTCTTACACCTTGTATCATTTTTAATGAGACATGTATTGAAGTCACCAAGAATAACCGTATGGTCATAATTAATACACAGTGATTCCAATTTACATTCAAGGGAGGAAAAGAAGTCGATATGGCAGGAAGGACTGTAATAGACACCTAATAACAGAGCTGAATGGTGAAATATGATTTCAATAAAGAGACTCTCGGCAGATCTTGAGTATTCAGAAGGCGTTTGATCTATTATCTTATAAGGTAAATCGGCACGTAGATAAATTGCAACTCCGCCTCCACCTTTACCAGTCCTGTCATTACGTATGAGCTTATATCCCGGTAGTGCATATTGTGTGGATGTAAGAGGAGGTTTAAGAAATGTTTCTGATATAAGTACAGCATCAACAACCTTATAATCAAAGCTGGATAGCATATCTGTGTAATGAGCCGGTATACTCTGCGCATTAATATGGACAACATTAAGAAAATTTTTAAAGGGAGATAATTTTGTTTGTAGTTGGTCACGTAGAAGAATGGAATCATCACTGCAAGCGCTACCATAATCAGTATCGGAAGAGCAAGATGAACAAGAAAAAAAATTGTCATCAAACGTGTTTAGCATAATAAGATTAAATATAGATACACTACACAAAATAAAATATAATTAATAAAGAATACAAACAAAAAATAAATAAAAAAATAATAATATATATACAAATAATAATCAATGGCATACCCTCAGCACTCGCCGGATTGCTTTTGAGATTAAAACAAACTATTCATTTTTGAGAAAATTATTGACAAAAACTAAACCACTAACAGTTCCTATATTAGTACAAAAACAGCTTATATTTGTAGAATTAAAAGACTATAAGGTTTCTATATAAAAATAAAAAAAATAAAATTAATAGCAATTACTAAAAAACTAAAAATCCATTCTAAAAAAAAAAAAAAAATAACAGTAGTTACCAGAAATATCGGAACGCATTTTACAATCTGTCACTGTCAAACAGTTTGAAACTGACGGCCACAAGTAAACAAACATTGACGTATAATGTAAATTGCTAAGATATTAGACGGTAGAAGTTGAACAGTAAATCTGATTACAAACAAAACATGAAATGAAATAGAATGAAAGTTCCCTATAACAGAGATTAATTCACCTCATTTTGTTATCTTATGTTATTATGTTACCATAATTAAAACAGACTTTATAAATATAAGAATATAAAGATTATTACTTGTAAATACGAAAAAAGAAAAAGTGAGGGTTAGATAATCCGCCAGTAAAAGGCAACAAAGGAAAATGCCACAAAAATCTCATAGCGTCCGATTGATGAGAACCATCTCTATACGTCAGATTTAAATTACCCTGTCTAGTGAAGGACAGCAGCGTCTAGTTGTGAGGTGTTGTTGGACAAGACGCTTGTCCGAGTATCGTGAACTCAGCAAATATTCTAAACATGGGAAAAGTATTTTTTAAAGGAAGTGACGGGACTAGCAACTCTTTCACCTGATGGTAAGTGCAACGTCTGCCTAAAATGAACGCTGTATCACCCAGAATATTTCTGTATGGCATCGCTCTGCGCTAGTATCTAAGACATCAGCTCTTAAGTCGCATATGCCCATTAATTACAGAAGCTCTCAGTGCCCTTCATACGGAAACACAGTAATGTTTGCACAATACTGCTTCTCGGCAGAATAACTGACCCTGCGGAGGTAGCTATCAAGACGGATTCTTCAATAGGAGTCCTGCCACCAGTAAAATTTATGTATGTCCAGTATGTCCAGCAGTGGATTTGTTGCAGACCAATGAAGTAGTAATTAAGTATTTACTTGTTCGTGGTAAGGAAATTCTAGACAGATTTTGTTAAGATTTCATTTACTATCCATTCCATAAGAAAATAAAGATAATCACTAACATAAAGTAGTAATAGTTTTTAGATATTTTCTGGCCTTGGGTTTATTGTTTTTATTTTTTCTAAATACATTAGGAATATCAGGTGATATTCCTAATGTTAAAATAGCTAAAATAGCTAAATAGCTAAAATAAATCTGAGTCAGGAATGAGGCCAATGACAGGGTTTGGACATCAGATTCTTGCTCGCTCTTGTTTCAAGGAAAGTGTACGAATAAACGTTACCGTGGTAGACCAAGGTCCTATTTGACTATAACTTTTGTCCACAAATGTTGTATATAACAAAGCAGAATCCTAATATTTAAAATTATACCCACATTACATACATGAAAATATGCAATATGCAATGTACATGTACATATGTAACGAGGGTCTATTGATGAATTACTGCGGTATACGATAATACTCGTATAATAGACTACAGTTCCCAGCAGTTTTATGCGCGTTAAATAAAATGACAGCCTGATTGCACCTACGACATGGTGTTTCGCTGACCCATATCCGCATAGCCCCTAATTTCTACAGTTATTATGATTTTAAGCAGTGCCCCTTAATAATTTGAAATAAAAAGTGGCTTAGATTTTACTCTGAAAAGTGCTCTACCTGCCAATGAAAGTCCATCAAAATCGATTCAGCACTATCGACGATTAGCTCGGACAAATAAAAAGACAAACAGACAAAAATATTGAAAACGCGTGTTTGTGTTATGGTATCCTGTCAATAAACACATCAGATTTAGTATTTACTGGGAAATAACAGATCGGCACAACAATTTTTATTTATTTGTTTTATAAATCAAACAAGGAAAGGAACAACATGTACGGATTCCTAAATGTTATTTTAACTTTGATATAACGTTTTTACTTAAAACATTTTGAACTTATTGATGGGAACTCTGTACAGTTTGTGGTATCTTGTTGTAATTCATATGTATTGCCATATGAGTTACTCGATCTGCGGAGTAAAGTAACTAGCGTTATTAACTAGAGCTTACAATACGTAAAGCGTACAAAAATTTCAAGAAAAAGAAAAAAAAAGAAATTCAGTGGAGCCTGCTATAGGGTCCGACTAGGCGACTCCGCAGATAAAGTTTCAATGTCTGTTCGTTATAAAGTTTTAAGAAGCGGAGATCAGAAATTATATCAATTGAAACGTTTCTTTTCTCTGTCTTAACGATGATTTATTTGAAAAAGCTACATTTGCGATCCATCTGTCGATGGAAAAAAAAGGTTTTAATCTATAAAAATGTGGTTACTTTTGAAACAGTGGACAAAATAATACATAGGATGGTAGGACAACTGGTGGTAGGATTCCTATGCAGGAATCCGTCTAGGTAGGTACCACCCCAGGGCCAGTTATTCTGCCGTGAAGCAGTAGTGTGCAAAGATAACTGTGTTTCAATTTGAAGGGCACTGAGAGATAGCGTAATCGCTGGGCATATGAGACTTAAGAACTCATGTCTCAGAGTGACGGGTGCAATGTGGTGTCACACAGAAATGTTCTGGGTGTCACATCATTTGTTATGGGCAGACGTTGCACGTCAGGTGAACGTTTTGCTTGTTTTGTCACTTTATCAAAAAACAAGAATAATAAATTAATAGATGTAGCTCGAACACAAAAAAATAACTTTTGAGTAGTAAATGTGAAGTTATCGAGAATTTACCGATGTGATAACCTGTGTGAAAACGTGAGCAGCGCTCCCGTGAGCGTATTTGGAACTAAATTTTGAAGCACGAATCAAATACACGCACGTTAAGTAAAACGTAACGCCGCGCCATTAAATTTCTACGCCGTAGCAGCGTGCTACGTTATTTAACGTTTGGTTTTGAAAGTTTATTAAAACTCGAGTTTACAAAATATTGAGGATTTTTTACAGTATCTCACTGAGGCTTTTTGAAGAGACATAATTTTGCGTTAATAAGTCACTCCATACCATTACTTCACTTCAGATTCAATAAGTTCGTGCTCGAGGTACGGTAACTAAAGACGTGTTCACCCCAAACGTACTGTCAGCCGCCGATTGTGAGCGTGCTCACGTGCCGAGTGTAAACGTTAAGTCAGACTACATTTTTCGTTCACACTATATTGGGAATGAATGAATGAAACATGCGGGGCGTAGAGACTAAGTGCAATCATCGGTCGCCGAGAGCCAGCGACTACGCATAGTGTAATAGTGTACTGTCAGTTCGGTGTGAACGAAAAGTTGACTATGAATGGACAAGCAGTAAACGGATTTAATCACAGTTGGCGTCTGACAATACGTTTGGTGTGAACGCGGCCTTGCGATTCCTATTTCATTTAATTTTTCTTCTGAGTATTTTGGTAAAAACAAAGATATGCAAAAATTTATTTAGTATTTGACGGCATTCCTTCTAATTCAAAAGTTAAGAAAAATTCATGTAACGTAAAGCAATGCTTAAACATTACGTAAATAACCGATATAAGTTTGCGAATCGCGTTGTAAAATTATCTCCATATTATTTTTGACGATCAAATTAAAATTCATTGTGTACGCGTTTTTAAAGCCTTACACAAAAGCCAAAAAGCAAAACACGTTGATAAAGATAAAACAATTAAAAAATCGTCCGGCATAGAACCTCGGCCGCCGCCGCTGCATCTTAAAATTCTTACTCTCCGTATCGTATACTTTCCAGTCCAGTAGCTGAAAGACGTCTTGCAATGCAGCGGTGAAGAGTTTCGGCGATATAACATCACCCTGTTTTACACTTTTTTGCAATAGGATCGGTTTCATACTCTGGTTCTATACTCGGATAGCCACCGTACCTTTACTGTGCAAACACTGCAGCGCTTTGATAACAATCTAGCACTGCTGAAGTGACTGTAGCAGCGCCCAAATTTCGATGGTGGTTTTCTCACTGTGTATACATACGCCAGATATAACGGTAGCTTGAAGTCTACAAACTGGCAAAGAGTATGTACATGTGTGGTCTACGGTATTGAAGCCTTTTCGGAAAGAACATGTCGTTGTTATTATTAAAATATATTTCGAAACGCAACTTTTTCGCTATATCCATTTAAATGAAATGATAAATAATTGTAGATTCGATTTAACGTACGGTCATTGAGTTGCTAATGGCTGATTTCACTCGAATGTCCAAAGTAAGTCTGAATGATGTATGGATTAACTTATCGGAAAACCCATTAACTATGTTAACAGCGTTTATATCCAATTTTTGTACGTATAAATGTTGTTATTTATTTAGGAAATGCATAAAGAATATATTTATTTTAAAGAACAAAAATTCGTAGTGCTGTATTAAATTTTATTGCATTCCTCCGCAATTATGAAATTCAAAAGACAACATTTTTATACATTGATGTTATACAATTCTATAAAAAGGGAATGACACGAAAGGGTTGGATATAAAGGAACCTTTTTTTTTAACGCCTCTTGAAAGATAATGAGAGGTGACATGAGTCTTTTTGACAAATTAAAATATTGAGGTGGTAAAAAAGAAAAAAATAACTCAATTTTATTGTCAGGTGTCATGAAAAATTAATAAAAAAGAAGTTTTAAAAACTATGACCCCGACTGCGGAAAAAGATAACTGTAATTAAAGTACAAAGGTTCCAAACCCCGAATAAGCATACTTAGTTCTATTGTAGTCTTCTGGAAGTTTCACATTAATAATAACATACAGTCACGCTTTTTTCCCATTAAAGGGGTAGGCAGAGTCTACTAACGTAGCCCACTTTTCGTCCTCGCGAGGAACAAGACGTGATGGGTGGCGAACCACGTCGCTGCCATTTTAGCACGAGTAAAACAAAGAACTCTCCTCCCCATTGCGTTCCCACGAGCAGTATAGTGACAGCATTGTATATTATGGTTTTATTGTGCACGAATAAGTTTCACATTAATAATAACATACAGTCACGCTTTTTTTCCATTAAGGGGTAGGCAGAGTCCACTAAAGTAGCCCACTTTTAGTCCTCGCGAAGAACGAGACGTGACGGGTGGCGAACTACTTCGCCGCCATTTTTGCACGAGTAAAACAAAGAACTCTCCTCCCCATTGCGTTCCCACGAGCAGTATAGTGACAGCATTGTACATTATGGTTTTATTGTGCACGAATAAGTTTCACATTAATAATAACATACAGTCACGCTTTTTTTCCATTAAGGGGTAGGCAGAGTCCACTAAAGTAGCCCACTTTTAGTCCTCGCGAAGAACGAGACGTGACGGGTGGCGAACCACTTCGCCGCCATTTTAGCACGAGTAAAACAAAGAACTCTCCTCCCCATTGCGTTCCCACGAGCAGTATAGTGACAGCATTGTATATTATGGTTTTATTGTGCACGAATAAGTTTCACATTAATAATAACATACAGTCACGCTTTTTTTCCATTAAGGGGTAGGCAGAGTCCACTAAAGTAGCCCACTTTTAGTCCTCGCGAAGAACGAGACGTGACGGGTGGCGAACCACTTCGCCGCCATTTTTGCACGAGTAAAACAAGAACTCTCCTCCCCATTGCGTTCCCACGAGCAGTATAGTGACAGCATTGTATATTATGGTTTTATTGTGCACGAATAAGTTTCACATTAATAATAACATACAGTCACGCTTTTTTTCCATTAAGGGGTAGGCAGAGTCCACTAAAGTAGCCCACTTTTAGTCCTCGCGAAGAACGAGACGTGACGGGTGGCGAACCACTTCGCCGCCATTTTAGCACGAGTAAAACAAAGAACTCTCCTCCCCATTGCGTTCCCACGAGCAGTATAGTGACAGCATTGTATATTATGGTTTTATTGTGCACGAATAAGTTTCACATTAATAATAACATACAGTCACGCTTTTTTTCCATTAAGGGGTAGGCAGAGTCCACTAAAGTAGCCCACTTTTAGTCCTCGCGATGAACGAGACGTGACGGGTGGCGAACCACTTCGCCGCCATTTTAGCACGAGTAAAACAAAGAACTCTCCTCCCCATTGCGTTCCCACGAGCAGTATAGTGACAGCATTGTATATTATGGTGTTATTCTGCACGAATAAAGGCTGTCCGTACAATACCTTAGTCGCCTCTTACGACACCTCGGTAGTAAAGCGGTAGATGCTATTCTACTCTGCCGGACACCTATCGGCTAATTTCACATTAATAACCTCATAATTCAATTGGAACGTATATTTTATTTTATGCTTGATTGACGGCATCGCCATTGTACGAGTATTTATTTGTCTAACAAATTATATTTTTAGCATTTTGTAGACAACATGTAAAAAGTAAAAAAAGTAAAGTTTCAGCCTATAAATGTCCCACTACTGAGCACAGGCCTCCTCTCATTTCTGAGAGGGTTTTGGAGCTAGGAAGAATCCGCCACGCTGCTCCAATGCGGGTTGGCGGACTTCACATGTCCTAGAAATATTTTTAATTTCTCAGACATGCAGGTTTCCTCACGATGTTTTCCTTCATCGCTGAGCACGTGGTAAGTCAGCACTTAAAATTGCAATTAACAATTTTAGTGGTGCCGGCACCGGGAATTGAACCCAGGTCACTCGCGTACTATGAAATTTAAAGCGAGCGCCTAGCCCCTGAGCTACCACGGCTTAACACAATGCACAACGGCACATGTACAAGGCATCAATGGTACAAGTTGCCAACGTGGGACAAGTAACCAGACCAGAAAATACGAGGCCGTTCCCTGTCGTCAATTTCGTTTACTAGTTCATTCATCCATGCAGAGAGGTCACTGACGAACACTGTGGAATCTCGATTCCGTACAATTACTTTTTCAATTTAGGCTGTGTTAAAATTGTGTTAATTTCGTTGCATGTATTTTGAAAAAAAAAACGTTTTCTAACCCGTAGTACCTAATCGAAAATGCAGTAAAACGTGGTTCCATCACGACCGTGCAACACTTCGCAGCACAACACAGAATTTTTCGCAGTATTTGAAGATTTTAAGAATTAAGTCTATCTTCTTTTAGGCCAGCGTTTCGTTCACTGTTTTAGGCCTGATTTAGTAAATTGCTATTTTTTTGTATTTTTAAATATAACCCTTAGACTACATGGAATTCTCGTAGGATATTAAACACGAGTTTTGATAAATAAATCTCGGCAAAGAAATTATTGGAGAGTATTTTAGGAAGTTGCAATAAATTTGTTTGGTCGCCCAAATATTTTACGTAAGTACCATAAATTTGATAAATTAGAAAAGTTTTGGGGTTTATAAAGTGATATTTTGAACTATTGTTTTTTTTTATTGGATAAAGTGATGATACGAGTAAGACGTTCACCTGATGGTAAGTGCAACGTCTGCCCATAACAAATGCTGTGTCAACCAGAAAATTTCTGTGTGACACCACACTGTGCCCATCACTCTGAGACATAAGTTCTTAAGTCTCATATGCCCAGTGATTACGCTAGCTCACAGTGCCCTTCAAACCGAAACAGTAATGTTTGCACACTATTGCTTCACGGCAGAATAACTGGCACTGGGGTGGTACCTACCTAGACGGATTCCTGCATAGGAATCCTACCACGCAGAATACGAACTAATTATAGAAGAGTGACAAACTTACTGAAAAAGTATAAAATGGTGGCCATGATTAATTTCATAGCGCTGCCTGGAATTTGACTGAACTATAAAGAATGACGCGAAACGTACATTTTATAATAGATACGTTTCTAAGTTTCGTCTCAGACATTGATACTTGTCGCGACATGCAAATTGAAGACAAAACGATAAAAATATGATTGCTTAATTTATGGAACGGTAATTTTTCTAACCGTGATATCTGTTAGAATACAATCCAATAGAAGAGTTTTATATTTTAAATATAGATTTTTTACATAATGCTCATCGATTGTTATTTATTTCAAACTTCAACAAAAAATGCGACGGTCCTGGGAATAAGCAGCAAGAATGCAAGTGGGAAGTATTTTTTCTGTTAATAAATGTTTCTTGTCATGTTCATGTCTGTTTATAATGGCAAAATTTAATTAGCCGTGTGGTGGCGGCTCGTTAAAAGAATACTACCACTCCATCTCATCCAATGGATCTCATAAAAAGCGAGTAAGGAATTAAACTGCACTGTGCACCCAACAGCGCATGGTGGAGATGGGCTCACCACCTATCACACCAAGTGCATTATATTGTTTTGGTGAAACGTGGATTGCGGCAGTCATCTGTTTTTGCAGTGAGTGCTCAGTCTCTGACTACCCCTTATGGGATACAGTCGTGATCTTATGTATGTATGTATAATGGCAAAATAAAAGATTTTTACTAAATTAATATATAAGTATATACGGTACTTGTAATAAAAAAAAATATGTCTGTCTGGAACAGGTGGACCGATTTTGGCGGGACATTCACTAGCAGATATCTGATGTTATAAGGAGTAACTTAAGCTACTATTATTAAAAAAAATAACAGCACGCTGCGAACCAAGCATTACCGAGAATGGCCGCACTGGTTATGCTCAGATTAAGCGAGGCACCATGCCGTACGGCGCAATCATGTGGTCGGCTTATTTTACGCGGGTGAAACCGCGGGCACAGCTAGTGTAATATAGAATTACAATAGTATCATAAATATTAAGCAAGGGATTATTATACATACAAACACAGAGTTACGCCTCTTTCCGATTGGGGTAGACAGACACCCTACCTTTCCACTTGCTGCAATCCTGACACACATTTTTCGCTTCAGTTATTGTCATGTGCGTTTTCATACAAGCTCGTTGGTTGCGGGTACTTTTGACGTGGCCTTTTCTTAAAACGATTTCGATTTCGATCTGTTTGCCGTGTGGTGGCGGCCTAAGAGAATCTACCACGCCATCACATCCCGTGGGTGTCGTAAAAGTCGACAGAGGATAAATTAAAACCAGAAGATGGGCAGCAGCATCTTTCTGAAATATCTGAATAAATAAACTGAGGCTGCCAACCCGCCTGCCAAGCGTGGCGACTATCGCAAAATCCCTCCAAAATGTGAGCTACAATCTTTTGTGGCAATCTATGGTGGAGGCTTACGTTCAGCAGTGGACTTGTGATAGGCTGAAACGAGAAGATACCATCCCAGGGCCAGTTATACTGCCGTGTGCAAACATTATTGTGTTTCGGTTTGAAGGGCACTGTGAGGTAGCGTAATCACTGGGTATATGAGACTTAAGAACTTATGTCTCAGGGTGATGGGCACAGTGTGGTATCACACAGAATTTTCTTGGGTGACACAGCATTTGTTATGGGCAGACGTTGCACTTACCATCAGGTGAACGTTTTGCTCGTTTCAGCACTACATCCAATAAAAAAAAGAGATAAGTTAGATTATTATCAAACATGTTAAAGAAAATTAAGTATTATAATAGCCTATAAATGGCCTACTGCAGAGCACAGAGCGCCTTTCATTTCTGAGAGCGTTTTGGAGCCGGGAAGTGTCCGCCAAGCTGTTCCTATGGGGATGGGGTCTTTACATGTCTTCGAAATATTTTTAATCTTCAGGCATGTATCATCCATCTTAAATGATTCCACTTCTCCTACTTATCTTCAGGACAAATTTCAATACGTTTCTTTAACTCATGAAAGAGTTCTTCGTTCCGCTTCAAATTATTAGATTGCAATTCCTCAAAACTTCTCCAAATTCGTTGGTAACTCATTTATCGTTCAGGCTGCACTGCTCTGGAACTCCTTGCCCGATGACATTAAAAAAGCCCAAAATAAGATCAGTTTTAAGAGGTTAGTACGGGAGCATTATTTTAAAGATTTCATTTAAATTGTTTGTGGACTCTTTTATCAAATTTATGTCGAACCACCACGTATATTTCTCGTATATTTCTGTATATGTATGTGTATGTGTTCTGTTCTGTATGTGTGTATGTATGTTATTTTACATGTATGTTCATATTTATGTATTATTGTTTATTTATCATAATGATATATTGCTATGTGTTTATTTAGATGAATTTTGAGTATTTTTAAATTGTATTTTATATTTATCAGTAGCTTTTAAAATTCAAATATTTAGTTTATTTAAGTTTTACACCTGCCACGTGGTTTCGCTACGCTTTGGGTTGACTGGCAGAGAATGCCAACTGGCATTAAGTCCGCCCATTGTATCCTTTAAGGGAAAACAATAAAGTATAAATAAATAAATAAATAAATAAATGTAGGTTTCCTTAAAATGCAGAAATTTTGGAGGTACTGGCACCGGAGATCGGATTTAGATCACTTACATACTATGGAATTAACTAGCTAGCTCCCAGCGCCTGAGCTGTCACTACCAAAGCTTGTTATGATTACACTGAAAAACAAAAAAGGTAAAGGAACGTTACTATACCTTTTTTTGCTTGCTATAAATTTCGAACTCAACACAACCATCATAATCAAAAGCATTTTTCAATTTCTACAACAAAGATACTTCGTATAATTATTATTATCGAGAATTATTATAAAATTTTTATTCTAGTAGTAGCAATTTAGCTAAAGATAAATAAATTAATATACGTATGCGTAAATCTACACAATTGGAAAATTAATAGGATAATTTGTCCATCGTCCAATGGAGTTTCAATCACCGGGATTCCAATCAAATATGGATTTCGCTATAACAGTTTCAGAAAATTAGAAACGCACTGATGCGTAAAATGTCGACGATTCGCATAGGGAATTGTTGAGAAAAACGATAGCCGAATTGCTAAAACAATGAGAAAATGGACAGTATCTATATTTTAAAATAAAAATAAATAAGAATTGAGTAACAAATGGATAACTGAAAGAATAAGTAGGTATCTTATAATTATTTATTTATTTCTTCCCACAATATAGTCATAACATAACTATGAACATTTTATAAAAGTATTACACATTCGCATACTGTGGGAGACTGGTGCCTAAACTAGGCTTTGCGCCTGTATTTTAGGACACCAATAGGTCTATCTATCTCGTCTATCTAGAAAACAACTAATTTAACAATAAGTAAGGGGCCATCTTTCAATCACGAGGTTTTTAGGTCACTACTATGCCTCCCCCTCCCCCTGGGGGATTTGTCGTGAGGTTGCAGTTTGAGGTATTGTACGGGCAGCCTTTATTCGTGCAGAATAATACCATAATATGCAATGGTGTCACCATACTGCTCCGGGAACACAATAGAGTGTAAGAATTTTTGACTCGTACCAAAATGGCGGTGGAGTGGTTTGCCACCCGTCACGTCTCGTTTCCCGTTGGTGTGAAAACTAAAAGTCGTGGTGGACTCATGGTGGAGTGCAGTACTACATGTATGGTGGTAGGATTCCTATGCAGGAATTCGTCTAGCTAGGTACCACCCCAGGGCCAGTTTTTCTGCCGCGAAGCAGTAGTATGCAAACATTACTGTGTTTCGGTTTGAAGGGCACTGAGAGCTAGTGTAATCACTGGGCATATGAGACTTGAGAACTGATGTGTCAGGGTGACGGGCGCAATGTGGTGTCACACAGAAATGTTCTGGGTGACACAGCATTTGTTATGGGTAGACGTGGCACTTACCATCAGATGAACGTTTTGCTTGTTCCGTTACTTTTATCAAATAAAAAAAAAGTTAGTTTCCAACGAAATGTGTGGGTGACATTTCGTCTATTATGGCAGGCATGGCATTTACCATCAGCTGAATGGCTGGTTGCTGAATGAATCTCTCTAAATTATCCTGGTCTTATTATCGAAGTTACCGAAACAGTTGTCCATCTGTATGCTGCATAGTGAAAAAAAAAGTAAAGTAACTACTTATAAACGCCTATTGCTGAGTGCAGGCTTCCTCTAATTTCAGAGAGGGTTTTGGAGCCGGCGACGCTGTTTCCATGCGGGTTGTTGGAATTCACATGTCTTTGAAATATTTTTCCTCAGACATGCAGACATTGTCTCGATGATTTCCTCAACTGCTGAGCACAGCGGTAAATCAGCGCTTAAGACTGCAGAGCAAGTTCAAAGGTGCCGGCACCAGAGATCGAAATCAGGAAACTCGCGTACTACGAAATTTATTATGGCTCTGTTACTATGGAAGCGCTTAAAAATTCCTTTACATACACATACATAAATGACATCACGACTGTTCGATATCTTACATTTACGTGTTTCTTCTATAGACACGAAAAAGTGATAATGTAAGTTAAATAAAAATTCAATTAGGAGTAAATGCTGGAAAATGTGTAACTGTACCTAACATAATCACTTATATATTTGTAGTTTAAAACAAACACTAAATTGATGGTATCGAAAGCTTGTTAAGGAACTTAAGCACCTTATGATAAAATATATAAATAATATCAGATTTAAACAACAAACCTTATGGCTTTTAACTAGTTAAGTACGCAAGTAATTTAATAACTCCTGCTGTAATTTACGTTTCTTTGTGGTTGTTAAAAGTTTAAACGAGAAAAGTTACTGAGAGTCGAAAAACAAGCGGAATTGGCGCTTTAAACTTTCTATGGTTCCAAGACATTGCACTGTACTGCAAATTTATGTTAATAAAATGTGAATCAAGCTATATTTTTCTTTAATTATATTAAAAAAGTAAAGTAAAGTACGGCCTATAAATGACCCACTGCCGAGAACAGGCCTTTTTTATTTTTGATAGGGTTTTTGCGCGGTTGGCGGCGGGTTGGCAGACTTCACATATCTTCGAAATTTTTTATATTCCGAAGACATGCAGGTTTCCTCACGATGTTTTCCCTCACCGCTGAGCACGTGATAAATCAATACTTAAAATTGCAATTAACAATTTTAGTGGTGACTGCCCCAGAAATCGAACCCAGGTCACTCACGTACTATGAAATTTAAAGCGAGCGCCTAGCCCCTGAGCTACCAAGGCTCTAATGTGTAAGTGCTTTAAAAATACGCGGAAATATGGAGACCTAGCCGCGCCCGCTATAACGCTCAAGTTATATCGGGCGCTCAAGTTATAAATAGTTCGCATCTTAGAAAACTTTCATAGCGCGATAATGAAATATTTCTTTGTAGCTCTCAATTTGGGGGATTTTGCCATAGTTGCCACTCTTGGCAGGCGGGTTGACAACTGCAGTTTGTTTATTAAAATGTTCCAGGCAGATGCTGCTGCTCATATTCTAGTTATTTATCCCTCTGTCCACTTTTACGGCACCCACGGAATGAGATGGGGTGGTAGATTCTCTTAAGCCGCCACCACACGGCTACTTTCTTTCTCTCGCATTTATAATATTAATAATATTATAGTATGGATTAACGTGTAGCAATTTGCCCTATATAACGTGCTTCAGCTGTTCATAATTAACAAACTGAGTTAGTTATTTTAATTACGCTGTGTAAGGAGAGACCTCTCAGTGTGTTGAGGACTCACTACGGAGTTAACAACATCATACCGACCGCGTTACTGCTCTATACTAGGTAAGTAATTTTATCGTTATTACAGATACTTTTAACATGACTTAAAGATGAAATAATGGAAAAACTGGTGGTAGGATTCCTATGCAGGAATCCGTCTAGGTAGGTACCACCCCAGGGCCAGTTATTCTGCCGTGAAGGAGTAGTGTGCAAACATTACTGTGTTTCGGTTTGAAGGGCACTGTGAGCTAGCGGAATCACTGGGCATATGAGACTTATGAATATATGTCTCAGGGTGATGGACACAGTGTGGTGTCACACTGAAATTTTCTGGGTGACACAGCAACTGTTATGGATAGATGTACACTTACCATCAGGTAAATGTTTTGCTCGTTTCATCACTTTATCCAAGAAAAAAAAAATTAAAAACAATGGTCGGATTCCTATGCATGAACTGCTTGTAAATAAAAGCAAAGTAAAGTAACTCTCTCATTTCCGAGAGGGTTTTGGAGCTGCGAAGAATCCGCCACGCTGCTCTAATATTTTTTATTTCACAGACATGTAGGTTTTCCCACGATGTTTTTCTTCACATACGAGCACGTGGTAAATCAGCACTTAAAATTGAAACCAACAATTTGTGTTTTTGCGCAAATGTCGTCTCTGGTTAGAATTCGAACCCCGGACCCGCGATGTAGAAGTCATTCACCGTATCCATTAGGACACGAGCTCGTCAAACAACTTTAACACAATTGAGTCTGCATATGGTCATAACCAAAACATTTTTCATACAAAAGGTATTTTCACACGTAAACACTGTTCAAAAATAAATAAATGTGTGAAAGTTTACAAATTCCATAAAAGACAGCAACAAGAAACATAAACACGAAGTTGTACGTAAGAAGCACTTAGGTGCACTTAGGTTCCAGATGAAAATCAGCGTCAGGCTTTACAGTCTGTCATTAAGCCGATCTGGAGACCTACTCGTATTAGTTCAGTCACGAGACACGCCCATTGCATATCTCTACTTTTGGGTCAGGTTAGGCTACTGTTATTTATTTATTTTTATTTAATAATTTATGTACACACAAACAATGATTACAAAGAAAAAGTATGAATAAATTTAGTACAAAGGCACAGCTTATTTCATTTAGAAATTTCTTCCAGCTGGCCTGAAGGTTGGGTATTTTCTTGTGCTTATTTTTTTTAAATGATTATATTTTTTTACGAGTATGTTTGTATTTTTATCTAATAGTATGTATTTCGCTGAAAGATATTTGGCGGATAATATTGCCAATGAAAAGGGTAGCTACCCGCCGGATCGAGTGGTCTGATCTGGGGAGGACGTCTCCTCCAACTAGTAATATTTTGATGTTATATTATAGTTCGCAGCTCGGAAAACTTTCATAGCGCGATTATGGACGTATGAGAATATTTCTTGAGCTTCTCATCTGGCGACATAGATGTCCCCTTATATTGTAAAAAGGCGTGATTGTATGTATGTGTTTCTATTGAGTCTAAGTGTGTTGACTTTTTGGGCTGTGCTAATAAATTGTTTCTTTCTTCTCTCTAATAAAAAAATAATTCTATATTGCAGTAAGATAGCAGGAACAGAAACCGTTAGGTTGAAATTATCAAGAAATTTAATAATGCCATCGATGAATCTATTCGACGCTCCGTTGCGGCCGGTTGGTAAGGGAAAATAAGTTTAAACGAGAAAAGTTGATGAGATAGGAGCGGAAAACAGGTTAATAGCGACAGTTACGCTTTTCATCTAGTAGTAGTATTTTAAGAAATATCCAAGCGGAGCCAACATCTGTGCAAATACGCAAATTGTTGGTTTTTGGGTCTGGTTCTGTTGTGATTGTCCCTTTGACTTTTTCACTGTATCCTAGCCTACCTCCGATATCTTTTCGCATGGAAGTTACTTCGAGTGCTGAAAAGACGAATGAGCGCTTCTGCGAAATTGAAAGCTTCTGGCAGTATTCGAAAGTTCTCGCCGTGGTCGAAAATCGGTCAGGAGGACACCATCATCGATTTTGGATTGAATTTTTTTCATTGGGTAAGTGACGAAACGAGCAAAACGCTCACCTGATGGTGCAATGTCTGCCCATAACGAATGCTGTGGTCCCACAGAACATGACGGAGTGACACACTCCACATTGCGCTCGTCACCCTGAGACATCAGTTCCATGAAAACATAACATATCGCCCTTTTTTCCATATGAGTGGTAGGTATAGCCCACCCACCTAGCCCACTTTTCGCCCTCGCGGGAAACGAGACGTGACAGGTGCCGAACCATGTCGTCACCAATTTGGTACGTATCAAAAATTCTTACTCCCTATCGCCTTCCCTCGATCACTGTAGTGACAGCATTGCATATTATGGTGTTATTTTGCTCGAAGAAAGGCTTGTCCATGCAATACCTTTTTCATCTTTTCGACACCTCGGCTCGAAAGAGGTAGGTGCTATTCTACTCTGGTGGTCACTTATCGGCTAGAGTTCCGTGAGCGGCAGAAGAACTGGCTCTGGGGTGGTACCTACTACATACCTACACGGATTCCACGACGCTGGCAACAGTTAGTGATACTAATCACATCTATTAATAATTTTCATACATTTCATTTTCGGGAATTTTTAGCTATTAAAAAAAAGAAGCTCAGAGCAGATTAAATTATTTTGTAGCTAATGTTCTAGCTCGTAGAACCGATAACCGTTGGGGAAGAAAGGTTCTCGAGTGATAACCTCGTACCGGCAAACGCAGTGTAGGGCGTCCCCCCACTAGATGGTGCGACGACCTGCACGGTCTCTTGTTTCTCGTGAAGTCGATATATGCAGGTGGCTCAAGACCGTGTTTTCTGGCATTTACAATACGTATAGTATTGTAATTGTGTGATAAATTTATTAATGGTAATTTTTTTTATCAAATTTGAAACTGTAATGAGATTAGGGAGTACCTTTCTTAATTGCGAAATATCCCAAAACGATTAACTAAAGCCGCTGACTGTAGGGATTCCGTACCTAATATCTACGAATACGCGAGAGTGGACGATTTCTCGAAAAAGGTATAATGTAATTTGAAGTGAGTATTGTCACGAGGCATTAAGCTGTTCAAAGTCTAAATTCAGTTTTGGCTTGTGTAAAGCTCTTATGTATGTCAAAATCTACACCCCTTCAAAAACTAAGACTTTATTAGAGGAGAACGGGCAAGAAACTCTGGGGTCATTCTTTTTTTCAATATCATATTTCATAATGTCTTGTATAAAATACATTGTTTAACTACAATATCATGTTATGCTGTGTCACCCTGGACATCTCTGTGTGACACCACACTGTGCCCGTCACCCTTTTGGTGTTTGACGACCGCATAACCTTATGGTCAGAGTACTCGATTTCTACGCCGCGGGTCCTGGGTTCGCATGTTAGCCGGAGCCAACATTTGTGCAAAAATACAAATTGTTAATTATCGGGTCTGATTGCGTTGGGCTAAAAAAACAAAATGCATGGTCACGATAACTTATTTTCACAGGTTATAATTAATACAATATTTATTTTTAAATGTTTTAATGACGTACTCCATAGGCAAAAGCTGGAGATTTCTCTGTCTATTTTGTGTCAAAGATTTCCTATGCCCATCTCTCATTAACTCATATCGAAGCAAATTGATATAAGTAACTGTTACATTATACACTTGCCAGCTGATACAAGACTACGATGTTGAGCAATGAAACATATGGCTCCTGCGACACACGTAAACGAGATCAATTACGATCTCCCAGAGGTCTAAATTATAATATCAAGCAGGTTTACCGTTCTAATTTGCATTTAAATTAAAATCCAAATGTGGTTGCGATATTTTATATTATATAGATGTACAGTAAACAATTGAGGAGGTGGGCTGCAGCATCGTCCGGGAACATCAGAATAAATAAATTGCGGTTGCCAAACCGCCTGCCATGCGTGGCAACTATGGTAAAATCCCCCTCAAATGAGAGTTACGAACTTTGGTGGCAATCTAAAAAAAAATCTAATGATAGGCTGAAATGATGACTATGATAAAACAATAAAAATGTTAAAAACTTATTAAAATACTGTTGAAAAAATTATAGTTATAATTAGTTCGGATATACGTTTCACTGTACACTTATTGTTGCCAATTTTCCATTGACCTTCATGAGAAATTTTGATTCTCTTTATATTTTCAGTTCAATCTAGGTAGTGTATTATAAAATAGATCATTACTTAAAGGACAGAGATATGTAGAAATAACTTTTACTCTGCACTTGCAAACCCCCAGCTACTAAATTTATGATGTAATTTTATGTAATTTATAAAATAATTATAAATAATTATTTTATAAATTACATAGTGTCATTTATAAATTATTATTTATAAATTATAATAATTATAATTTATAAATAATAATTTATAAATGACACTATGTAATATGGCATTGAAAAAAAGAAAGAATCCTAGAGTTTCTGGCCGGTTCTTCTCTGAGAAGGTCTTATATTTTTTGTAGATTTTGACATTTATTAGAGCTTGTATAAAACAAGCCTAAACTGAATAAAGAAATTTTTTCTTTGACTTTGACTTGATTGATTGTGCCTCTGTCGTTTGATCTAATTGATGGGTGTATTTTTATTTTAGGGGAGAAAGTGACGAAACGAGCAAAACGTTCACCTGATGGATAGTGCAACTAATCTGTCTGGGGTCTGCCCATAACAAATGCTGTGTCACCCAAAACATTTCTGTGTGACACCACACTGCGCCCGTCACCCTGAGACATATATGCTCAGTGATTATACTACCTCGCAGTGCCCTTCAATCCATAACTCAGTAATGCTTGCACACCCGCGCTTCACGGCAGAATAACAGGCCCTGGGGTGGTACCTACCTAGATAGATTCTTGCATAGGAATCCTACCACCAGTAAAATGATGAGAAAAATAGAATAAAAATGAGACTTTTATGTCTCTGACCGCGTTTACATTATTCTTACATCCGTATGCTAATTGAACTGTAATATTTTTATTATAGTATCTACCTAAAATTGACTAACTTTTATTACATTTGTAAGAATCCCCGCGTGACCTAGTGGTTGGAGTACCTGACTTCTACGCCGCGGTTTGAATCCCAGCTGAAGCGAATATTTGTGTAAAAGCACAAATTGTAGGTTTTCGGATCTGGTTGTGTTGTGGTTGTCCCCGTATCTCTGACACTGCATCCATCTCTGATCTTATCGCGTGACCGTTGCATGGGTGGGTTTGGATGAGTGAGTGCTACTCAATCGTCCGCCGTCGTAGTAGAATGACACTTACTTCTTTCCTATCGAGGTGTTTCCTGCAGAGGCGAAAAGTGGTCTACGGGTATGGTCTCGTCCGTCGTCCTATTAGAATGACACTTACTTTTTTCCTATCGAGGTGTTTCCCGCAGGGGCGAAAAGTGGTCTACGGTTTTGGTCTTTGTCTACCTCTTCTATGGGAAAACGGCGTGACGTTAATCGGTATCAAAATGTGGCAGCTTTCGTGAAAATTGCACTGGACCTATAGTTTCGTAAGCCTCTTTCAAAACGCTAACGCATGTTTGTCAAAATGACACAAAGGATTCCATTTCAAAAGCAGTACAAAGGATTTCCAATTATGCCGAAACAATGGCAGTAAAATTAGAAATGAATCGATGCATAAAATTCCAAGTTTTTATAATGACGGGAAATACATGAGAAAGTTTTAAATAATAGTGTTATAAAGAATGTAAAAATAAACGTATCTTGTGTATAGGTTACACATTTAGGTTACAGTAGTTAAGGTACAGTTAAAAATTGAATAAAAAAAAACTATTTTTAAATGAAACTAATTTTACGGATTTTATCGCGTTTATTTTTGTTATTTATAACCCGACGTTTCTTTCGACTTAGGTGACAGATGTCCTGATAGTTAACCCGGAGTACCTTCAGCTTTTAATTATTTTTTGTGGTCCGATCTACGCAGAAAGAGCTAACTGTGTCTTGAAGTCTTGCAGTGGTATGCTTGGTTTTTGTCTTAATTTTATTAATTATAGTATTATCGCAACAAATGTGCGTCAGTTATAGATCAGTAAAAACCCGCGTAAAAGAACATATAGCTGATGTGAAGCATGGCCGCCCCAGGAAGTCTGCAGTCTGTGACCATGTTCTGGATCATCCCAACCATTACATCAGATTTGATAAACCACAAATCCTCGCAAAAGAACACCGATTCCTACCAAGGATGATTCGCGAGGCCATTGAAATTAAAAAACATCCTAATTTTAATAGAGAAGATGGTTGGGTATTACCACCAGCTTGGGATCCTATAATTAATAAAATTAAGACAAAAACCAAGCATACCACTGCAAGACTTCAAGACACAGTTAGCTCTTTCTGCGTAGATCGGACCACAAAAAATAATTCAAAGCTGAAGGTACTCCGGGTTAACTATGACATCAGGACATCTGTCACCTCAGTCCCCCCGTGACCATGGGTGCTGTAAAGCACTCGAAACGTCGGGTTATAAATAACAAAAATAAACGCGAAAAAAATTCCGTAAAATTAGTTTCATTTAAATGTGTAGTGTTGGCGTAAATATAAGAAATCATTATAAAAAAAAAACTAGTCTAGTAATCCTGTGGTTGAAATTTGACGGTGATTCATATTTTTATTTATTGATAAAGTTACGAAACGATCAAAACGTTAACGTCGCGCGCGCAATATGCTTAAATTGGGTACAAAGTTTTTTTAAGTAACACATAAATAAGTACAATATTAATATACATAATAATATACATATATACATATAAATACAAGTGAAATAAACGCACATTTGTTGCGATGATAACTACTATTATATATTCTTCTCATGATTCTTTACTAAATAATCAGGAACCAACTTCTTAAAGGAGTATTTATTGTGCGCTTTCCTGATGTGATCTGGCAAGGAGTTCCAAAGAAGTGCAGCCCGAACAGTGAAAGAGTTCCTAAAGAACCCGGTGAAATGTTTTGGAATGCAATTCTTATTGTTAGACGAAGAACCCTAACATGCGATGAAGAGAGATACTGAAATTTGTCCTTGAGTTATGGAGGCGAAAATGGATCATTTAAAATTGAGAAAAAAATAAGCAGCATCCTGGAATTGCGCCTTTGGCGAATTGTACGCCAATTAAGCTGAGGCCTGAATTGAGAAAAATGGTCATACTTTAGCGGTCTAAAAAAAAACTTATACGGCTGTTGAGCAGGCGCTTCAGTTTGTTAAGATCTTCGAATAGGTCTGAATAACACACATATGCGTTGTCAATAATGGGTTATATAAGCGATTGGACAAGCATTAGCGTAGATCTAATAAGGAGAAAATGATTCAGACGATATAGAGGTGGAAAGGCGACAATGACTTCGAATTCAGAATAATGTCGGTAACCTTTTTAGAAACATATTTAAAAAAAACAGAAATATATGTCATTGCAACCCACAGTCTTAAATTTAATTGCCAAAACGAACTTTCTTATTACATCGTGGTCAACCAGAGAAAAGTTGAATGCCGGAATGTTAAGAGATTGCATTGACGCAATAGAAGCCATAGTTTGGGAACGGATTGTAGGGATCATTGCTTTTTACACAAGCAAAATGTAGATTAAAGTCATCAAGTGAGAGAGAAGGAGCACAATCCAGTGTGGCCGGCTTGTCTAAGGAATTTCCACTCTTCGGGAGATGATAAGTTAATAATATTGTTATGAAAATATCAGCGTTTAGCAGCTGGTACCATCTGATAGCACCTATTTCTGGCAGTCTTAAACAGCTACCAGTTTTCCTGAGTAAGTTCTCTCTTAAATCTAAGAAATTGCGTCTAGACATTGCCATCCGTACACCCTCCGTTACCCAGGGAGTAGGGGAACGCTTCAATCTAACCTTGTAAACAAAAACATGAGCATCATACAGGCAGAGAACTCTGTTATTAAGGAAAGTGACTTTATCGTCGACAGTAGGTTCTGCCAATTTGATATTGTAACAATCTGAAATTGAGATTGAGAGAGTCACACATTAGCTTATCGTAATTTATATTGGAGAAACTGCGTAAATACAGAGCCTAGGTGGATTAAGCTTGTACGAAGCATAAATAAGGTCATGACGAGAAATACCCAAGGCGGGTATCTACCCGTGTGTTGCAACACGGTCAGAGGAAGCAACTAGAATAAGTTGAATTAAGGAGACATCGGTATCAACATCGTGTTGCAAGAAAATTCTGTTTGGAAAAAAAGAAAGATTGACCGACTCGACTATTGACAGAGTTTTTAAGAGCGTGGGGATTATTTTAACAAGTCGGAGTTAAATCACCCATGACCATACAGTGTGTGTAAACAGGACTAACATCAACGAGAGCCGGTTTCCTCACGATATTTTCCTTCGTCATTGCAGAAATTCAACAGCGAGTAGGTACTCCGAGATAAATGAAACCATTTATGAAAGTTGCGAGTAAGTTTATACAAAAATATTAAATTCATTGAAGCGTTACAATAATTTCGCGGCAATAAGTACAGCGACCGTATTAAAAGTGTAACACGCCATCTCCGTCTGTTTGCTGATTCTATCTCGCCAAGTTTTCTCGTTTAAACTTATTTTCTCTTATCTAACTGCCGCAAGGGAGCGTCAGATAGATTTATCGACGGCGTTATTAAATTTCTTGATAATTTCAGTCTACCGTTTTCTGTTACTGTTATTTGCTCTTGTAACAGCTAGTCTTGACTACAAATGTTTCGAACTTGAAAGTTTTCGAAAGTATAATAATTTTTACGTCCTGTAATGAAGAAAGCAATTATACCTCATAAATTATTAACCAAACGTCTGCAATGTAGAGAAAAACAATTATAAAAATCGACTATATTAAATAAAATAAATTAGTTTTACTCTATACGATGCTTAAACAAAACTAAAATACAAGACAGCAGTACTAAAATGTAGTACATGACAAATTCGAAGCGTTTATATTAAATTTGGATACAATATTCATAGCCACAGATACTGTGGTGACGGCGTTAGAGAATCTACTACCTCATCTCGTCTCGTAGGTGTCATAAGAGTCGACAGACGGAGAATTAAAACCAAGCGATGGGCAGCAGGATCTAGTTCTCCAGTTCCATTTATTTTGAAAGAATCACACAGTTTGAACATTGTAAATTATGCGTCTCTCTCTGCTATGGATTAATGATCCACTTTCATTCTTTCGAGGTATTCTTTTTCAAAATTTAATGTTGAACGAGTAACACGCAAAATACACAAATACACAACAGTTTTGTTCGAAGGTCTGACTTTAACTGGTCACTGTTAACTCGACTTTCTAATTTGTAGCATTCTAATTGGCTGGGGGCGTGACCAGGCCGGCGGACACTATGATGACTCACTATTTTCCTAAGGCGAATGGACTTTTTTTTATAGTTTATTCCTTAAGTTTTTTTTTTAATATTTAACATATTTAATGCAACGAATTTTATGGATTATCGCATTTTATTGTATAAACTATTTGTAACCCGACATTTCGAGCGCTTTACAACACCTATGTTCACGGGAGGACAGATGTGTAATATTCGCTAAAATATAAGAAATATATTTTAACATAGATGGATCGAATTCCTTGAAATAACTTTTGGTGCAGTATAATTACTGGGTATTTGATTAAGAAATAATATCTAAGGGTGACGGGCGCAGTGTGGTGCCACACATAAATGTTCTGTTCACTTTCTCCTATTAAAAAAAAATTGTAACGATAGGTTCTAACCTATAAATTCACGATTCGATAGGCACGCAGCTGAATCTCAGCTGTTTCGAAGACTAAGTCTTATTGCTAAACATTCACGTGCAGTAGGAACATTATTTTGTAGATACTCGTATAAACGCAGAAAGCTATAGTAAAGCAAGGTTACCGTGGAGTAAAACAGTGGAGAATTAATTCAGTTTAGTAATTAAATCGTCTAGTCTGTGTTAGGCAGAGATCAAAGGCACGTTTCAATTTGCTCGCGATACGCGAAGCTTTGAATACGCGTCAACGAATTTGCGTAGGATTGCACGTTTTCCGTTAATACTACACGAGCTCTGAGTTAATTTAGAGTGCTCTATTGCTTTTAAGTCTTAAAAAGTCCGTGAAGGCTTTTTTTCATAATTCGATAACTCCCGTCGAGTTGTTTTCAGTTATTTACTGATTTTAAGAGCATCGGAAACTTGTTTCAGTCTAGTGAAAATTGAGCACCACTTGGATTAATTGCAAGCGATCAGAGTTCAATTTGAAAAAACTAAATGTGCGAATTTATTCGCTAAGAAACATTTTATAATTTTTACGTACCATCCCACCGTATTACAGTCTGTTTTCACTTACATTCATTCGTTTGAAAAGCACGATTTGGTCATTTAGTCTCGCGTTAATTAGTTTACATTTTCATTTCATCATTTCAGCCTATCATAGGTCATAACTGAACATAGGCCTCCCTTCTAAATTGCCACAAAAAACGTAAGTTCGTAGCTGTCATATTGGGAGGAATTTGCCATTGTTGCCATGCTTGGTCGGCAGGTTGGCAACCGCGGTTTACTTATTCAGATGTTCCAAGGAGATGCTGCTGCACTTCTCATGGTTTTTATTTTCCCTCTGTCGACTTTTACGACACCCACAGGATGGTTTGGGATGTAAGATTCTCTTAAACCGCTACCATAGAGCAGTTTACATTTTAGTTAGATTTATTATAAATAGTAAAACTCTAAACGCGATAAAATCCGTAAAATTAGTTTCATTTAAATGTGTAGTATTCGCGTAAATATAAAAAGTAATTACAGATTAATTATTTCGAATAAGACCTACTAACCTAAATTCAGCCCGTTGTTTCGTTCCTTAAGTGAATCGTGTGCTATTTTGCAATTTTCATTGCCCAGTTGTGAAGCTTGCCCTCCCGGCGCCGGCGAAGTAGGTATCGCCGTGCCGCCTCGGTCGCCAATCAGTGGAAAAACGCTTGCATATAACTTCATACAAAATTTTAATCCATAATCAAACGTTTAGGACATTGTTAATGCGAGTAAATATATTTTGTAAAGTTTATACACTTTTCGCGCGGAGTAGGCTAACCGGCTACTTTACAAGAGATTAACTAACATACGCGTCTGGAATTACATATACGACGTTTAGTATGTATATACACGACGTGAAAATATTAAGATAAAACAGTATCCCACTTTTATGATATCCTAGTTTAGTTTAGTTTTATTAATCGTTATCACGGTATTATATTATGGTTTGAATCGTGCGAATTAACGGTTAGCGTTACTGTTGCATTGCGAATGCGGAATTTGAAACCCAGTAGAAATATACACTCAAGGTGATATACATGCCGTGTGATGCCAGCCTAAGAGAATCTTCCACCACATTTTATCCCGTGGGTGTCGTAAAAGTCGACAGAGGGAAAATGAAAACCAGGAGATGGGCAGCAGGATTTACCAGGAACATCTGAATAAATAAACTGCGGTTGTCAACCCGCCTGCCAAGCATGGCAACTATGGCAAAATTCCTCCAAAATGAGAGCTACAAACTGTTGTGTTGTCTATAGGGGAGGCCTATGTTCAGCAGGCTGAAACGACGACGAAGACGAGTTATTGAAGACAAATATTTATTTTACACTCGATAATTACCCTATTCATTATTTTTTCATTTGAAATAAGTAGCATCTTCCTTAATTATTTCTATAGAAACTATGTCAGTCAGTTATCGTCTGGAATATTTCGGTGCAATCTTCTTTCTCATAATAAAATAATGACGAAACGTACAAAGATTGATAGCGGAATAGGGACAAATAATGAACGAGGAGATTTTTTTTATTAAATAAAGTGACGGGACATGCCGAACGTTCACCTGATGGTAAGTGCAACATCTGCCCATAACAAATGCTGTGTCACCCAGAACATTTTTTTTTTTTTTTTTTATTTATTTTTTTTATTGGATAAAGTGATGAAACGAGCAAAACGTTCACCTGATGGTAAGTGCAACGCCTGCCCATAACAAATGCAATATTACCCAGGAAATTTCTGTGTAACACCACACTGTGCCCATCACCCTGAGACATAAGGTCTAAAGTCTCATATGCCCAGTGATTACGCTAGCTCACAGTGCCCTTCAAACCGAAACACAGTAATGTTTGCACACTACTGCTTCACGGCAGAATAACTGGCCCAAGGGTGGTACCTACCTAGACGGATTCCTGCATAGGAATCCTACCACCAGTAAAAAGTAAGTAAGTAAGTTTCTGTTTGGCATTACACTGCGCCCGTCATCAAGAGACATCAGTTCTTTTGTTTTGTTGTTCTTTCAAATCTCACATGCCCAGTGATTACACTAGCTCTCGGAGTCCTTCAGACCGAAACACAGTAATGTTTGCACACTACTGCTTCACGGCAGAATAATTACGTAATTCAATTTACGGATTTTAGTTTAAATTATTTTAGGATTTTACTATTTATCATTTTATTATGTTCACCAGTAATCAATAGCAAAATATACTACCAGTATATAATAACCAGAGAACATGAGTTATGCTTGACTATAGCATGTCCGTAAGCCACTGTATTAAAATCTTCACACGCGATTGCCACGCAACAAGTTAATCTGCCTGTTGTAAGTAACCTTATATTCTTTACAAACTGATTCCATGGAAGCGAATATACTAATATATAATCGTATGTAGAATGAATCAAATAAAATTTTAAAATAACATTCGACTTTTAATTTTAATTGATAAATTTGACGTTGTTTAATAAAAAAAATCAAATTGCATGTATTCCCAATAATAAAAAAAATTAGTATAGCTAATAGAATCAAGCGTTACGTTGCCGAAATCCATTATAATGAAGGAAAGTAAGTTAATTTGCTAAGATCCGCATGCAAAATATAAAAATGGGGTATATTACCTAGTTTTTTGAAGAGCACCGACAGACGGCCGCCGAGTGAGTTGACTCGGCGGCCGTCTGTCGTAGAGTCTATGACACTTGGGGCGAAACACTTGTCCTGTTCTCGACTTCAGTGATGTATATTATCTAGTGGTAGTATTGTAGTGGTTGGTGGAGGGTATCTGGTGGCGGTTCACGGTGGCGGTGTCAGTTTGCTTGTGCACGCTACTGAGGGAGGGCGAAACTGAGTGAGAAATATTAAATAATAATATGAAGCGTGGTAGCGGCTGAAGAGAATCTAACACCCCATCTCATCCCGTAGGTGTCGTAAAAGGGAAAATAAAAACCAGGAGATGGGCAGCAGTATTTTCCTGGAACATCTGAATAAAAAAACTGCAGTTGCCAACTCGTCTGCCAAG
Source organism: Luehdorfia chinensis (assembly GCA_019845155.1). NCBI lineage: Eukaryota > Metazoa > Arthropoda > Insecta > Lepidoptera > Papilionidae > Luehdorfia > Luehdorfia chinensis. The sequence goes on from JAHVAK010000172.1 coordinate 3,227,316, forward strand.
CGTGGCAACTATGGCAAAATCCATCCAAAATTAGTGCTTCAAACTTTTGAAGGAATCTTTGGGGAGGGGGGGGGGGTATGTTCAGCGGTGGACTAGTGATATGCTGAAATGATGAAGATGATGATGAGGATGAGAAGACATATAGATTATATACATTTATTACATACAGATTATTTACATAATAGTCTATATAATATTATTCGTATTTTTTTAAACTACACTGGATCGCAAAATGCCTCTATCATGGGAAAAACCAGCAAGAAACCCAGCGGGTAGTTTTTTTATTTGGTTAGTGGTTTTTAAAACAATATAATATACAATTACGGAACTGCGTAACCTAAAATTGCAACCAGATTACCTTGATGGTTGGCATTCCATCACTGAGCACTTTCTTATGTAAGAAAATGACGAGACATATAAATCGTTCTTCCGAGTAAGTGAAAAGTCTGCCTGGTATAGGGAACACTGTGTTACCCAGAACATTTCTCTGTGGCACCACACTGCTCTTGTCACCCTGATACATCAGTTCACGGTGTCCTTCAGACAGAAGCATAGGCCTTCTCACATTCCTGAGAGAAGTTGGGAAGAGAAGGACACTCTGTTCCAAAGCAAGTTGGCGGACTTCCTATGAACTCACATATTTTTATTTCTCAGACAATTGAGCATGTGATAAATCAGCACTAAAAATTGCAGAATATTTTTAGAAATGCTGGCATCGGGAATCAAACTCATGCCTCTCGCGATGTACCATGATGTTTAAGGCGAGCGGCCGACCATTCAACTAACGCGACTCTCTAAATAAAGTTTTCAACTGAATTAATTTAGGGCTTCTAAAATATCACAAACTAACGTGTCAATAGTGGTGTGATAATTTATAATGATTTACGCGATTAGAGGTTAGCGCGGTTAATGGAGTAAATTGATTCTCTATGTAGGTGGCTTAATATATCACTCGGGCTTATTGTGAAATATGTGTGTGAAATAAGCTCTTGTTTAGCGAACAGCGTGATTGTAGTAAAGCCCGCTGTTAATCTCAATCTGTTTAGACTGTATATAGATCACTAATCCACTTTGATGACACGCGTATACCAAAACCCTAATTGAGATCTTCGAAACTTCTCGTGTTTATAAATACAGTGTATTTATTTGAAGTTATTTTCTTAGGTTTAAATTTTGAGTAGTAAAGTAACAACCTACAGAACCACTGTTGCTGTTTTTTTTATGAAGAGGGCTGTGTAGCTGGGTAGGTCCGCCACACTGCTCCAATCCGGATTGGCGGGCTTCAGATGTCCACGAAATATTATTATTCCTCACACATTTAGGTTTCCTCTCGATGGTTTCCCTCACCGCTGAGCAAATGGTAAATCGGCACTCAAAATTGCAGAACATTTGAGAGGTGTCCGGGAAAAGAGGCAACGGTACCCGCTGCCTCATTTCCCGCAAAGTTTGAGTACTTTTTTCGATTTGAGTACTTGATTTCGTCTGTATGTGCTGTGATTAAATTAAAGTTCCATCTGAGTTAGCCATTCATTGCCGTCTTTATGAAAACGTAATGTATGTAGTTCCATCTACTGGCATTCGTTATCGTCATCATTACAGCTCAGCACAAGTCCTCTGCTGAACATAGGTCTGCCCCATAAGTTGCCACCAAAAACGGTCTTTATAAATGGAACAAAACTCATAGGAAGGCGTACAAATTAATGTCGGAGAGGACGCACTTATAAAACTAAATTTCTTTAAGTACAATAAAATGATGTAGGATGTCCAAGTTTAAAGTCCAATACTAACAAAAATATGACAGACTCTTTAAGTGAGTAAAAAATGAATTGTCAAAATATGTTTATAAATAATCATTAAAATGTCAAATAGTCCATTAAAATTGAAAACATAAAGCAATTATTGACATATTTTTGTGTGAGAAAATAATATTTTAGTTTTATTTAATAATATGACATTGACATTGTCACGCCTTTTTCTCAGAATGGATAGGCAGAGCCTCCTTAGCATACTTTTCGCCCTTGCGGTAAACGGCGTTCTTTTTAGATAAAAGATCAAAAGTTGATAAATAATGAAAGTGTTTATCATTGTTAAAGTTTACGAAGTTACCGTTTCTTGAGTATTTATAATTAAATTTTGTATTTAAGAGAGGAAATTTTAGCGACCTGCTATATAAGCATGAAGCTCAAAGTTGAATGCTTTTTAAGAGGTTATAAATTATGTGGTAGTGACTACAGTTCTAAGTTTCGAGGTGTTGATAATGAATCGTAAATTGAAGTGAGGTTAAATTATACACTCGGGAAATATTGCTTACTGAAGCATGTGCGGAATAACTGTTATTTTGTCGTTAACACGGTATTATATTATGGTATGAATCGTGGGAATTAGCGGTAAGCGTTACTGTTGCATTGCAAATGCGGAATTTGAAACCCAGTAGAAATAAACACTCAAGGTGATATGTATGCCGTGTGGTAGCGGCTAAAGAAAATCTACTACCCCATCACATCCCGTCGATGTCGTAAACTCGACAGGGGGAAAATGAAAACCAGGTGATGTGCAGCAGCATCTTCCTGGAACATCTGAATAAATAAACTGCTGTTGCCAACCCGCCTGCCAAGCGTGGCAACTATGACGAAATCCCTCCAAAATGAGAACTACAAACTTTTGTAGCAATCTATGAGGGAGGCCTATGTTCTGCAGTGGACTAGTGATAGGTTGAAATGGTGGTGGTGGTGGTGGGCGATATCGCGTGGCCAAGTAGTAAGCGTACCTGATTTATACATCGCTGGTTCGTATCCCAGCCAGAGCCAACACTTGTTATAATAAAAATCGTTAGTTTTTGGGTCCGGTTGTGTTGCCAATGTGAAATTTATGTCTAGTTAATAGAATCAGGCGTTACTTTACGGATATCCATTATAATGAAGGAAAGCAAGTTAATTTGCTAAGATCCGCATGCAAAATATAAAAATGGTGTATATTCCCTAGTTTTAAAGAGCAATCGCTCACTCTCCCAAAGTAGCTTGCACGAGCAAACTAACACCGCCACCGCGAACCGCCATCAAATACCCTCTCACCACTAGACAATATACACCACCGAAGTAGAGATCACGACACGTTTTTCACCTTAAAACGAGGCATTATCAAGTGATATTGACTCTACGACAGTCAGCCGCCGAGTTCGCCGAGTCACGCTACAAATTTGTAATGGTTACTTTAGAGTTAAAGTTATCATGCTTTTAAGACTATACTGAACTCTTCATCTCTATTATATGTCAAGAAAACTTTCGTCTGATCCTTTCTCCGACCAGAGTTTCGGTCCATCGGGTTCAGAAGAGGGAAGATGTGAGTGTGCACTTTTGAATAGAAGGAGGGGCAAATGAGCAAGTACCTGCTTATAATTACTACAATTATATTCTGAGCAAGCGATGGCTTTTTAATAAAGGTCTCCGTATCGACATAAGCCTTATGGCTTAGGCTACTAAGGTATAAAAGTTGGGGATAAAGCATCCTTGCTTTGTCTGAGCTCTGCACACAGGAGGCTAGGGTGATGATGATCGCGTCTGCGCATAACGTTTTGTTCCTTGCGGGAATCTATTAGAAATTCTTCATCATCATCGTCATAATTTCAGCCTATCACTAGTCCACTGCTGAATATAGGCCTCCCAGATATAATATATATATATATATATTAGAAAATAATATATCTATCATTTTGGGAGTATTTTGCTACAGTTGCCACGCTTAGCAGACGGGTTTGCAACAGTAGCTTATTTATTCAGATGTTCCAGGAAGATGCTGCTTCCCATCTCCTGGTTTTTTTTTTTCCCTCTATCGACTTTTACGACACCCACGGGATGAGATGGAGTGGTAGATTCTCTTAAGTCGCTACCACACATCTGAAATTAAATGAACGCTATCGTAATAACGCATCCGAAACTAAATGGCAGTTTACGTGCATGATTCTCATTGGAAAGCTCACGCTTGACCAAAAATTCACTACGCCAAAATTGTTTTCACAAAAAAAGACCTCCAAGAAAGAAAGATCCAATGGCTGGTTTAAGAAAGCTTCTCCGTGTCTTCTATTTTACTGGACGGATGGAATCGATTTTCTTTGTACTGTTCCAGTTAAAAAAACATAGTATAATTTAACAGCAATGAAGTCCCTGTTGTTATTTTTGCAGACTGAATGTATATTGTTGTTATATTTGCAACAGACATGCACAATCGGTTATGGGACAACATTTTCGTAATATTTACGGGCACGGTTGGCGTTGTTGTTAGTCCGTTAACTTAGGCGCTGTCGGTTTAATGAGGCTGCCCGGATTTGATTCCCGAACGGGACGAATATTGGTTTGATCTACAGATTGTAGTTCTGGGTCAGAGAGTTTTATGTGTAAAATATATGTCTGTTAAAGCACTAACAGTACAGGAGAAAGTCTGGAGTGGAGGACGTTTATAAAAAAACTAAAGAAAAGGATATTTGCGATAATGATTTAACATATTATTTTTTATGAACTGAAAACGATGCATCTTTCGCCATACATATTTTTAATGGATGAATCCTGTCCTATCATATTACACTATTTTATCTTTACTCCATTACGCAATATAATTGTTTTTTTTTTCGTTATTTGGAAATTAATTTAGCTTAAGACCATTTACTTCCTGCTGGAAAAAAATAACAGCTGCCTTCCGTCCTGCGAGTGTCGTAAGAAACACTAATGGAATTAAGGAGTATCTGTATAATGTAAGCTTTTACACTGGATGAGATCTTCACTTAAGCTTTATTAGAACATAATGTAGTTTCACTTTTCTACTAATAATCTACCTTTAGCGATTATACGAGTAAAGTATGTCTCTGGTCTGGTGTTGTTTATATATGTAGTTCGAATATTTTGTTAAGTTTGACGACCGCGTGGTGAAGTGGTTAGTGTGCCGGACACACAAATTGCTGGTTTTTGGTGTGATTATCCCCCTGTCTCCGTGACACTGCATCGTACCCCACCTCCGGTCTTATCGAATAAGAATTATATTGGGCGCTGATAGGATAGGACGAGTGTTTGCGCGTACACTTATGGCACTATAATATCTCCAGCGCAGTTGATAGCCTTCGACCGTATTCGGAAAATGCCGCCGTGGTCCAAAATCAGTCAAGAGGAAGATGAACATTTAGTTTAACGGAACTGGCATAGTAGTATAAGTTTTGTTTTTTATCTGAAATTTCTGAGAATTTACTTTAAGGTTCAGGGTACGGACTCCGAAACATGACGTTGCTGGATCGAGCCCGTCATTCGAGTATTGTCGTGAACCATCTCCTAGCACAAGCTTATGAGGTTCGTCGGAGTGTTTAAAAGGAATATTAGTAATGTCAATAGCATTGCTAGAATTTTTTTTTATTGTGTAATATTTAAAGAAAAATAAAATTACACGGAAAAGTTGCATATTTTCTTCAGTGTAATCTAAAAAAGCATACATTTTTGTGGGTTACTTAAGCGGGACGAGCACAGAAGTTCATTTTAACAAATCGAGTTCAGTTTTTTCCGTCCCTGAATTTTTCACAGTGGGACTACAGACACGGTAAAATTACAGTTCGCTCTTAATTGTTGAACAAGCGGAGTTTTTTTAGCGACATCCAATGTAACTCGGTGAAAAAATAATTAATCCGGTTTGTCCTATATAAAAGGAAAAGCGAGTTTTGGAATGCAATCTTTTGTAGCTGCCAAGCGATATGTGCCAAGTGATATACCTATTGAAAACGTATATAAAATGATAATGGTAATCGTTATGAAGACGCATAATTTTCTACGGGCGTAAAAAATACTTCTGTACGATTTATATTTAATAACTGGTCTCAAATGTAATGTTGTTGCGGGTATCTAGATTTCCCATAGTTCGGTGAGCGACTCTGAGCTTCCCTATGCGACCTGTAGTAAAGGACCACGTCTCGGTTCCATATGTCATCACTGGCAACACGCACTGGTTGAACACTTTTTGGGGACATTGAGGTATACTCGATGGAAAGATGTAGACGTCTTGGTCGAAGTTCCAAGTCGGACAGTTTGTCCTAGGTACACCTATTCGTCGGCAACATCCAGCGTAGTGTTCCCAAGAACAACCAGTATAGGTGGGACATTGACTTTAGACATGATGATGATGTTCATCTTAGTACCTACCCATTGGGAGACGCTATTGAGGTCATTGAGCATAGTGCTAAGATCCCCAGCGATTCTGTCATTATGACTTTGCCGTCGGCAAATCGAAGGTGAGTGATGTATTTTTGCTTGATGTATTTATAGCTTGATACATCTTCTAATGCAACGGTGAAGAGTTTCGGAGATATAACGACACCCTGTCTTACACCTTTTGCAATTGGATCGGTTTTGTACTCTGGTTCTGTACTCGGATAGCCATCGTAGCTTTGCTGTACAAGCGGTGCAGAACCTCGATATACTGACCGTAAATCTGGCACCACTGAAGAGAATGTAGCACTGCCCAGATTTTGACAGAGGCCACATACGCTAGATATAGCGGTATGTTGTACTTCGCGATCTTCTATACAATTTGGCGAAGGGTATGTATGTGGTCTATGGTACTAAAGCCTTTTCTGAATCCAGCTTGTTCGGGAGGCTGGAAGTCGTCCAGTCTTCAGTGAGCTGGTTTCCGAAGGACCACAAGTACCGGTTTTCTACCTGCTTTCAGAAGCTGCTCTATAATTTCGTCCACACCCGGAGCTTTGCCATACTTAAGCTGTTTGAGAGCAATAATAATCTCGCTCAGTCTGTCGTCCGGGATATAATCAGAATAGTGTAGAACGAGATTTTCTCTTCGACGACTAAAATATTCACATTAGTGTGTGGCTCCAACGACGATGTATACAGCTGTCCATAAAATCTCTCTATATCATTCAAAATCTCTAGTCCAGCGGAAATGACGCCACCGCTCTCTGTTCTCTCCCGCGTCATCGTGTCATCCATTGCAACATAAATTAGCTGCTTTTCACAGTTACGTTTATTGCACTTGACCGGTTTTTGATTTAATAATTATTTTATTAATCTTTATTGTTTCCCTTAGAAAGAATACAAAAGGCGGACTTAATGCCTTTAGGCATTAATCTCAGTCAACCCATGGAGTGGTGAGATTTTGATGAAGGTGTAACAATATAAGACGAAAAATATAAAATAAACCTGGTACCACCCCAGGGCCAGTTATTCTACCGTGAAGCAGTAGTGTCCAAACATTGCTGTGCTTCGGTTTGAAGGGCACTGTGAGCTAGTCTAATCACTGGGCATATGTCTCAGGGTGTTGGTGCAGTGTGGTGTCACACAGGAATGTTCTCGGTGACACAGTATTTGATAAATATACGTTGCACGTCCCATTGGTTAAACGTTTTGCTTGTTTCATTCAATTCAATTTCAAGCGCAGCCTGAACATTGAAGGAGTTACTATACAACCCGGTGAAATGTGTGGGAATACAAATCTTATTATTGAAGGAAGAACGAAGAACCCTATCATGTGATGACAAGACTGAAATTTATCTTTGAAAATTATCTATAAGACGGCGAAAATAGACCATTAAAGAACAAGAAAATAGAAAAGAAATTCTAGATTTGCACCATTGTCGAACAGTAAGCCAATTCAGCTGAGATCTATATTGAGATATATGGTCATACTTTCGCAGCTCAAAAATAAATCTAATGCAGTTGTTGAGCAGGCACTCCAGCTTGTTAAGAAGATCTTGGGATAGGTCTGGATATACATCTGCATAATCAATAATGGGTAGTCTTAGCGTATGGACGTGCATGAGCTTAGATTAAATGGGAAGAAAATGTTTTAAACAATACAAAGAACGTAAGAAGGCTGTGACTTTCCGACTGATTTTAGTAACCCGAACTTTCCAGTTAAGGGTGTCGTAAAAAAAAATAAGACTAAGATCTTTTACAGACTTACTAAACGGAATAAGAATATTATTGATGTATAGGCGGTAAGTCTGCAAAATTAACCTTAGCCAACATCTTCGGACTACACACTAGCATAGATTGGCATTTTAAAGGATTGGCAGTCATTCCATAACGAGTTGACCAATATTTAAGGGCGTTTAAATTCTTATTTAAATTATTAATCCCATCAACAATATCACATTGTTATGTACAATGTGATATTGTTGCTGTTGCAGCTGTAGGTCGTCAGCATACAGATGGTTAGGGCAGTCATTTATGGAGGTGATCAAGTTTATAAAAATACAGAAGATAACAGGAGATAGTATACTGCCTTGCGGCACGCCAGCTTTAACATAAGCCCAAGCTCAAGATTTTTGTCCCATGTGAACAGATTTATCTTATTTATATTGTCTTCAGATTTATATTGTCTTCTCGATATATTTCATTTACATTATTTTTACTATTTAATTAACACATTTACATTTATATGTTTTCTTTGTAATTATTAAATATTTTTTGTACCGAATAGCTAGGGGACTTATGAAACCACATTAAAATTTACTGGTTTACAGATTGTCTAAGTTTCTTTGCTTATCACTCTTGCGAGAGTAATAACGCGGTCGGTACAATGTTTGTTGACTGTTGAACTTTGCCGCGAGCTACTTCACCTAACGCGCCCTGATTAACTGCTTATGTTTTCATACAGTTCAAGAATGCAACTATTGTTCTATAGTACTTAATATGTATACTTTGTGGAAGCATTATTTTATAGTAGAGGAGGAAAACATCCAAACGGCTGACCTGATGTTAAGTGATTACCGCCGCCCAATAACCTCGATCCTCCTCGACCTCATGATTAACTTTTACAGAATTTTAAAATTTTTTAAAGAAAAGTAAAGCAATAATGTTATTTGGTATATGGCAATATATACCACAAGGATATTTCATAATGCTATAAAATCATAAATGTTGGGTTAATACTCACCAAAAGTAGAACGGGAAACGCATTTTCAATTTATGACGTGCTAGCGCTTTGTGACAATTGAATATGCAAATCAAATCAATTACAATGATTGTTGAAGTAGCTACAGACCGACAATATATGAATATTATTAATGGACACACGCGACACAGATGTGATATTAAACTAATTAATAGTATGCTAAAAAAAAACTTCTAATTTATTGAAACAAACCATTGATTTAAAAAGTTGAAATTTTCTGCTTTAAAAAGAAAAAGTATGTGATTATTTTAGTACCGCCGCAGGGCCAGTTATATACCGTGAAGCACTGATGTGATAGCATTAATGTTCAATCAGGCGGTACTTCGCGGAAATCCATTTTAATGAAGGAAAGGAAGTTAATTTGCTAAGATCCGCATGCAAAATATAAAACGGTGTATATTACCTAGTGTTAGAAAACTCCGCCCGTCCTCTCACGATATCTTGCACCATCGAAACCGCCTCCGGGAACCGCCACCAGATACCCTCCACCACTACAATACTACCACTAGTTGTTTCACCGCAAAACGAGACATTATCAAGTACTATAGACTCTACGACATGCAGCCGCCGATACATTAATGTGTTTCGGTCTTAAGTACACAGATACGTAGTGTATTTACTGGGCATATGAGACTTAAGAAGTAATGTCTCAGGGTAACGGGCGAAGTGTGATGCCACACAGGAATATTCTGGGTAATAGTCAGTGAAATACTCTGGCAGCATTCGTTATAAGCAAACGTTGAACTAACCATCAGGTAAATGATTTTCTCGTCTCTTTAATTGCTTACATAGAAAATCAATTTTTTCATAAAATTAGATACAAAGATCTTAAAAGAAAACTCTATTCTACCTAAAATAAATTTTAGAAAAACAGATTACGTTAACTGTATACAAGATATTATTGATATTAAATGGCAAGACCATGCGCATAATCTGGATTGTAATGACTTCGTACAACTATTTTATAATGTGATCTGGGACTTAATTAATAAACATACACCATCATCAACAGCCTTAAAAAAGAATAGGCGACATCCGCCTTGGTTTTCTAAATCATTAATCAGAGCCCTCAGAGAGCAGAACAAGTATTATACCAGGTATAAAACATATTATAATCCTCGCGATTACGATGATTATGCATATCACCGGACTCGCACTAAAAAGTTAATTAACAAATGTGTGGTGTAGGTTGTGTGGTGATGACGAATATATATATAATATAGTTTATTAAATAAGAGTCTAGTCAATAACACTTACACACTTTATTGTCCACAAAACACAGACAGAAGGAGAACACAGAACAAAGATAACAGCTTTAAAGCAGAAGGCAGAAACAGAGCAAATTAGATTACGATAAAATATAAAATAAGTCTTTAGCGAAAGCGTAATGTGAAAGTAGGTCGTGACCGATAGCAAGCGACATGCACCTGGCGTCGTAAGCGGTAAGCGACTGGCGGGCGCAATGTGCTCTCGCGCAACCAGCCGGCAGCTACTACGTCATCGAGGTAAAACAAATAATAATCGTCCGGTCGCGAGCTGTCCGATGCAGCCGCTACGGCCGGGGTTCGATGCCGGACATTAAACATTCGATGACTCGGCCAACTGGTATGTATGTTAGTATTTTGAGGTATGTGTAATGTAGATGTTATGTGTGTCTTCGTGTGTATGTATTTATGTGTGTAAGTTGACGAATATGGTGTTAGTGTATGAGGTAGCCTACATCACCCCCCTCCAGAGACCTGGTTAAGGGCGATAAAAATCCGTGAATTTGACTCGTCGTCCAGAACGTGTTGTAAATTCGCTCAAGTTTTTGTTTTGTATTACTGGACGATGGTCAGAGGTGTCACACAGTATGTAGGCCGGTTTAAGACGGTCAACCGATACTGTGACTTCTTTTCCTCTCACTAACAACTTAAATGTTTTATCGTTCCTCGATAACACTTTGTGAGGCCCTGTGTATGCGGGTTGTAGAGAGCCTCGTAAGGCGTCTTCTCGCAGGAATACTTGTTCGCTGTTTGCGAGATCTTTAAAAATGAAAACTTTTTTGCTATGATGGCGAGACGCTGGCACCGGTTGTAACTTTTGAGCAAAACTTTGTAGACGTGATGTAAATTGAGTTACATCGGTAGTACCACTAGTACACGGCTCAAAAAATTCTCCAGGCAATCGTAAGGGTTCGCCGTATAGTAGTTCAGCGGAAGATGACTGGAGGTCTGCTTTGAACGAACTGCGTATTCCTAATAAAACCCATGGCAATGACTCGGTCCAGTTCTCCTGTGCGTGGCACATTATGGACGCCTTGAGTTGCCTATGGAATCGTTCTACTAGTCCGTTACTGGCTGGGTGGTAAGCAGTAGTACGCTTGTGCTGAAATCCCGCTATTTTGGCAAGATGTTGAAAAAGTGCTGACTCGAACTGTCGCCCACGGTCGGTTACGATGTCTATAAGACAGCCGAATCGTGCAATCCAACATGACAGCAATGCCTTTGCTACCGTCTCTGCTGTTATATCGGCGATTGGAACGGCTTCTGGCCACCGTGTAAAGCGATCGACGCACGTCAGGCAGTAGCGGAAACCTTCAGATATTGGTAAAGGTCCTACGAGATCTATGTGTATATGCTTAAAGCGTGTACGAGGTAAACTATATGTGCCAAGTGGAGTTGTAACATGCCTACTTACTTTTGCGCGTTGGCACGGTAAACAAGTTTTAGCCCAGTCTCGACAGTTTTTTCTTACGTTCGGCCATACGAAACGTTCTGCCACTAGTTTGGCAGTTGCATTGGCGCCTGGATGGCTTAAACAATGTAAACTGTCGAAGACTTGCTTACGGAAAAACTTAGTTACAAACGGTCTGGAGGTCGGAGTACTGACGTCGCAGTACAATGGAATTTGACTTCCTGGCATAATACGTTTTTCTATACGTAACGATGAACCTTCTCTCATGAGCTTTTCGAGCTCGGGATCAGAAGCTTGGCTCTTTGCTAAAGCTTCGAGGTCGATTGGAGCTTCCAATTCTTCGACTCGTGACAGTGTATCGGCAACGACGTTGTCTTTGCCGGAAATATGTCTAATGTCGGTCGTAAATTGTGATATGAAATCTAAGTGCCTGTACTGTCTAGGCGAACAGTTTTTTTTCCTTTCATGGAATGCGAAACTGATAGGCTTATGATCAGTATACACTATAAAATGTCTGGCTTCCAACATGTGGCGAAAATATTTTATAGCCTCATATATTGCTAGAAGCTCTCGGTCATAAGGCGAGTACTTTGTTTGACTAGTGCTCAGCTTGCGCGAGAAAAATGCTAAGGGCTGCCATGAGTCATCTTTAAGCTGCTGTAACACCGCTCCGATAGCTTTGTCGGAAGCGTCTGTTACGAGGGCCAGTTTGGCTTGGCAGTCGGGGTGTGCCAGCAATGCGGCGTTCGAAAGGCTTTCTTTACATAGGTTGAAAGCTTTTAAAGATTCGCCGGATAGTACGATTGGTTGGTTATTTTTTAACACGCCTGTTAATAAGGCATTAAGTGGTGCTTGCACTTCTGCGGCACGCGGTAAAAATCGTCTGTAAAAATTGACCATGCCTAAAAAGCGTCTTAGTTGACGCACGTTGGTAGGCAATGGGTAATTTTTAATGACATCTATTTTGGAGTCCAGTGGTTTGGTGCCTGTATCCGAGATGTGGTATCCCAGAAAAGATACTTCCCGGGCACCAAATACACACTTAGACGTATTAATTAACATGCCATATTCTTTCAACCTTTCAAAAATTATCTTTAGGTGTTGTTCGTGCTGTGCCTCGTCCTTTGAAAAAATTAAGAAGTCGTCCAAATAGCAGTAGCAGAAGTCCAGACCTCTAGTCATTTCGTCCACGAACCTCTGGAACGTTTGTCCAGCGTTCATTAATCCAAAGTTCATGAACGGGAACTCGAACAATCCAAAGGGTGTAGTTATTGCCGTCTTTGGTATATCTTCGGGACTGACTGGTATTTGGTTGTAAGCTTTAACAAGGTCTAATGTGCTAAAGATTTTACAACCAGATATACTATGTGAAAAGTCCTGAATATGCCTAATTGGGTACCTGTCCGGAATAGTACGGGCGTTGAGCATCCTGTAATCTCCACAGGGACGCCAGCCATTTTCTTTTTTCGGGGCTAAGTGGAGTGGCGAAGACCAAGGGCTTTCTGATGGCCTAGCTATGCCGTTGTCTAACATGGATTGGAATTCCATTTGGGCAATTTTCAGCTTATCGGGAGCGAGGCGGCGAGGTGAACAAGAAACTGGAGGGCCTGGTGTCGTGCGTATATGGTGTACTGTGTTGTGTAGTGTAGTGCGGTGCATACCAGCTGGTCGAGTGATATCTGGGAATTCTGATAGTATGTTGTGATACTTTGTATTCCCTGTTAAGATCTTAATAGACGATATTTTGTTTACGTTCGAAACTCGTGAGGCAGTAGCTGTTACAGAGGTGGTGTTGTCAGTTATGCGTTTATTACGACAATCTACCATAATATTATAGTGATTTAAAAAGTCTACACCTATAATAGCTTTAGTTACATCTGCAACTACAAAACGCCATGAAAAAGTTCTACGTAAACCAAAGTCTAGATTTAAATGCACATAACCATAAGTGTCTATACTAGAACCGTTAGCTGCACTTAGCTGATACGTTGTCCGGGCACGACGTTCTCGCAGCAGCGACCGTGGGAAGACGCAGAGGTCGACCAGAAACTGAGTCTTCGTGGCGCGGTCGGTGATGAACAGGCGACCAGTTGAAGAGGGGCAATCGTCGGTCGACATTACCGATTGCCCTTGGAGTTTTCCGACTTATAGTCGCAAGGTCGGACGCATTTGTCGGCTTTGTCGCTGAATTTGGAGTGATACCAGCAGATAGGGTATTTTCTGTAGCTCGAGTGCGATCTTGATGTAGAACGGTGTCTCCGAGCGGTTCTTGTGCGTGACCGTGACCTGCTGTTCCTGTTGGTCGTCAGTGCTTGGATTTGTTTCCGGAGTGAAGCTACTTCTTTAGCAAGGTCATTATAGGACGGTCCACTGTGACATTGGCTTGTTGACGCGACCTGTGGTGCAGATGGTACCAGGTCATGGATTCTGTCAGCTACATCAGCCAAGTTATCGATCGATGTTAACGGTTGACCTGCTAGGAACGTCTGGATGCCAGTAGGGAGGCGGCTAATCCAAATTGTCCTCATAAAGTCATCAGAAACTTGGACGCCGGCAAGACCTTTGAGGTGACGGAGAAATTGTGATGGCTTCCGGTCACCCATTTCTTCGTGCATCAACAATTGCGTCAGCTTTTTCTCTTTTGAAGCGCTTAACCTTTTTATAAGCTCACCTTTCAGCTTATCGTATTTGTTTGTCGCTGGTGGGTTAATAATTATGTCCTTGACTTCCACTGAATATTGGTTGTCCAGCTGACCGATCACATAATTAAATTTGGTTGCGTCGCTGGTAATTCCGGATATCGCAAACTGCCCTTCCACTTGAGCAAACCAAATCTCAGGCTCTTCTGGCCAGAAGGGTGGAACACGTGCTCCGACTTTAAAAATTTCCGTTGTGGAAATAATTTGTGACGGGGCGGTAGGCGAATAATGCCGCTCAGCGGGGTCACCTTCATGCGTTCTAGCATCTTCGAATTCCTTGTTTTCGACGTTGCTCATAGTGTCCGAGGGTCACCAATGTCACACTTACACACTTTATTGTCCACAAAACACAGACAGAAGGAGAACACAGAACAAAGATAACAGCTTTAAAGCAGAAGGCAGAAACAGAGCAAATTAGATTACGATAAAATATAAAATAAGTCTTTAGCGAAAGCGTAATGTGAAAGTAGGTCGTGACCGATAGCAAGCGACATGCACCTGGCGTCGTAAGCGGTAAGCGACTGGCGGGCGCAATGTGCTCTCGCGCAACCAGCCGGCAGCTACTACGTCATCGAGGTAAAACAAATAATAATCGTCCGGTCGCGAGCTGTCCGATGCAGCCGCTACGGCCGGGGTTCGATGCCGGACATTAAACATTCGATGACTCGGCCAACTGGTATGTATGTTAGTATTTTGAGGTATGTGTAATGTAGATGTTATGTGTGTCTTCGTGTGTATGTATTTATGTGTGTAAGTTGACGAATATGGTGTTAGTGTATGAGGTAGCCTACAAATGTTTTAAATCTTATATATCTCAAATAGAAAGCAACCTGAAAGAAAATATTAAATCATTTTGGAGGTATATTAGAGCCAAACGCATCACTAATGATATCCCGAGGTCTGTAAGATACATACAACATACAGCTGATTCTGGAACAGATATCTGTAACCTGTTTGCAACAATTTTCTCTTCTGTCTACAGTTCATCTGATAAGGCATCTGTGACATACATTCCTGATTTCCCACCATCAAACTACACCATAAATACTTTAAAATTTACTGTAAATGAAGTCCTTAAACATATCAATTAAATAGATATTAAGAAAGGCAGCGGACCGGATGTGATCCCGCCGATATTTATTAGATTGTGTGGCCCTGCGTTACCTACTCCGTTAACTCTTATTTTTAATAAGTCTCTACAAGAAGGAGTTTTTCCAGATTTGTGGAAGATCAGCAAAATAACACCAATATATAAATCTGGTGACAAAAATAATGTCACCAATTATCGGCCTATTAGTGTTTTGAACAGCTTTGCTAAAATATTCGAAAGTATGATTTACAATCAAATTTACAACCACTTAAAACACAGGCTGAGTTCCACTCAACATGGTTTTGTTAGTGGGAGATCAACTACATCTAACTTGTTGACATACTCTAATTATTTATGAAGAGCTTTTAATAAAAAATCTCAAGTAGACGTTATCTATACAGATTTCGCCAAAGCGTTTGATAGTGTAAATCACTATACACTACTAATAAAATCACAACACCTTAGAATTCATGGCAATCTTCATCGCTGGCTCCGTTCATACCTCATGAATCGCACTTAACTCGTGGCATTGTATGGCTTTGAATCTATTCCGTTTGAACCATCTTCAGGAGTTCCGCAGGGCTCTAATTTAGGCCCCCTCCTATTATTGATGTTTATCAATGACCTTTTGGAAGAGATGACCTGCCATTACCTGGCCTATGCTGATGATATAAAGCTTTACACTGAGATATCGGACATTGATGACTGTAATTTGCTTAAACACAATATTAATGTTTTAAACGAATGGTGTAAGAAAAATTACATGTCATTAAATATAAAAAAATGCCAATACATCACATTCACTAAAAAAAGTATCTCAAAAAGTTTAATTATAATATTGATGGCATATATCTAGAACAAGTTAAAATAATACGAGATTTGGATGTGTGGTTTGATTCCTCGTTAACCTTTAAAGTACATTACAGTACTATTGCAAGTAAAGCTAGGAGAATGCTAGGTTTTATAATGCGCATAACCAAACCCTTTAAAAAGATTGAAACATTCAAAGTTCTATACAATTCTCTTGTAAGAACCCAGTTGGAATATTCTTCCTCTGTTTGGTCACCAATTTACAAGACTGACAAGAACAAGATCGAGTCTATACAGATGCAATTCTTAAGACAACTAAGCATTAAACAGGGAATGAGGCGCTCTCTACCAGAGTATGACGATCGACTCAGGCATTTTAATTTCCACAGTCTTGCATCTAGGCGTAAAGTTACAGATCTGTGCCTACTGCATAAAATTGCAAACGGTAAGCTAAGCGATGAACTGCTTTCATATTTATATATTGTAACTTCTAAACGTATCGCACGAAACTCCAGGCTATTTAGTATTCCACTTTCAAATAATAATGTTTCTCATAACAACCCCCTCTGTCGTATGTGCCGACTTTATAACAGCATCAGTACAGAACTTGACATCTTTCATCAAGATTTTTATGTATACAAAAACAAAATTTTCGAAATAAATAATGATTGAGAATACTTTCTGCGTATTTTAACGTTGTTAACTACATATTAGAATAATTAAGTTAATGTTGTGTACATTGTACTGGTTAGCAAATGTATAGTGTCATATTGTGTAATTTAGACTACTCTATTGTTTGTAAATATGGTTTGTTAACTGCTTTTGTACCAAAACAAATAAAATAAAATAACATATTACGAGTATTTCATAGGAAAAAAAAGAGAATCTACCACCCCATTTCCACCTCAAATGTGGGTGACGTAAAAGTCGAAGTCGGGAAAATTAAAACCAGAAGATGGTGACCTGAGTTCGATCCCCAGTGTCGGCACCTCTAAGTTTAGAGGTTCTTGAATTTACCATGTTCTCAACGGTGAAGGAAAACATCGTGGGTAATCTGCAATAAAAACATTTCAAAGTCCGTCAACCCACATTGGAGCAGCGTAGCGGACTCTTTCTGGCTCCAAAACTCTGCCAGAAATTAGAGAGAGAGAGAGAGAGGCCTGTACTCAGCAGTGGGACATTTATAGGCTATTAATTTTTACATAATGATTCGGTCTTAATAATAATTTGGGGGATGATGCTGCTCGCGTCCGTAAGAAACACTTGAATCTTGACTCTCACACGTATCCCCTGGGTAGTGCTAAACGAGCAGCACCACTTTCCGGTGGTAGGCTTCGGTCGCAGGCTTAAGGCTAAGCAAAGCCATGCCGCCAAATGACGTCGGTCGTGTTCCGGCAAGATGCTAGGTGAAGCCTTATGGAAGTTGGGTCTGAACAGTTGCGTTGCGTATGTGAACCGGGTACGACGCGTCAACTTTTGCTGTGTCGGGTGCTTGGTTGAGGAGGGTAGCGGGATCCGAAGCACGGTGCTCCGCTGGCCGACCGCAGGTAGTAGGGGGCCCAATTAGTGAACTAGCCACTCATGAAAGTCTGCCCCGCCAACTAGCGAAAAATCCCAGGGTGGCTCCATCGTGCCGGTTAGCGACCGGGTGACACACAAATTTTTTCGTGTCGTTGGGTCATCAACGCAACGCCTCGTTCAACTGCTATCGTCCTTCCCTATTCACTCCTTATCACTTATGAAAAGCACCAAAAAGAAAAGTAAGGTTAAACAGCGGTTGCACGTCCTCTCCTTGAAAGTGCACCTCTCTAACATCCGAGGATTGCACTCAAATCTTAACGCAGTCCATCACCATCTTGAGACTGAGAAGCCGCACCTACTTTTTCTGACGGAGACGCAAATTGGATGTCCGTTGGATGTGGCGTACCTTGACTACCCTGGGTTCTCGCTGGAGCACAACTTTTACCTTCGTGCCGGAGTCTGTGTGTACGTCAGCAATGACATCTGCTGCCAGCGTCTCCGTCTCCTTGAAGACCCCACTTTTTCAACCATTTGGGTGTTGGTAGACACAGGTGACGATAAGATCGTTTATGCATGTGTTTACCGATCGCACAGCGGTGACCAGGAGACAACCCGGTTATTCGAATATCTAAGTGAGGCTGCTGATATGGCCCAGCATCGGTACCCCTCTGCACAACTAGTCTTTCTGGGAGATTTTAATGCCTCTCACCAGGATTGGCTGTTCCCATACCAGAAGACTGACCATGCTGGGAGGGAAATGAGGAATTTCGCCTTATCGCTAAACCTCTCCCAGCTGGTAAAGCAAGCAACTAGGGTGCCAGATGTTGAAGGTCATACAGCCAATTGTCTAGACCTCCTGCTGACCACTGATCCTGACAGATATGAGGTAGAGGTGGCTTCTCCACTAGGAACCTTTGATCACTGTCTGGTGAAATCTGTATCGTCTTACACGCCAACAGACCTCGACCCACATGGTACTAGGCGAGTGTGGCGATACAAGTCAGCAGATTGGGATGAAATGCGACACTTCTTTGCATCTTATCCTTGGCGGCAGGTCTGCTTCTCTTCCGGAGATCCATCGAGATGCGCGGATGCTTTAACTGACGTGGTATGTTTAGCTATGGAATATTTTATTCCTTTTGCTGATGTACCCGTTGGTGGCAAAGCTCGCTCATGGTTCAGCGCCGAATGTTCCCAAGCCGAAAAGCTTAAACATTTGGCGTACCTCTCATGGGTTGACGCTCGAAACCGTAAAACTCCGGATGTCAGATCCAAGAAGAGAGCCTTTAATATAGCCGCCAAGTCTTACAAAAAGGTGTTACGGAAGGCTCGTTTCGAACGCATTAGGCATATTGGCGCGAAGCTCTCTGCTCAACCATCTGGCAGTAGAGCTTTTTGGTCTCTTGCCAAGGCGGTCGAGACGAGTTTTTGTAAACCTTCACTGCCTCCGCTGGTTAAGCCCGACGGGACATTGGCTCATGCGGCAAAAGAGAAGGCAGAACTGTTCGCGAATTTCTTTGCCAGCAACTCACGTCTGGACACAAGCAACACAGTTTCAACTTCCCTACCTCCCTGTGGTACTTTAATGTCAGAGGTCCACATTACTAACAAAGAGGTCCTCAAAACGTTGCGACATCTGGACGTGAACAAAGCCAGTGGACCTGGAGGTATACCAGCCATAGTGCTTAAGACCTGTGCACCCGAGTTGTCTCCTGTTCTGACACGCTTGTATCGCCTCTCCTTGAAGACTGGAATAGTGCCCGAATCCTGGAAGCTTGCTAACGTGCAGCCCGTGCCCAAAAAAGGTAGCCGTGTTGACCCTGTCAATTATCGACCTATTTCGATTACCTCCATACTCTGTAAGATTATGGAGCGTATATTAAACTCGCACCTCTTGGCATACCTAGAACATAACGATCTCCTTAGCGATCGACAGTACGGGTTTCGCCGAAATCGGTCGACTGGGGACCTTCTAGTTTATACCACACATCTATGGGGTGAGGCCCTCGAGAATAGTGGTGAAGCACTCGCGGTTTCGATTTACGAGATTGGTTAACGGAGTAAATGGATTCTCCCTGTAGGTGGCTTAATATATCGCACCGGGTTTATTGTGAAATACGTGAACGAAATTAGATTTTATTTAGTAAAACGACAGTCTTTAATCATTTTTATAATACATTTTAGTGAAAGCATATATAATTAAGAGGAAGGCCATAGTTTTCACACAATTATCAGTAAGTATGAAAGTATAGAAGTGCGAGCAGTGACCAAAAATTTTATTATATTACGACACTGTAGTAATTATTTTTGTGATGTGATGGCGACCGCTGCGTTAGAATGATCCTGGGATCTGGTGAGTCCCAGCCGGGGCAACATTTGGACAAAAATACAATTTGTTGGTTTGTGTATGAATTATATGTTAAACGCACTCACGAAACCTACTGGTTTAGTACGGACAGCCTGTATTCGTGCAGAATAACACCATAATATGCATTGCTGGGATGGTGATGGGGAGTAAGATTTTCTTCACTAGTACCAAAAATGGCGGTGACGTGGTTCGCTACCCGCCACATCTCGTTTCACGCGGGGGGTCAAAAAGTGGCCTACGGTTAATCTTCGTGTATCCCTTATGGGAAAAAGGTGTGACTGTAATTATGTAGGTCAGAAAATGACAATGTGTCTTACCTTAAGTACTTAATCGTTATAATTTCAGCCTATCATAGTTGAACATAGGCCTCCCACATAGATTGCCACCAAACACGGTCCTGATCCACCTGCATATGTCAACTTCTCGCAATAACGAGCAGGTCGTCGTTTGCCAGTACATAGTTGCCACTCGAGAAACTTTCTCCTCTATGGTTATCGGTTTTACGTGCTATATGGCCGGCCTATAATCACTTCAGCTTGCTTATCTTTAAAGCTATATCGGTTTATCTAGTTCTGCTGCGAATATCATCGTTGCGGATTTTATCCCGTAGAGTAACTCCGATCATAGCCCTTTCCATAGCTCGCTGAGCGACTCTGAGCTTACTCATGCGGCCTGCAGTGAAGGACCACGTTTCGGTTACGTATGTCATCACTGGCAACTCGCACTGGTGGTATACTTTTATTTTAAGGCATTGAGGTATACTCGACGAGAAGATGGGACCTAGTTTCCCGAACCCTGACCAGCGGAGTAGGATCCGTCGATTGACCTCTTGGTTGAAGTTGGATCTCCCAAGTAGGACAATCCGTCCGAAGTATACATATTCGTCGACGTCGTCGAATCTAGTATTCCCAACAATAACCGATTTGGTGTGACATGGTCGTTAGACTTGGTCTATGCTGTCTATTGAGTTCATTGAGCATCGTGCTAAGGTGCTCCAAAGATATTATGACCATCTCGTCGGTAAATCGAAGGTAAGTGATGTATTCGCCATTGATGTTAATACTATATCCTTTCCAGTCTAGTAGCATCTTCCAATGCGGCGGTGAAGAGTTAAGAGGATTTTTCATCATTTAATTTATAAGTTTTAGTTATAACCGAGGTGATTCGTTTGAATTAATCGATGACTCACTTAATTCCTGCAGTTTTAAAAATGTAAGCATGAATAAATTTAATTTACGTAAAACAGTCGGGTTAGTTACACTATTTATAACTCTAGAACAATTGGACTAATTTTAATGATGTTGGAATTGTCTTCACCCCGAATAACATAATAACTAATAAAGCATCGAAAAAAAAACCCAAAAGGAATCGTTTTCTCATATATTTTCCGAATACAACGCCATCTGTGATACACGAAATAAAACTTATATCATTTTGTATGCATGAAGGTTCTGTGACAATAAATACTTTTTCTTTCTTTCTGTTTTCTTTCATTATCCTCTGACAGCTGACTCAACTGGGCGGTCCTTTCAATGCATACAATAGAGCTGGTTCTGTGTAGCTATTTTAATTTAGTTTGCGATCGTAATTGCATTTGTAAGTCAAACGGTAAGTTGCCTTCAAAGATGTTCTTGAGAGGTTATCAAACTTTGTGAGGTTATCAAATTTGTGATTGATAATTGTTAAACGTAATTTTAAATTGTGCGTTCAATTTTCCCGTATTATTTACAATGCCGCGAGTCATAAGATGTAATCTTTCACATCGAAGCCGTAATGAAATTAGACTTTGCAATATTGAGAAATAATCTACGAGTACTGCAAATGAAAATTACGACACTTCACGTTGCAATGCGCCTTTATTGATTTGGAAAGAATTGGCGAATACGGAACAATGCAAGTGTTGTCGACTACAAAATCGTTTCCTTTCGGATTCGTTGTGAGAGTTCTATCGTTATCACCGTGAATGGTCGACGGCAAGTGTTCCAAGCGTTATACACGAAATTTGACGACGGAGCCTATCACTGGCAACGATGGTTATTCAATGTATCGTCGTCGATATAACTGTTAAGATTCCTAATCGCTTGCACATCTTCAATATAATTCAAAAATTTAAGTAGAAAACCAAAAATAAAATACCAAAATCTGACCAGACAGCTGGCGCTGTGATCGTTTTACTGTAAAATTTCATACTTAAATGTAATTCAGAAGCAAATTCATCGCGTCACATATCGGAACGGGAAGGACAACGTCTGCCGGGCCAGCTAGTTAAAACTAAAAACAACCTATGCATGTTACTTAAAAGCTTTTAGTTGGGAATTAGCTTACTCCTCACTGAAATGTATAAACTTTTAAAGGTTACTTTTACTTTAGGTAAGACACATTGTCATTTTCTGACCTACATAATTACAGTCACACCTTTTTCCCATAAGGGATACACGAAGATTAACCGTAGGCCACTTTTTGACCCCCCGCGTGAAACGAGATGTGGCGGGTAGCGAACCACGTCACCGCCATTTTTGGTACTAGTGAAGAAAATCTTACTCCCCATCACCATCCCAGCAATGCATATTATGGTGTTATTCTGCACGAATACAGGCTGTCCGTACTAAACCAGTAGGTTTCGTGAGTGCGTTTAACATATAATTCATACACAAATCCAAATGTTGCCCCGGCTGGGACTCACCAGATCCCAGGATCATTCTAACGCAGCGATCGCCATCACATCACAAAAATAATTACTACAGTGTCGTAATACAACAATATTTTTGGTCACTGGTCGCACTTCTATACTTTCATACTTACTGATAATTGTGTGAAAACTATGGCCTTCCTCTTAATTATATATGCTTTCACTAAATGTATTATTAAAATGATTAAAGACTGTCGTTTTACTAAATAAAATCTAATTTCGTTCACGTATTTCACAATAAACCCGGTGCGATATATTAAGCCACCTACAGGGAGAATCCATTTACTCCGTTAACCATGCTAACCTCCAATCTCGTAAATCATTATAAATTATCCCATCGCAGTCAACGTACATTAGTTTACAATCTGTTTTAACTATATATTTTTTCTTTTAATAGAAAACATAATTTATTTGGAAAATTCAAATTATTATGAAAAAATAAAACAGATTCAGTCTTCATCGTCTGTCCGAATGGTAAAATTTACCTAAACATTGAAATACGATTAACTCCACTCATTTTTAAAGAACGGTGGATTCCGCTACGCTGCTTCAGTGCAGGTTGACGTACTCCACATGTATTTTTTTATCAGATGGAGATTCCATACCGGTTCCGGCACAAAGATTCAAGCCCAGATTACTACCGTTTCATGAAATATAAGAGGAGAAACCTTTAAGCTACTATAACCCTTAAACTATCATAAAAAAATTATAACATAGAACATAATACAGGCTGCACGTAATGTTGTATCACGTCGATACTATAACTAACGGTCGAGGTTACGTGACGTTATATGCGGTTAGCTAATCTTTCCATACTAAACTGTAAATGCGAAAGTAGCGCTCTCTGTCCCTCTGTCTCTTTGTTACCTTTTCACGGCTTGTATACAGGAGACAGACAAAGGATAATTTTTATTCTGGAAAATCAAAGAGTTGCCACGGTATTTTTAAAACCCTAATCCACGTAGACGCGGGCTTCAGCAAGTAATTTTATAATCATCATAATCATCATCATTTCAACCTATCACTGCTGAATATAGGCTACCTCCATAGATTGCCACATAAAATAGTAGCTCCCATTTTGAGGGGAATTCGACATAGTTGCCACTCTTGCCAGGCGGGTTATTACCGCAGTGTTATTTTATTCCGGTGTTCCAGGAAGATGCCGTTGCCCATCTTCTGGTTATATTTTTCCATCTTTCGACTTTTACAACGGGATGACATGGGATAGTAGATTCTCTAAAGTCAGCTATCTCAATTAAGCCTGACCATAAATAACCAGAGCGACCGCGGCAGCAACGTCCAAGGTCCAAGACATCTGATATTGCTATCGCCTATCTGCGATCATGGATTCTACTTACTTGGTCTTCTAGCAGTGGATTGTGTGAGGCCGGATATCGAATCAAAATGTTAAAATTGTGTCAGTGTCGGCTGAGGGTGATGATAAATGGAGATGATTATTCCGCCATAAGTCACAAGACGAGCAAAACGTTCAACGGTGGTAAATGCAACGACTGCCCATAACAAATGTTATGTCATCGAGAACGTTCCTGTGTGGTACACAATACGCACATCCCTCTGACACATCAGGATCTTAAGTCTCATTACACTAGTAATTACACTAGCTCTCAATGACCTCCAGAGCGAAACATAGCAATGTTTGCACACTGCTGCTTCACGACAGTTTAAGTCCCTGCGGAGGTACCTAGACGGATTCCTGCATAGAAATCCTACCAGGAAAGGAGATTTTTCTGCCATGAAAAATTTTATTTTTCAATCTTCACTCCAATTTTGTCAATATTTTCAGAAGCACCGTTTGACCAGTAATGAGGAATGATCATAAACAATGATGGGACAATTTATATTGAGTTATGAGATAAGAGCTACATACCTTGTTTATGGTTAACGGAGTAAATGGAGTTTCAATGTTAGTAGTTTAATATCTTGCTTGGCCTTATTGCGAAATATGTGTTGAACTTCGATTTTATG
>JAHVAK010000173.1:0-93516 GCA_019845155.1 Luehdorfia chinensis
AGAACAAATGTTAGCAAATTAAATTGTGCATTATATATTTTATATGCCACATAGTTTTTAAAGAGTTTTAATTTATCAAATGTAAGATCATGTCAACTACACCATATAACTACACAATACTACACCAATAACTGTTTAATTCTGACCACATTACCTTCTGTTAGTCGTGAATTTGCTGGATCTGGCTGGAGGCTGTAAAGAGTACCATGGGGACCTCTATCTGCAAAGCATGGTGCTGCAGTCACAGTACAGATCACTAGTCTTCCCACCCTAAAATGAAACATAAAATTTATAAGTGAATTGCTAATACTTCCTATGAGGCAATCCATAGTTCTACAATTGTTCATAGTCTTAAAAAAAGAAATGAAGCCATTCTTATAATCCAAAGGGATTATCTGTTATGCAACAACAAAAACTAACTTTAAATTATACCATTACACACCACAAGTTTAGCAGAGTATAAAGACTAATAATTATATGCAATACTGAGCTATAGGGGTGATGTAGATCTCAAGGTTGCTTACCAAAATACGAAGTTAAGGGACATCATTTTCAGTAAGTTGGAAGGTTTTTGATATCAGATTCAGAGTACATTAACTACATTAGAACAATATGTTTGTGTGATGTTTAATGTTAACTTCAATTAAACTTGTGCGTGAAGAAATGAAAATCAAAGACAAACAGCTAATGAAAATTTTAAAATATCTAACGGATATCGAGAACTGAGTGTTGCCTTGTGCCTAATTTCCAAATAGCTTTACACCAGATGCAACTTCCTAATTCTCCTGAAAACCATCTATACATAATAACCATTTCTCGTATAAAGATTTATATCACTTATTTATTTTTCACTATGTAAAAGAAAATTCATAATCACAAGTTGCTTAATTTCCAATTAAACAAGGTTTATCGTTTACACAAACAGTAATAATTATTCAGTCCTATTTGAATTACTTAGGGGAGAGGCCTATGTTCAGATGTGGGCTTGTGATGGGCTCAAATGATGATGATAATAATAATTTATATAGAAATTGTGTAACAAAAAAATCTTAGATTTCTATATCCAATAAATTATTAAATATGTTTATCATCAAAAACAATCTTATGGATTTTTTGAGACACATTATAAAAGTAGAAAAGAAATCTAAAAATACCTATAAAAAACAATTGTTAGAGAATGTTTTACATTAATTTTACATGAGAAATTGACAACAGTACTCATGGGTACAGTTTTTCTACTGTACTGTACATAGATGCCATTCTGTGGAATATTATCGAAAAAAAAAACACATTTCTTTGGAACTAGCGAAACAAACACGATGTTTAAGTTAGTTGCAAGTTGCTTTAACTAAAATGCGTCCGTATACACAAACAGACAAAATGGATTCTATTTTACATTAATGGAAGATTTTAAAATAAAACAGCAGTGCACTGCCTTCTTCACCATTACACATTGGTTCCTCAGTCTCATACTCATATACGTTCTATTATTCCACTTGCTTCAGGACTCTTCAAACCGAAACATCGTAGCGTTTGTACACTTGCTTGATGCAACTCTACTGCCTGAAAGCAAAATAACTGGCGCTGCGATGGTACTCATCTAGGTGGATTACCGCACAGAAATCATACCACCCGCTACAACGTTTATAGAAATTTTCATATTGGTTTTATTATTTCGCCTGAGGCGCTTAGTTGCTCGGGCCGTCGCTACCCGTAAGGGAGTTCAATGATGTTAATAAGAGTAAGTATGGAATATGATATAAGTAAGAGAAGCGGGGTTCCGCTTCTCTTACGTCTTACGTCCGTAATGCTGCCGGTCTCGGGGCAATCCCGCGCGAACCGTCATCTTATACAGATCTTTTCTATAATTTCGATGTTTTTCTTTATTATGAAATGTTTAACAACTATAGAAATAAATTAAAACCTGGTATTTCTGCTAGTTTATGTATATTACTAGTCGTACGATTCTTAAGCAGGCACCTGTCTAGGTAGGTACTACCACGGTGCCATTTATTCTCCCAACTAAAAAAATTTGAAGGGCACTGACAGCTAGAGTAATTACTGGGCAAAACTGATGTCTAAGCGTGACGTATACGTAGATCGCAAGGAAGCGCAGGACGCATACAGAACTGTTCTGGTCACACAGCATTTGTTATGATTTGCTCGTCTCCTCATTTTTCTCTCATAACAAAAAGGGAAAGGACTCTTCACTTGCTTAAAATGGTATTATGTCGAAAGGACGAAGTCCCCAGACTTAGTAGTAAAACAACCAAGTAGGCAAGACTGTGCGAAATACGGAAACAGTAAAATTTTGATGATTTCTATTATAATTAGTCTATGGTTTAGAAAGCCGTTACGAAATTTTTAGTTTAATCCCAAAACATAGATAGTTTTTATGTTGCCATTAATACAAAATATATAATATTGACGGAATTTTATTGGAAAAAGTGATGAGACGAGCAAAATGTTCACCTGATGGTAAGTGCAACGTTTGCCCATAACAAATGCTGCGACAACCCAGAACCTATGCCTATTAATTGCCGTTGCTAGTAGTTGTTGTTTCACTTTAGTACTCGACAAATTTTGGGAGCAATCGAGTAAGTTGTAACTTGTACTTGTAACAAGTCAAGTACTTTCCGCAATAATAGAGATTGTCACTGATGGATTGTAGTCATTAAATAAGCCTTTCAGTATAGAATTTGTTATCGGCATGTGTAGAAGCTGTGGTGTTATCATCGCTGCTCATCAATATATTTGATAAAATTGATTTGTCATTACTTTTAATATGGGTTGATTTCATTCATATCTGCTGCCCGACGGTGCCAATCCTGTCTGTTTTTCTCCAGTGACCTTATGTCATGTGGTCACAGAGGCCCCAGGACATCGGTAAAGAAGAAATAAATATGTCGGTGCAATATCACCTCGAGGGGGATATAGAATGCCTCATTACCAGTAATTGAGTTCACAGAATCAGAATGAACTGAGAGTTGTAACAAAATTGTTGTTCCCAGCCAGAAACTATTGTATTTTATTTAAAGAGTCGATATATCACACTAATATGTCTCCTGTATGGTGATTGAGTTTTACAGATATAAGTTTTATATATATAACTATTGTATAATTATACGAGTATGAGTTATAAAAAATATGCACCGAATTCGATTGCAATATGAGAACATGCCGATGCGATGCCTTCCGTGCTTTTTTTTTTTTTTTTTTTTTTTTTTTTTTTTTTTTTTTTTTTTTTTTTTTTTTTTTTTTTTTTTTAGGACTGATGGTCACTGTTAGCCCGAAGGCTTTTACAAGCTTCGCCGGATTGAAAGGTGGCATAGCGCTGAGGGCGCTTAGCCGAAACCTTTATTTATGGATGACTGGCGCAAGGGCCCCCGAGAGGGGACCTCGGCTTGGACCGTCATCCTGTTCGCGAGAGTAACAGACTCGAGGGTGCCCAAGGGGGCCGGTCTCGGCTCGGTCAGTTACTGCAATCGGGAGGGCAATATTACTACTACTATAATTATTAATACCATGATTATTATTAGATAAGTTTACCACCAATTCGGAATGCGTTTCCGCTGGAGAAGAAATGGCGCAAGAAACTCCAGCGACGCTTCTGTTTATGACACTACTGCTAGGGGAAAACCGGCCTGAGATGCGGCGGTATCGCGAATAACTTTGTCTGATACGCCCACGCCGACGGCGGGGGCGGTATGATGGTGATAATGGGTGTTTGTGTAGTGTTGAGTAGAGCGCTTGGGCAATAGTGGTCGCGTCGTCAGGGTCCTCGAGGACGTGCCTCGGTCTCCTTTTCCGCGGGTCGAGTTTTGGTGTATCGCGAGGGGGTTGTAAGTGGCGGCACTGACAACCAGTGGGTTGGGGTGCGTGGCGGCAGAGTCGAAGTATCGGCGAGAGGCCAACTTTAGATATTGGGCTATGGTAGGAAGCCCTAAATCGATATGAAGGTTAGCATTACGCACGAACCACGGTGCTCCCGTGGCTTTACGCATGAATCGATTTTGTATTACCTGAAGTCGGTGAATTTGACGCGGGGAGGCATGCGCAAATACGGGGCTTGCGTATGTCATAATTGGCCGAATACAGGCTTTGTAAAGTGTAATTTTATTACGTAGGGACATTTTGCTATTTTTATTTAGTAACGGATGTAATCGACCGAGTACGAACGCCGCTCGGTTCCTTACTCGGTTAATATGTGGACCGAAGCTGAGTCTCGAGTCTAATAGGACGCCTAAGTATTTGACTGTCTTTTCCCAGGGGATTGGACGATCGAATAACTCTATTGTGGGGAGATGCTGCGTTATGCGCCGCGAGAAGTACATGGCTGCACTTTTGATTGGGTTGACCTCGATCCTCCATTTCCGAAACCAGTTCCCGAGGGTTCGGGCTGCGGATTGGAGGCGTTTAGAGATAGTGTCTGGATTACGTCCAGACACATATAGGCAGGTATCATCTGCGAAGAGGGCGAGTTCGACGCCGCTGGTGTGCGGTATGTCGTTCGTGAAAAGGGTGTAGAGCACGGGACCTAGGACTGAGCCTTGTGGTACGCCGGCTAGGATGGGATGTGATTCGGATCGCACCCCCTCGACGCGGTAGCGGAAGGTTCGACTGCGTAAGAAATCTCGTATGATGAGTACGAGGCGATCTGGCACACCGAGTCCATATAACTTGTATATGAGCCCGTTGTGCCAGACCTTGTCGAACGCTTTCGCCACGTCGAAGAAGAGCGCTCCGGTATGAAGCCCGCGTATGAAGCGGGATTGAATGTGCTCCGTTATGCGGTGCACCTGCTGGGTACATGAGTGTTTGGCACGGAATCCAAACTGCTCGTGGATGGGGATCCCTCGAGACTGCATGAAGTCTCTTAAGCGGGCGAGAAGTAGGCGTTCGTATATCTTGCCTAAGGCCTTGAGGAGGCTTATAGGCCGATATGCGGTGGGATCGGACGGGGCCTTCCGTGCATTACAACGATAAGTATATACCGTTCTCTAACTCGGTGAAAACCTGGGAATGTACATCGATACGACTATGAACTGGAGGAAACAAGTCACTGAAGTCTCCCGGCAAGTGACCGGGACATTGAGTTCATTCTACCACCTTAGAAACTTTCTGCCCGTTAAGACTAATTTCATGCTTGTGCAATCACTCATACTACCAATTATTGACTAAGCAGATGTGAGTTACACAGACTTGAACAAAGATCTCCTCTATAAGCTAGGGCGCTTTTAAATTTAAAGTAACGCCTAGCCCCTGAGCTAGCATGGCTATTCGTGACTTAGTAAGAACTAATTTTATATCTAATGCTTAAGTAATAAGTTTTGGGGGCGCTAATTTCAAAACTTGCTCTAGGCCTTGACCTCAGCTGCGACACTGATCACCCCGCTTTAACGCTTGATCGCAGTAGGTCTGGTGCATTTTTGGTTCGGCATTTTAAAACATGTACTTGAGATTTTATCCTGGCGTTTCACGTTTCACACTTGCGGCACAGTAATACACCATACGCTCTTTAAAACTTCTGCTTGTTTACAAGGCACTATAATATATTTACTGGTGGTAGGATTCCTATTATGCCGTAAAGCAGTAGTGTGCAAACATTCCTGTTTTTGATCGGAACGGTACTGAGAAGTAGAGTAATTACTTTACATATGAGACTAAAGAACTAATGTCTCAGGGGAATGTGCGCGATGTGGTACCACACAGAAATATTCTGGGTTATACAGCATTTTTTGTGGGCAGACATTCCAGGGCGGTTCTCACCGCCCAGAGTTACCGACACACAAGTCGACAGTCCGAATGGACGCGCGCAGCCTCCTTCGGACGGTCATTAGACGACTTAAAATATTTAAGATTTTCGAAATCGCGAAAGCACGCAGCGAACGCAACACAGTCCGAACTTCGAGGTTTTTGTAGGAGTTTTTATTTATTTATGTTTGGGTCAACCCAAACCTGGCACGCGGGCCCCTGGTCCGCGAGCCCAGTATCCGATGAAACTGTAAAAGCCGAAAAGGCCAACAGCAATTACATCACCGAAAATATAATGTGGGCAGACGTTGCACTTACCATGAGGTAAACGTTTTGTTCGTATCGTCACTTTCTGTAATAAAATCATGAGAATTTCAGTAAATATGCTTTTAATATGTATCTTTATGGTATCAGCGCCATATAGCCAGTATTTTTTAAATTACTTCTCAGCTTAAAATAATGAGATTGTCTAACAGCTTATCAAAAAGTTCCTAATCTATACTAATATTATAAAGAAGAAAGATTAGATTTTTTGTATGTTTGGTTGTAATGATTTAACTCATAAACTACTGAACCGATTTTGAAAATCCTTTCACCTATATACAACTACATTATCAGCAACTAATATGAGTTGTATTTAATTTAAAAAAAACCGAGATTCCTACGAAAATTGCCATGATGTAACTCCAGGTATCAAAAATTTACTGATAAAAGTCATTATTTGGCGTGCTCTGCAAAAACTATTAATGATAAAGAAAATAATGTACTACATTTTCATAGTACTCATTATTACTCACAAAAAAGTCCGCGAGGCTATTACAATCAAAACATGCGTAGAATCGAAAGATGATGACATGCGTATCATAATATTAATCCTTATCCTACTAAATAGTTTTATAGTCAAGGTTGATATGTACATGTAAATTGCTCTTTAAATTATTCGAATCGGACCTATCGTTTAGAAGTTACGACGGGAATAAAAATGCTAAAAGTAAGAAAAATGCTGCAGTGTGAGCGAACAGCAATACGCTCGCCCGCGTTACTCGCGATTAGACTAAGTTCTATTGATTATATATCTACTCATTTTATTTTTTTGTAAACTAGAAACATTTTATAGTGGTTTGTAATTTTAATTATATTTTTTTAATTTAAAAATTTGAAACGCTCTATAACAATAACAGCGGCCGCAGTCTAGAACGCCGCGCCGCCCGATTTCATGCGACTTGGGCATCATCGAGGTGGGCGGCTCCCTTTGCGCAGCGGTCGTTTTATTTTGCTAACATGACATCAAATACTGTTTACAAGGAAGCTCTGAGCCTCTAAATCATGGCTTATGTTCCCATAAATAAAACATTATTTTGGTAACTTATTCTTGCTTGACCAGCTGCAGATTCGCCGATGAGCATAGTCGCTACAAAAAATGTTAGTGAAGCGATTGTTGTTCTTCTGTCAAATAAAGTACCAGTTTATCTGTCTAATACGAGTATCTATCTACCCGTGCTAAGCCGGGGCGGATCGCCAGTAAATGAATATTTCTACAGAGACGTTTACGATACAGAATACATTTTTACTGGTTGTAGGATTCATAGTATATTTTAAGCATATGAGACATAAGAACTGATGTCTCAGGGTGACAGGGTGTGGTGTCACATATTTTGAGTGACACAGCATTTGTCATGACCAGTTGCACTTACCACCAGGTGAACGATTTGCTCGTCTAATACGCCACTGGGAGCCACCGAGTCACTCGGCGGTTGACTGTCGTAGAGTCGATATCGCTTGGTGGTGCCTCGTTTTGAGGTGAAACACGTGTCGTGTTCTCGACTTCAGTGGTGTGTGTTGCCTAGTGGTAGTGCTGTAGTGGAGGGTATCCGGTGGCGGTATTGGTTTTATTGTGCACGCTGTTGAGGGAGGGCGGGCGGTGCTCTTCAAAACTAGGTAATACACACCATTTTACATTTTGCATGCGGATCTTAGCAAATTAACTTTCTCTACTTTAGAAAAAATGGCGCGTAAAGATTAGACGTAGTTATCATCAGGTGCACGATTTGCTCGTTTCGTCAGTTACTTCTTTAAAAAAAAACTTCAAGATGTTTTGACCTTGACTTGGCTTTTAATAATCATTTTAAGTACTAATTTACCATATGCTAGACGGTTAAGAAAAAGATCACGTCCTCTTGGCCGATTTCGACCACGTTGACAACTTCCGAATATAGTAAACCAACTATGTATGTTATAGCACAAAGTTGGGTCCGGCTGGGATTCGAAAATAAAACACCATTTTCATTCATTTATCCTTATTTATAGCTTTATAGTAAATAGGGATATGAAGTTCTTTGGTAACTTAATATTTAACCCAAGACACATAAAACATTGGAACATTGGAAATATTGCCTATATTGTACACGTATAGTTGGGCGGTTTGCCTAAACTATAGATAATTTATTTGATAAGTCAAAATACTACACTGAACAAAGCCATACCTTTGGAATAAAATAACTTATATAAATATGTTCCCGCATGAAAGCTAATAACAAATTAAGAATTAATCTAAAAACTCATCAGACGCTTTGCACGTCGCAAACATGAGTCCAACCCACACAAGTTAAAGAGCGCATAGTGAACACCCTGTGGCATTTTAAACACTTCCAATCGGGCTCTTCGTTGTGAACGTCGTTGAAATGTTTCAAAATATCCCACACGAAATTTTCTCCAGTAAATGTCAAATTACAGTTGGTGCAAATTAATTTTATAGAGTCCTCGAATAGAATATCGGTGTCAGCGACAGGATCGCAAAATCCGATATGAAACTGACGCATTGGTGAAACAATTTCTTCCAAATACAAATCAAATTTTTCCTCGTCGTCTTTTTCCTTACTTTGTTGGACGTCCTGGTACAAAAACCTTATATATCGCTGCGTACTTATATAGCTTCTGTAGTCGCACGGTACGTTTAATATTCTAGGTAGACGTTTTAAATCAGTCAGTAATATATTTCTTAGGATATCCAATACTGACCGCCATTTTAAATTAGTATCTGACTTTAAAACTTGTTGGAAACATTTCAGAACGTGTACTTTTAAATAAGGCGTGAACCTTTTTTTTAACTTCACCAATATCTGCTGATTTAATTCGGGTTCGTAATGTGTTTCCAAAGCTAGTTTCTTGTTGACGAGGGTGTGCTTTAGTTTATGAGAATTTTGCCTTTTGTATATAATAAATTTTTTATGATCTTTAACCATTATTTCTATTTCTACACCCCACCAATTTACAATCGATTCAAGCGTCAGCATTTTCGAATTATGAAGAGCTAAACTAAAATGTTTAGTTACATTTAAAATACTATTATTCAATGGATGACGGTAGAAGAGACTGTTCAGCTGTTGCCTTGTCGCTTCGACTTCCATTACAATAATTTCTTTGTCGTTATTTTCTTTAGTCTTTATCTTCTGAACTTTACTATTTGCCAGTGGTTGTGCTATATCAAGCATACCACGTAAATATTCTTTAAATTTAATTTTATTCTCGTTCAGCATCTTTGTGATTCCTGCATCGTCGTTAGCAGATATTAAATGATTAAATGTTTGTTCAAATTGATCCCAACCAGGCCAGTTCTTGATATACTTTTTTAAAACATTTAAGTATATTTCTACTTCAAGTTCGTGTAACGTGCGGGTGTCCATGTTAAATTCTTTCTCTAGGATTTCAAGGAGTTCGGAGTTAGTTACAATAGTGTACTGATTTGTATCGGGTGTGATGAGACGTTTGAAAATGTTAATGATAGGTCCATCTGCAAAGAATATTGAAAACTATTTTTATGAAATACAAAATCTATTCCGCCAACCGAGCGTTCTTGGAGAAGCGTGATGCTCTCTTCCCGGCTCCAAACCCCTCTCAGAAATGACAGAAGGCCTATGCTCAGCTATGGGATATTTATAGGCTGTTACTTTTACAGAATCTAATGTCAATATTATTGACACCTATCGCAATACTACTGCCGACAATATGGGAGGCATATTGTCGTCAGCCCATACTGTCGGCAGTAGTATTGCGAGTGAATTAATATTGCCACACATACAGCGTAACAGTCGCCATTTATTTTGTATACAAAGAAATCATAACAGTTTAAGCACATGTACGTACATATTTTCTGCGCTCTTTTTGCTTACTTTCTTCCCAATTATGTATTGTGGGACGATCGACAGAAAAAAATAGAATAAGGGTTAGAAGTGTAACTAACTTTTAGCATGGTACAGAGAAGATGCTACATTAAATCGTATCTTTGACCCTAAATTATATATTTATTATAATGAATGTACATAACAGCTGAAAACATCCTTGATTACAGACTGATAATATAACGTGGACAAATAACTCACGAAGATGGTATAGATAATCTTTCACAAATTTTGAATTTATTTAGCTTGAAAATCTTTATTTATGTATTTTGTATTAAACATAGATAAAGCTATGTCCTAAGTTTTTTTGAAATACGTGTATATCAGTCCTTTTACTGTTTAGTATGTTGTACACATTTTTATCGCAGGAGAATTTAAGCCGAGATTGGTTCTTACTGCTGGAATGTTAAAAGTCTTGGTAACAGGAATTCGGGGTACTCTGTGGCACTGCTAGCTCAACATTATTCAAAAGATCCACGCAATTCCAATAATTATTTAGGACTTTATACCAAAAAATCAGTGTGCGCATTTTTCGACGATGGCATAGTGATTGCATCTTAAAAAAAGGTAGACGTCGTTCATAGCTGCATCGCTGAGAAATGCCCTGCGACAAAAAAGCTTAATAACGTGTAAAAGTGCGCTGAATTCTTTCGGTGCGGTGCGAGTATAGTGTAGTATGGGCTCTAAACGACGGAGGCGTATTTCAAGTGACTTCCAACCATGGCATTGATGAGTAACGTTCTGGCGTGTGTATGTTTGAAATCCTTCGTATTCCGTTTTAAAAATCCGAGCTTTTTTGACGATCGACGATTGTATTGGAATGTACACCGCACTGCGCTCGTTAGCATGAATTATTTGTACTTTCGGTTATGGTTTAGGATTTAGTCAACTAACAGAGCAAGTAAAGTAAAAGCTTGTAAAAAGAACTACACTGGTAGCAGGATTCCTCTGCAGGTACTGTGTGGCAGTTATTTTGCCATCAAACTATAATGAGCAAACACCGTGTTTCGGTTTGTTAGGTAGTGTAGTTACTGGGCATATGGGACTTAAATTGAATTCTCAGTGTGACAAGAGCAGTGAGGTGTCATAAAAATGTTCTAGGTGACATAGCATTTGCCATGGGCAGACATTGTAGTGGCCATCAGGTTAAAGATTTGCTTTTCTCGTCGCTTCCTTCCATAAAAGGAATCTAAGAATAGTTAAAATAATTTCATGAGTTAGCCAGAATTTTTTAATAACCCTGTCTGTTCGATTTTTTATTTACCTGTTTTACACAGTTCATTTTCATGAGCCACTGCCATATTTAATATGTTTTATTAACAATCTGATTACTGTCACCAGAGTATGTCCCTAATTAATACAGCTGCACATTATATGCCCTTTTACTCAGTTGTGTCGGAACTAACAATTGAGGTCATTATCTGGAACAATAGAATAGTTTGTATTCAATGTAGATTATTTAAGTTTCAATTACCTTATTCCCAGGGGTTATTATCATCCATCCCGTGGGTGTCGTAAAAGCCGACAGAGAGAAAAATATAAACCAGGAGATGGGCAGCAACATCTTCATGGAACATCCAAACAAATAAACTGCGGTTGCCAAGCCGTCTGCCAAGCGTGGCAATACGGGGTAGGGCTATGTTCAGCAGTGGACCAGTGATGGCTGAAATGATGATGATGATTATCATACACGTATTCTTTAATACAGGGGTTCCCAAACTATGTTCTATGAAACATGTTCTGTTGACTGTGAATAGATGTTCCACGACGATTCGGAAAATAAATACACTGGTAATCTTCTACTTTATATCGAATGGCGGCTAAGTGTTCCTCAAAAAATTCTGGATGAAAGTAAAGTGTTCCGCAAAAAATATTTTTATTTATGTGAGAAAGAGATAGACGACAACAATGTTCACTTGATGGTAAGTGCAATGTTCGCCCTTAGCAATGCTGTGGCACCCAGAATATTTCTGTGTCACTTAATTTTGTACTAGAAAGACAGAAATTTGTTTATTGACTGTGCAGTAAAATCATGCCTTTTTCCATATAAGGGGGCAGAGGTCTACTTTTCTCCGCCGCGGGAAACTAGACGTGACGGGTGGCGAACAACTTCGCCACCATTTTGGTGCAAGTCAAGAAATTCTTACTCCCCTATGCGTTCCCATGAGCAGTATAGTGACAGCATTGCATGTTATGGTATTCTTATGCACCAATAAAGGCTATCCGTACAATACTTTAGTCGCATCTTACGACACGACGGTAGGATAGAGGTAAGTGCTACTCTGCCATATACACACAGATTCCTCCGATAGTGGTAGTTCTCATTGTAGTGGGTTACAAGGCTTTATTTTGAGGGATAAGACTAAGTGCTTGAACGCTGTCCTATAGGCGATTGAGGATCAGTGGTTCGTAGATTTTTCCTAGAGCTGAGGAGACTTATGGGTCTATAGCTCGATGCCTGGTTTAATGGTTGGTTTGTCTTCGGGATATCGATGACATCCGCCTCCTTCCAGGCATTCGGGAAAGTGCAGCTGGCGAGGAAGGCGTTGATGATGGTCAGATGTAGTTGTATGAGTGGCGAGGAATTTGTTCACCCAATTAGAGATCCCGTCGGCGCCGGCTTACAAGTTTTGAGGTTCAGCGGTGGCAGCGGCTATTTAGGAGCCACTTCCTCTTCCACCTGCGCTGAGAAAGCATTGAAGCTCAAGGCTGTCAGCCAAGCAATCTGCCTTTTCAGTATCTTTGAAAGCCAAACTACCATCGGAGCGTATCAGAGGAGGCATCGCTGCGACCGTTTACGTACATCTCGCCAGAGCCTAATAGGCTGTATGAGATGGCGTGATGTTTTCCATCAGCCTATCCCAGAGCTGACCTCTGAGTATTGACTGTGCAGTAAAATACACAGATACAGTCACGACTTTTTTCATATAATGGGGCAGAGGCCTACTTTTCTCCACCGCGGGAAACTAGACGTGACGGGTGGCGAACAACTTCGCCGGCATTTTGGTGCAAGTCAAGAAACTCTTACTCTCCATTGCGTTCACACGAGCAGTATAGTGTCAGCATAGCAAATTATGGTATTATACTGCACGATTTAAAGGTGTCCGTATCATACCGCCTCCTACGACACCTCGTCAGGGAAGAGGTAGGTGCTATACTACTTTGCCGGACACCTATCGGTTCTTAAATCTCATATGCTATGTAATTACACAAGCTTCCGTGCACTTTAAACCGAAACAAAGATATCTTTGCACAGCCCTGCTTGCAGACTAACTGGTACTGGCAACATAAAAATCCTACCACCAGTAAAAAAATGTACCGCAGCTATCGTTAACAGAAATCCATACTAATATTATAAATGCGAAGGTAACTCTCTCTGTCCTGTCTCTCTGTCTTTTTGGGACTTTTCCACGGCGCAATGGAAAACCTTCCTTGACGTGGTCCTTTACTGCATTCCGCATTTGTAAGCTCAAGTCGCATAGCGAGCTACGGAAACAGTTACGCTCGGCGTTCCTCTGCGAGATAGATTCCGTAACGATGATATCCGCAGCAGAACTGGAGAAACCAACATATCCCTAAGGATCAGCAAACTGAAGTAGCAATGGCTCGGCCATTTAGCTCTTAGAACCGTTAACGTTTGGGCAAGAAAGGTTCTAAGTGGCAACCTCGTACTTGCAAACTATGATCATCATTTAAGCAGTAATGCAAGACGATGATGATGTTGATGACTAGTATAAGACTTTTATACTTTAAAACTAGAAAGTGTTAGCATCAAAAGATAAAACATACCTTAAGTCAAGCATTCATGCCCAAGCTTGTTAGTAGTCCAGCATGTGCAATGTTTGTATTGTTCGAGTCATGAATCACTTCAGGTTGAAACAATCTTCTTTTTTGAACTGACTCTGTAATATGAACAAACCCTGACCACTTATCATGTTGTCATCTGTATGCCTCTATGAGTAAGGCTGTAGTGTTGTTTGTTCATCATCATTTCAGCCTATCACTAGTCCCCTGCTGAACATAGGCCTCCCCAATCAATTGCCACAAAAGTTAGTAGCTCTCATATTGGGGGGATTTTGCCATAGTTGCCACGCTTGGCAGGCGGGTTGGCATCCGCAGTTTATTTAATAAATAAAATAAAAGAATCTCTCAAGTGGGTACCACCACAGTGCCATTTATTCTGTTGTCAAGGAGTAGAAACTAAACTGCAGACTGGTTGGTTGGACCAGATATCCTGCCTTAAAGTCTGTCCAAAAATCGGGGTGTTTCGGTTTAAAATAATTGAAACAAGTGTAACTGGCATTCTCCTCGCCAATTTGTGACCACGGCAATAATTACTGTGTTGATTACTGTCGGAAGTAATCAACTGCTCAGGAGATATTATAGCGCCAAAAGTGTCCGCCACAAACACACAAATCACTCGTCCCAACCTAATCGCGCCCGATGTAAGTGTGTGACAAGAACAATCACAACGCATCATCATTATTTCAGCCTATCACTAGTCCACTCCACTACTGAACATAGGCCTCCCCCACAGATTGCCACAAAAATTGGTACCTCACATTTTGGGGGGATTTCGCCATACTTGCCACGTTTGGCAGTCAGATTGGCAACCGTAGTTTGCCACCACACGGCTCAAAGCGCTCAAAATGTCGGGTTATAAATAGTTTAATCACATCACAACCAGACCTGAAAACCAACAATTTGTTTTTTTGCACAAATGTTTGCTCCAACTGGGATTCAAACCCAAGACCCACAGCGTGGTAGTCAGGTATTCTAACCACTAGGCCATGAGACTTAAGAACTGATGTCCTCTGGTGACACAGACAGAAGGTACTATGCAGGCTCTTTTGGGTGAAATTTATCAGCAAACCATAGCACTTACCATCAGGCGAACTACTTACCTTGTTTATCATTATTGTAATTTATTTGAATTTTAATTGTTAATGATGATGAAAGTTGTGCATAATAACAATGGACTTTCTAGGACAGGTAAAGTTTTTATGCATAGTATAGCAAAGCTGTTGTTGGGTGGTAGACTCATAGAATATTAGCATAGAACTGATGAATTTAATATGGTCAGTGATGAGAACTGGCAATAGGGTATTCCACATACTAATGTATGCGGAATACACTAGAAAGATATATCTTGGGAGTGACTTTATCTTCATTTCAACTAAGAATTAATGCAGGTGGATACACACACACAGACATATACACACATGCACAGACATGTTCCCCTCTCCCCCCACACCTTGTTAAAACTGTAATGGATTACCTATAGTTGGGAAGACCCAAGTCTGTAGCCCAATGCAATGCACCACAGGCTTTAGTTTTAAATGAGATCCATGTCAGTATATAAGTAGTTTTAATTAAGATAGTTATTATTATTATCTGTGGACAGTGTGCTTAATTTTAACACACACTTAGAAAATAGTTATGTTTAATGAGTTACACAGATATATAATCTAATATAAATGTAACACATTGAATATAATCTAGTAAAAGTATTAATAATTAGTTAATTACCCTTGATAAAAAGAATCCATCATGATTATATGGCCTGCAAAGCGAAGCTTGCAAGTGTTACTTCAGGGTATTAATTTTAAAATAATATTTTTATTTTACAACCATATCCCTCAAAACTAAAATTATTTTTTAATGATTCACAATAAAATATAAAATACTCATACTCATGCCCATAAACCAAAATGTCATGTGGAATTTTCTAATTTTAATGTTTCAATATTTACACTCAATAAACTAATTTATTAGACAAATTCTCAGTATTACACAGAAATACTGATATGTTCATGCATACAATACATATATTCATGCATAAAAAGTGCAGTAAATTACCATTTGCATAGTGCAATGTTTTTAGTCTATTTTTTATGTAATTATGAGCAGGACACATCACCTATGGTTGTTCAAGGACATACTTATCTCTTATATTACTGAAAGCTATAAAAAGCAAAATACTCGGACCACATACCACAGGTATATTGACCTGAAATTTGTAATACATATTTCTTTCCCGAAATACACACACAGGTTCAGAACGACGAACATTGACTTACAAATGTGTCTTTTGTAGACATTACGGCCACTAAACAATAATGTGGTACATTATGGTTTATTACCTTATATTTTAAAATAAAAATAATAGCGGCACTTACCAGAATATAAAATTATTACGAAGGATTTTCAGCACTGTAGTATATTATGTAGTTATTTGGTATTACTCAAAAATAACGTAAACATTTTAAAACTTAACAAAGTTCGGATTCCAAAAAAACAGACATTTTTTTTATAGAAAATTTGAATTAAACTGGTTAATAGATTTGGGTCTTCAATAAAGATGCCTACCCAAAGAGAAGATGATCACTGAAAGGTTGGAAGAACATAGCCATAGATAGTAAACAGAGATAGAAATTATTGTCATTTAAAAATCATAATCATACGATAAAATGATTTCTTTTTCACTGTGAAATAATCTGCTGCTAAAATGAAAATCATTGGAAACGATTTTTCATTACA
The DNA here is from genome assembly GCA_019845155.1 of Luehdorfia chinensis. Classification (NCBI taxonomy): domain Eukaryota; kingdom Metazoa; phylum Arthropoda; class Insecta; order Lepidoptera; family Papilionidae; genus Luehdorfia; species Luehdorfia chinensis. The sequence goes on from JAHVAK010000173.1 coordinate 16,473, forward strand.
AGTGACTTTCTTTAACAGATGTTATTACTGCTAGTTTACATTACAATAGAATAAATTTTTATTTCATCTATTATTATTCATTGCAAGTGATTTGTGACTAATTATATTACCGTTTATTGTATTAATAATTAACAGCTAATTGTCATTGTGTTAACGTTGAAATTACTTATTGATTTTCATTTTACAAAAAATGAATAATGAATATAATTGATTTTAGCGCCAACTCGAAAAGTGGCGGTGGTGTTTTGTAATTTCTGTCTATATTTTGAGTAATGATATTTAATATTGATAGTTTAGTTTTAGCAGCAAAGGCAAGAACAAAATTGTACATTTCATTTTGTCTCCATTCAAGGCCAGTCAATCTTAATCTCCATCATCATTTACAAGTTCATCAAATCTTCAGTAAAAATCAACTAGACATCATTTTACTGACGATCGAAATGAAGTCTCTTAATTATAACTAAATTATTACTTGCCTTTGGAAAAAATGGCTACTTGTCAAGACCAAAAACAAGAAGAAGAAGAATATTCAGTATATTCTTCTTCTTGAGTGATTGAGATACCAATTCATGCACGGCGTGGAAAGATCAGCGCGAATTGATAAAAATGTAAAATCATCTTATGCACTATGAAATTACAGTGACTCTTAATAACGGATGACGTAATAAAAAATATACACTAAGTAGTTCAATATGGAATTATTTGTTGATAAAATTTATCTCGTTTATACACTATTATGAAAACGTGGAAATCTTATAAAATATCATTTTTTATAATTATATTCTAATAAGAAACCTTCCGTTATGATTCCACCATTGCGAAGATAGGGACAAAAGATATGCGTGCATTTCGCTCACACAACTTGTGTTGCGCGGTCAGCGCCATTGGCCACCATTTTTCTTTTTACGTCTCAACACCTGAAGGAAGTAGTCATATCATCGGTTGTAGTTACCGTAGTTCCACCATTAGTAAATGTGGACTGAAATCGTGAAGTAAAATTTGTCTGCTCTACCCTGCACGTTCGAAAAAACTCGTGTTTATTTATTATTTCCCAGAGTGCTGCCTTCTGTTTATACATTGTCCTTTTGAGGGCAGCCATCGGACGTCAAAATTGTTAACGCTGTTTTCACAGCGAATATTCTTACGGCGACGCTTGTTGCTCCTGTTTCTTATCGAACGTTTCTTATTAAATAAATATGAATGATGTTTACCTTTTTACTTTTTTTAATATTTATATAATATGATATAAGTAATCTCCTTGGTTAATGGTATTGTATTGAGGTAATATATTAAGGTATTTCAAAGGTGTGGAAAAGGTTACAGTTCTATGTTAACTGATTAACCTATATTGTATATTATACGGGTAATTTATTGTAGCTATTCAACCCTATCGCTGTGTATTGATACCTTTGTTTAGCTATGAAAAATAAATTCTATAATTTGGTTAGCAACAAAAAAAATTGAAAGAAATAAAATTATTTCTTTTAAATGAAAATAATTTTACGGATTTTATCGCGTTTTTTAAAAAAAAATTAAACTCGATAAAATCATTAAAATTAGTTTCATTTTAATGTGTAGTGTTCGCGTAAATATAAGAAATCATTATGTCTTAATTTTTCACAACTTATATTCAATGAGTTTATTACCTAATTGTAACATTATTTTTGTTCACGACTGCAATAATAATAAGATTGTTCGAATTATATAAAGAATTTTAGTGTATGTAGATTGTAGGATTTAACACATAATAATACGAACCAATCCTAAATGTCGGTACCTAGCGTATTTACAGTTTTTTATGACGGTTTAAAATTTTTCAATGACTAGTGCACTACTAGGGGTACGTAGTATACGTTCAGTGTTCTTCAATACAGTGCAATTTTATATTTTGAAGCTGGATTAGATACACTGAAATAATTATTAGAGAAATTTTAGGAAGTGAAACGAAAGGTCCTTGCCAAGTACATGAATGTAGACACAGGTTAATAATATTATAATATATGTATATACATTTCGACGACGGACGAGGAAAAATCTTCTTGAGAGTTGCCATAAGCATTTACATATTCCTTATTTTTTTACATTGCTTGGAAACAATGTTAAAATTATAAAGCGGTTTATCAGTAATTTAATTGAATATTTTTTTATCACTAATTTAGTTGATCAAAATAATTACCTACAATTCAACAACGCCATCTATTAGAATTTTTTATAAAACTCTCTGAAGTTTCGTTTTGGGGTCCAATAGATGTCACTTTCAGTCCTAATCCATACTAATATTGTAAATGCGAAAGTAACTCTCTCTGTCTTTCTGTCTGTTTGTGTTACCTTTTCACGGTTCAACCGCTGAACCGATCTTTACGAAGTATGGCACAGAGATGGGTCGCATTCTGCCTACGGCATTTTTATCCCGAAAAATCAAATAGTTCCCACGGGATATTTAAAAAACACATATCCTCGCGGATGAAGTCGCGGGCGTTAGCGAATAAATTATAAGGCTAAGTCTAAATAGTAGTTTCAATCCCCTGCGCGTTAGATATACCCACAGACATAAGAAAAGTTATACAAATATAATACATATAATATTTCCATACTTATATATATATGCATATACGACATATAAGGACAGAAAGATGAATACACAAATACAAAAATAATTATAGTAAATAACAATACATAGGTATTAAGACGACGCATATAGCAATGACAGATAGTGTTCAGTAACCAGGGTTTTAAAAATGGGCAGAGATTTGGCATGTCGGATAGAGATAGGAAGAGCATTTCACAGTTTTGTTGCCTGCAGCGTGAAAGAATTACCATAGAAAACTGTGGAATGGACAGGAGTTTTTAACTGAAGAGTTTCAGAGAAGCGCAAGGATCGAGGATTGGAGAGATGGAGAAACTCAAAACGTTCCTTAAGGTAAATCGGGGAGGAGGGAATAAAAAGGATGGTGTAGAGAAGATCATTGTTTATAAGTTACGCAGTTGCAAGTGTGTGAGTTTGTAGACATCGGTTCTCTTATGAGTTTACGAACGTACCACTTCTACTTGTTTTTTCTGTGGATAACCGAAATATCGCAATAACACCGCGAAAAATCCCGTACGATGAAATATCTGTAGTGTCGAAGATTGTCTGTATAAAAATAATATTGGTAAGGAAGATTTGGAGGCCATGCGTCAAGACATTTCGTCTATGTTACGTCGAAGTTCAGTGCCCAAACTAAATCTTCCCAAAGACGAATTTAAAGCGTTGAACAACTTACGGAACAGACCGGAACTCACGGTCCTCCGCGGGGATAAAGGAAATGCTACGGTAGTAATGGATACGACAGATTACAATTTTAAAATTCAACAACTTTTGTCGGATGACAATATTTATAAAAAGGTTAAATCAGACCCAACCGCGAACACGCTGAAAACAACTAGCGATCTAGTAAAGAAACACTCCGAAAAATTGAATCTGGACGTAAATTCGGTAATACCATCATGTGCCAAACCACCGAAGTTGTATGTGTTACCTAAAATACACAAACCAAATGCTCCACTGCGTCCAATAGTGAGCCAGATCGATTCACCAACTTATAGATTGGCTCTGCATGTAGCGAAAACACTCTCACCGCTCAGAGGACACACAAGATCACACACAAAGGATTCATACCATTTTGTCAGTGAGATTAAAGACCTACATCTTACTGACAATGAAACTATGGTCAGTTTTGATGTCCAGTCGCTATTCACATGCCTACCTGTAGAAGACTGCATCTCAATTGTATCCAGGAAGCTAGCGGAGAACAACATGCCAGCAGAATATGCAGAACTACTTAGACATTGGCTATCTATTGTGGAAGGAACAGTACTACAAGCAAGTAGATGGTGTGGCGATGGGCTCTCCAGTATCTCCCATTGTCGCCGACATTTTCATGGAAGACTTTGATGAGAAAGCCCTCCGTACTTCTCCTGTAAATCCAAAATTCTACAAGCGGTATGTAGATGATACTTTCACAATTTTACCATCGCATAAAGTAAATGCATTTCTAGACCACCTTAATTCCCTAAACTCTAAAATACAATTTACAATGGAGTTAGAGGCAAATAACTCTTTAGCTTTTCTGGATCTGTTAGTAATTCGGAATCCTAATAACACCTTGTTAAATGGTGAATCTCACCACCATCCTTCACAGTTAGCTACCGTGGGTAAATCTATGTTTCAGAGAGCACAAGGGATCTGTGACGGTAAACACCTGGCCGCCGAGCTTCAGCGTGTCAAGCAAGTTTTGCAAGATAACAAGCTTCGGGTTCCGCGCCTTCGTCGCAGTGACCGAGTGAAGCCGGCCACAGTCGAGCGTGTACCTGCTGTTCTTCCATATGTCAGAGGAGTCACGGACAAGATTGGCTATATCTTGAAGCGAGCTTCTATAAGAACATTTTTCAAGCCGCCGAAGAATATAAGTCAGTTTTTACAATCTGTCAAGTGTAACATCCCTCTACAAGATGCAGGAGTATACAAGCTGGATTGCGAATGTGGTCTCTCTCACATAGGGCAAACTAAAAGATTCATTAAAACCCGCGTTAAAGAACATATAGCTGATGTGAAGAATCGATGCTCTAGGAAGTCTGCAGTCTGTGACCATGTTCTGGATCATCCCAACCATTACATCAGATTTGATAGACCACAAATCCTTGCAAAAGAACACCGATTCCTACCAAGGATGATTCGCGAGGCTATTGAACTTAAAAAACATACTAATTTCAATAGGGAAGATGGTTGGGTATTACCACCGGCTTGGGATCCTATTATTAATAAAATTAAATCAAAAACCAAGCATACCACTGCAAGGCTTCAAGACACAGTAAGCTCTTTCTGCGTAGATCGGACTAAAAATAATTATAAAAAGCTGAAGGTACTCCGGGTTAACTATGACATCGGGACAACTGTCACCTCAGTCCCCTCGTGACCATGGGTGCTGTAAAGCGCCCGAAACGTCGGGTTAAAAATAGTTCAAAATTAAACGCGATAAAATCCGTAAAAAGTAGTTTTATTTAAATGTGTAATATTCGCGTAAATAAAAGAAAACATTAAGAGAGATAAAAATTAAACATTCTTCTATAGTAAAGCCATTTACTTTTTTCTACCATTATAATAAAGGCAATAGCAAAATGGCCGTGTGGTAGCGGCTTAAGAGAATCTACCACCCCATCTCATACCGTGGGTGTCGTAAAAGTCGACAGAGGGAAAATATAAATCAGGAGATGGGCAGCAGCATCTCCTGGAACATCTGAATAAATAAACTGCGGTTGCCAACCCGCCTGCCAAGCGTGGCAACTATCCCCCCAAAATGAGGGCTACAGCTTTTGTGGCAATCTATGGGGGAGGCCTATGTTCAGCAGTGGTCTAGTGATAGGCTGACGTTTTGCTATTCATCATCATGATGATGATGATGAATAGCAAAACGTTTTTTAATTTTTGTAAAATGAGCCAGTTTGATAGTTTTTAATTTTTAAAAGTTGTAATGAATAAACTCAAAAACTACTGTACCGATTTTAAAAATTCTTTCACCTGTATATAACTACATTATCACCGACTAACATGAGTTGTATTTAATTTAAAAAAAAAACTGGGACCCCTACGAAAATTGCTATGATGTAACTCATCAAAACTCATAAAAAATTTACTGATAAGTCATTATTTGGCGTGCGCTGCAAAAACTATTGATGATAAAAAAAATAATGTACTACATTTTCATAGTGCTCATCATTACTCACAAAATCATAAATCACGAAGACATATCTCTAATTATTATAGTTAAGTCACAATAACCGCTTTTTGTTCAAATTTGTCTATCAAAACACGGGTAGAATCTAAAGATGATAACATGCCTATCATGATATTAATCCTTATCCTACAAAATAGTTTCATAAACAAGGTTGATTATGTACATGTAAATTGCTCTTTCAATTATTCGAATCGGACCTATTGTTTTGAAGTTACGACTATAAAAATGCTAAAAGTAAGAAAAATGCTGCAGTGTGAGCGAACAGCCATACGCTCGCCGCGCTACGCGCGATTAGACTAAGTTCTATTAATTACCTACCTACTCATATTTGTAAACTAGAAACTTGAGATGCGGCGGTATCGCGAATAATTTTGTCTGATACGCCCACGCCGATGGCGGGGGCGGTATGATGGTGATAATGTGTGTTTGTGTAGTGTTGAGTAGAGTGCTTGGGCCCTAGTGGTCGCGTCGTCAGGGTCCTCAAAGGCGTGCCTCGGTCTCCTTTTTCCGCGGGTCGAGTTTTGGTGTATCGCGAGGGGGTTGTATGTGGCGGCACTGACAACCAGTGGGTTGGGGTGCGTGGCGGCAGAGTCGAAGTATCGGCGAGAGGCCAACTTTAGATATTGGGCTATGGTAGGAAGCCCTAAATCGATATGAAGGTTAGCATTATGCACGAACCACGGTGCTCCCGTGGCTTTACGCATGAATCGATTTTGTATTACCTGAAGTCGGTGAATTTGACAGCGGTCGAGAGCGGTCGTTTTATTTTGCTACCACGACATCAAATATCGGCTATATTTCATGGCTTATGTTCCCTTAAATAAAACATTATTTTGGTAAAATAACGTAGTCTTATCTGACCAGCTGCAGAGCCGCCGATGAGAATAGATGCTACAAAAATATTAGTGTATGGAATTGTGGTTCTTCTATTTGTCCAAATAATGTACTAATTTATCTTTCTAATATCTATCTAACCGCGCGAAGCCGGGGCGGATCGCTAGTATACTATAAAGTCAGAGTTGTAGACGTAAAAACCGCACCGCCGTCCGTCCGCACGTGTCGCTCGCATCAAGCTGAAGCAACATACACCGAGGAAGAGACTACTGATAAATTCTTGTATAGGGTGCCTAAAATGGACGCGCACTACTACGCCCCTATAAAATATGTCGCGGCTTCACGACACGACGCCTGACCTAACCATTCCCTCTATCAAAATCTTACGCTACGCACGGACTGAAATCTTACGGAAAGGTACGACGTTCTGTTACCAACCCAATGATATTCACCGTGCGCAGATAACCTTCACTATCGGCGTCGCGACGCTAATAAGCTCGTCAACAAGCGGGACGGACGGTGGACGTATCACACTCGATACGCGGTGCACCTAACGCACACCACGTATGACTCTAACGTCCGTCCTCCTGGGAATGTGGAAGGTGCCCTATAGACGTTCTGTTTGTAAGACAGAAGTAAGACGCTGTTATTATTAGGAACACCACATTCCCTTCAAATAATTGTACCCATAGGACGCTGGCGGGAATTATAAGGCCGATACCGCGTTCCAAAGACGTTTATTCTGGCGAGAAACAATGATCGACGTTTCACAATGCTAGTATTCACTATACAATACTATTCACTATACAATACTATTCACTTTTTTCTTGCTGTTGTTGCTTCTTGGAGAGCTTCTTGTAGACTGATGAACCGCCGATGGTTTGGTTTTTTTTTTTTTTGAATGTGGAGTGTATTGTTAGCCGGGAGGCTTTAACAATTTCGTCGAAAGCGACTCGCGTGCAGGTAGGCATACGAGTGTGAAAGACAACGTCGCTGCTGACGAGAGGCGTAGCTTCGCCCGCTGCTCCGGTGTCTTCCAATTACCCTGTAACGAATAATAGACATATCCGACGGAGGCCCCTCAGAAGGAGGTAGAAACCTCGGCTTGGTTGCTATCGAAAAGAAGTTATTTTATAGTATATATTGCGTAGCGTTATGTTTATTTACAAAGTGATATGAAATTACAATATAAATATACTACTACTCCGCAATACATAATTATAAAATTTATGTAATGACCATTAAAATCGACCTGGCACGGGATTGAACCTCTTTTTTTTTTTTTGACTGTGTTAACGTTGTTAGCCCGGCGGCTTTTACAACTTCGTCGGAAGAGACTCGCGAGCAGAACGCCCGCAAGTAAGGGTACAACGTCGCTGCTGGCGTAGACTCGGCGCTCTGCGTCTCGACGTCGCTCTGCTGCTCCGCTGTACTCCGACCCCTGTAGACGAATGGAATCCGACTAACATGGGGGGGGGGGGGGGGCTCGATGCAATCCAAGGGCCCCTCTGAAGGAGGTCGATGCCTCGGCTTGGACTGCTATCGAAAGAGAAAAGTTTTTTTTATAATGATATATTACCTACTCGCTAAGTATTATAAAACAATAAGTATTATTTTACAACACCACGACCTGGCAATATAAAATTATAAAAATGTGTGTCGATATTAAAATCGACCTTGCACAGGGTTGAACCTTGTGTAGGCCGTGTACCTATTTGAACGCGCCCGCCGGCGAGCGCGCTGTGTCCGCTGAGTTAGCGGGTGTGTGTCGGTGCGAGTGTACGCAATAGGCGGGGGCGTGTCCTGAGGGGACGGCGCGCCCACGTCGTAAAGTTTATTAGTTGTTGTGATTTCATCACAATCGTCAATTAGTATATTTTTTGGCGAATAGTGCCAGTTCGACTTTTTGGTGTTTTGGTATATCGCTGGTGTACAGCGAGTGCAGGATTGGAGAGAGAACGGATCCTTGAGGGACTCCGGCTCTCAGGGGTCTGCTGCTCGAGAGTGCCCCCTCGACTCTGTAGCGGAAAGAACGATTCGACAAGTAGGCCTGTATGATGTGCACAAGCCTATCTGGCACCCCTAGGGAATACAGCTTATATAATAAGCCGGTGTGCCAGACTTTGTCGAAGGCCTTCGCCACGACGAAGAAGAGGGCTCCCACGCAGTTTTTAGGACCTGCGGCGAGCCGCTCGAGTATGTGCTCCGCTGGCGCTGTCCTTTAGCGTACTTTGGATCAGTCGTTCATAGATTTTCCCCAGACTGCTGAGGAGACTTATGGGCCTGTAGCTCGAGGCCTGGTTGCGCGGTTTATTTAGTTTCGGAATACCGATAACTATTGCCTCTTTCCAGGCATCCGGGAAGGTGCAGCTGGCAAGTAGGGCATTGAAAATAGCCACTAACAATTGAATTAGTGGCAAGGGGAGGGACTTGATCACCCTATTAGAGACCCCGTCGGCGCCGGGAGCCTTACGAGTTTTGAGGTTTTTGACTATCGTCTTAACCTCATCAACTGTGGCGGGTGGCAGCGGGTCACCCGCTGGTGACAGTGGCAATTTACGGGCCACTTCCTCTTCCACCTTCTGAAGGTGGAGGGGGTCGGTTGGCTGGGAGCTGAGAGAGCATTGAAGCTCTAGGCTGTCTGCCAAGCAATCTGCCTTTTCGGTATCCTCAAAGGCTAGGCTGCCATCGGAGCGTATCAGAGGAGGCATCGTTGCGACCGTTTCTGACTTCATACGTCTCGCCAGAGCCCAGAATGCGGTGTGGGATGGCGTGATGTCTTTCATCAGCCTGTCCCAACGACTACCTCTGAGTTCGGCCATGCGCTCTTTAACCTCCCTTTGGAGGTGGCGCATTCTGACGCGATTTGCGACAGACCGGTATCTGGAATAAGCTCTTATGGAGCTGTTTTTCTCTGTCATCAGCTGTCTGAGCTCCTGTGGCAGTTCAAAGCGACGATCACTCGCCACCGTGACCTGCTTTGAGGAGTCTCTGACAACTGTATTAACATGAGCGGTGAAACGGTTCGCGGCCAGAAGGGCCACTTCCGGGGTGTCTAAGATGTCAGGGATGGCATCTAGATCGGGAGTACGCATAGACTCGAGGCTAGATTCGAGTTTACGCCAGTCCGTTACGGTTTTGGTTCGAGTGACCTCACCGTCGGACTGTCCTAATTTCATAATGACCGGGCGATGGTCTGAATTTAATTCGTGATGCACCGTTAAGGAGCGCAGCGGTAATGCTACGCTCGTCAACAGTGCAATATCTAAAATGTCCGGAGACTGATTATGTTCTATGGGCACCCTAGTAGGTTCTAGGGGGCCTATTATATCAAAATTAAGTCTAGAACTAAGGTCGAATAATATGCGACCGTTAGCGTTATCCTTCGCCGAATTCCAGGCCGAATGTTTACTATTTAGGTCACCCGCCAAAATCACCGAGTCGCTCGCGTTAAGTAGCGACTCGATGTCGCCCCTTAATAAGGTTTTTTTCGGCGGTTGATATACAGAAGCTACTGTGACGGACTGATGGTCCGTCATAGCGATTCTGCACAAGGAAGCCTCTAAATTAATTAGAGTTGGAGTGTCTATCGGTATGCAGTGCAAGGACGCCTTGTAATAAATTAGAGTCCCGCCTCCACGCTTGTTGGGGCGGTAGTGCCTAATTATTTTATAATTGGCGATGCGCGGATTTGCCATGCTAGGTTTTAAGAATGTCTCTTGCACTAACAATACATCTATTTGATGAGCGGTGAGGAAGTCACTCAACTCATCTCTTTGTTTTTTAAGGCCGTTGGCATTAAAAAAGGCGACAGCCAAAGAACGGGGTTTGATCCTAGGTCGTGCGTCCATTAAGAATCAATAAAATAAAATAAAATTAGCTTAGGAGTTATAACTCCAGTTTTGTAGCGTAACCTACTACTTATGTGTTTTTTATGAGTTACGTGAATAGCCTTTTTGGCTTTATAATTTTTTATAGCGTCAATGACACCAAAGTGGTCGATTGACGCTTGTAGACGCTCGTGTCCGGAGCGCGCGGTGCGCAGTTTATGGGCGAACAAACGAAGTTCGTTCATATCTACACAGTTTAGGAAGTCGCTTATTAAGTCGAAATCTTCCCGTTTTTTTCTTTTTTTTTTGTGTGTGTGTATGCAATTAGCCTTATGGCTTTTACTGCGTCATAGAAATAGGATCCAAGGGCCCCTCTGAAGGAGGTACGAACCTCGGCTTGGATCACCATCGAAACAGAATATTATTTATTTTATATTGCATACAATAATATATGCAATATAAAACAAACAATAACGAATATAAAAACCATCTGAAAAGAAAAGCAGCCTTAGAACTCGAGTGAATCGAGCGGCTGTGAACCTAAGACTTCGCACTCGCCGGCGAGTGCGGTGCGCCGCTGTTTCTAGCGGGTGCGTGTATGTGTACGCGGGTGTATGTACTGAGGCGAGGGCCTCAGACGCGTTTTTTATTAACAAATGAATTTACCATTTATTATTAGATTTAAGAGTTTAAAAATTGTAACGCGGAATAAATTTAATTGCCTATTAGGCTTTAAAATTTTTAATAGCGTTGAGCACTCCGATGTGCTCAATTTACGCTTGTAAACGCTCTTTAGCGTGGTGGTTCGCCCACTGGTGGTATGGCAGCCCTGCGTTCGAGTTCCGCGGCCACCTGCTGCAGGTGGTCGGGATCCGCAGGCGCGAGAGACGGAGTGCATTGGCTCTCTAGACTGTCTGCAAGGCATTCGGCTTTTTCGCTGTCGTCGAAGGCGAGCGAGTTGTCGTTCGATCTAATAAGTGGCGGCATGGGTGAGACCGGCTCTGCTTTGAGAGATCGTGCCAACTGCCAGTAGGCAGTGTGCGATGACTCGATTTCTCCAAGCATAGTGTCCCAGCTATCTTTAGTGTACTCAGATAAGCGCTCTTTAACATCCCTTTGTAGGAGGCGCAGTCTGAGTCTATTCGCGTCTGTTCTATATCTGTCGTGCGCTTTGGCCGCACGGTTCTTTTCTCTAATCAGGCGACGGAGGTCCGCCGGTAGATTACAGCGTCGATCGCTCGACACCGTAACCGTCCGGGAGGATTCTCTGACGACTGTTTTGAGATGACTTGAAAATGATTTTATCGCTCGACAGGCTACCTCTGGCGAGTCGATAATATCTGGTATTTCATCCAAGTGCTGGGAGCTCGTAGCCTCGAGCTTGACCCCGAGGGTACGCCAGTCCACAATGGTTTTGGTCTGTGTGACCTCACCATTTGGCCGGCCCAGCTTAAAAATGACCGGACGGTGGTCCGACTCAAGTTCGTGAAGCGTAACTATAGAGTCTATTTCTAAGTTCACGTCCTTGATAATGGCTACATCGAGAGTGTCCGGCTGCTGATTTAACTGCGTCGGAACTCTGGTTGGTGTTACGGGAGCTATAACGTTTACGTTATGGCTCTCCGCTAATCTGTACAGTATATTACCGTTCGTGTTATTTACGTTGGAATTCCAACTGCCGTGCTTGCTGTTCAAGTCTCCGGCGAGAATAACAGAACGGCCTAAATCTAGTAGGGATTTTAGGTCTGATTCTAATAATTGTTTGGATGGCGAGAGGTAGACTGATGCTAGTACAAGCGGCCTATGGCCGGTCATTGCTAACCTACACGCGGAAGTTTCTATATTAACTAAGTCGGGTGTATCGAGCGCGATACAGTGCAAGGACTTTTTATAGTAGATCAGAGTGCCGCCTTTCGCGGTCGCTCTGTCATTTCGAATGCATTTGTAATTGGCAATCTTTGGATCGCGCATACTAGGTTTTAAGAAAGTCTCTTGCACTAGCATAACGTCGATGTCGTGGTCACGAAGGAAATTCGCGACTTCAACTAACTGCGTCTTAAGACCGTTTGCGTTAAAATACGAGACAGTCAGAGCGTGGTTTAATCCTACCTATATGGGACGCCATTGGTAACAATTAAAAATTTTATATACGACGCGGCGCGTGATGTTTAGGCGCATTGAAACGTCCAAATCGCGTCGATGATGTTCATGTGCTCTACGGTAGCCATGAGTCGGTCTTGAAGAGACTGCTTCGCGGATTTTGCGTGCTAAAGTTGAAAGTTCGGCAACATTTATGCTGCGCATGAAGCCGCAAATTAGTGAGAAATCTGCGGCGAAATTTGACGAGCCCTGTATTTTAGGCGTTGCGATTTGAGGCGCGGGCCGTGAGGCGGCTGCGCTCTTTTGCGTCATGGGCAACGGTTTTGTCCATGCGTTCGTCGCCGGCGCGGCGCTCTGGCTTTTGCTCTGCCCGGTAGTCCCGTCAGCGGGACCGGGTTTCGCTGCGGCCGGAGCGGGCGCGGGCGTTTGTTTAGGCGCGGGTTTAGTCGCGGGCTTATGTGTTTGTTTAGGAGCGGGTGTTTGAGGCTGTGTGGCCCCGGGGCCCTTCCTACGGCCGTTCTTCTTGCCTCCCCTGCGCTTTGTACTCCTCGGCGCTCTGTTACACCCGCGGTAATTCGCGGGGTGTCCCAGCTCGCCGCAGAGTATGCAGCTTGGGGGCTCTTGCGCTTCTGGCGTGCGAGCGCAATCCTGGGTGCCGTGATTCCCGAGGCATTTTACGCAACGAGGGCGGGCGAAACAATTTCGGGCAGAGTGTCCGTACAGTTGGCATCTGTGGCACTGGCCAATGATGCTCCTGTTGCGGGGTGCCTCAATAGAAAGGCCTGAAAGGCCGCAAATCGTCTTAATGTTAAAGACCTGCTTGCCTTCTGGAGTTAATTCCAGTATGGCTAGGATCAGGTCGTACGACTTCTTATTGTGTGGGTGATGCATACGATGCACCTCCAACACAGGTATGTCTTGTGACTTAAGGTCACTGAGTATGTGGCTAGTCTCTAATTCTTTAGGCAGGCCCCTAATGACTACGCGGAGTCTTCGTTCTTCCGCGAGCGAGTACGTGTGGAAACTTATATTGTTTCCACGCAAATGGCTGGTGACGGCCCTGAAGTCGCTGACTGTGCTGAGGTATACGCGGATACCTTGCACTGCCGTCTGCGCCTTCGGGCACACAATTTTCTTGTTTGTCATCCAAAGTGACAGATTGTTCCATTGCGCTTTATCCTGTAGGATAATTGGCGGAGGAGCTTTGTTCGTTTGCGCCGCGGGATGCGCGGTCAGTGACTTATCTATAGTCTTGCGGCTGTTGGACACGCCCTTTTTGGCCGGGTTCCGTGAGGCGGACGGCGATGCGGTGTCCGAGTTAGGCTCGGAATCCGTTTTCGCGGCGCGTTTATTTGCTTTGCGCGCGACGACGGTGAAGCCGTCGTCGTGCGCATTTCCGGATTCCTCGCAATCCATGTCGGATCCCTCATCCGAAAGGGCCGCGGGCCCAACAATGGATTGCGATTCCCGGAAGGGAAGCGCAGGTGTGCTTGGTGTTTTATTGCACCCATTAGCGGCGGTTTTATTGCCTGCAGGTGCGTTCTTTACTGACGATGCCGACACGGTCGGCACGGTCTTTTTATTGCCGGCGATTACGCCTAGCATTGTTTCGCACACAGGTGCGGTGCGGATGCGTCATCTTGCGCAGGTGTCGGCGCGGCCGGCTCTACAGCTGGCGATGACGGGCTGTCGGAGTCAAACGTTGCTACGCGACTCCTAAGCAGATTTTGGGTGTCTGGACGGATTCCCGAGATTTCCTCCGACATGACGCAATGGGCGTGAAACTGCGCCCAGATCTCGGGGTGCGCGGCGCGCAAAAACTCCGCGAGATGTACAAACTCCGGCGCGGGGGCACGGGGTGTCGCCATTTCGATGGTTCGAGAGGCGGTGTGTACACAAATGCAAAAAATTCTCCCTACGTGAGCAGCGAGGTGTGTGCTATATCTACGTCACCTAATGCCTTACGCCTTAGGTGCGCGAGGGTGTGTACCTGGCTGTTGCCTAGTGCAACAAGCGGACACAAAAATACAAAGCCGCCTCTGAGGCGAGATGTGTGTATGCACTCTACTCACGGTTTTCACCAGCAAGCCGACGCAATACAGGAACGCTCTCACGTAACTTTCACGTTCGCACAACACCACGAAGCACAACACTTCCACTTCGAGGGACGCGATCGGCGAAGGCACGTACGAAGTATAACCAAACACACCGCTACGGGAGCGGGTGTTGGCCACTATCCACAACTGTGACAACGGGCGTTTACAGACAACTGTCCATAACGAATATGATTTTTCAGCTTGTTTGAGCATGAAGCGCGGTCGGATAGACGTTCGTTCTGCACCAGAGCGCGAGAGCGAAATGTTTTTTGTCGGTGCGAATGAAATCTTCCTGTAGACCTGAGGTCTGTTTTTTACCGCCGTTGTTATTTGGCGGGGGGACCGCTGCTCGCCGTGCGGAAGGCGCGGGGGGCGGGGGTTGAGCCGCCGCCGGTCGCGCAGAGGGCGCGGGGGGCGGGGGAAGGTGACGCTTAGTCGCAGCCTGGACCATAGGCAGAGGCTTGGTCCAGGCATTCGTCTTTGGCGGAGGTGCTGTGGTCACAGTGGGCCCCTTAGTCGACCTACTTGCGGAGGGTGCGGGTGCGGGGGGGTTCGTCTTGTTTGACGCCCCTCGCCTCGCGTTCCTCTTTCCACCGCGACGCCGCTTGCCGTGCGGAGCTTTGGGGCACCCGCGATAATTCGCGGGGTGTCCCTCCCCCCCCGCAGAGCACGCAGCTCGGCGGGTCCGCGGAGTCTGGAGCGCGGTTGCAGTCTACCGTCGCGTGTCCGCCGACGCATTTGACGCATCGGTAGCTCGCGAAACAGTTGCGCGCTGAGTGGCCATAAAGTTGGCACCTATGGCACTGGCCTGGCGAGGTGCGCTTACGCGGCGCCTCGACAGTTATGCCTGACAAATGACATACGCTGCGTATGTAAAAGATTTTTTTTGCCTTCTGGCGTTAGTTCGAGGTGAACTAGCACCAGATTGTAGGCTGCCTTAGTCCGCATGTTAGTCATGCGGTGAACCTGAAGGGCTGGGAATCCTTGGGACTTAAGGTCCTCCAGGATAAAATTTGTGTCTAGCTCGCGAGGAACGCCGCGAATGACTACACGGAGGATACGTTCCTCCTCAAGCGCGTAAGTATGAAAATTAATTCGCCGCTCGCTCAACCATTTGGTGAGCGCGCGGTGATTGTCAGGTGTCGAAACCTGGACACTGATACCATTGGCGGTTGGTTTCGCCTTTGTAAAGTGGATGCGCTTCTCGTTGAGCGCACCCGAAATCTGTACCCACGCCGCCTTATCCTGTATTACTACAGGGGGAGGTGCGCGGGGGGTTTGCGGTTTACCGGCCTCTTGAGAGGGCGCGGTGTCCATAGGGACTGCTTTGGGGGCCGCGGGAGCCTTTTTAGCCTTAACCTTAGGCCGTGGCGTCGCGGCTGCTACTTTGCGGGGGGGGCCGGCTTTCGGCCTCCTTCCTCTGCCGACGCTTACGTCCGGTGACGACGGTGAAGTCGTCGTCTCCGGTTGCCTTTGCGGCGTCGATTTCGGTCGACTCAGTCGACGAAGAGCTTCCCGGTAGGTCGGAGTAATACGCTAACTCCGAAGTCGCGCGGGAGCACGAGGAGGCGCGCGATGTAGCGCGCGACGGTGCCGACGAACATCTCGACATGCGGTCCGGCGACGGCGAATTGCGCTGCGAAGCTCTACGGGCGAGCGCGGCAGCGTTGGTTTTTTTTTTTTTTTTTCTTATGTGTTAACGTTGTTATCCCGGCGGCTTTTACAACTTCGTCGGAAGAGACTCGCGAGCAGAAGGCCCGCAAGTATGGGTACAACGTCGCTGCTGGCGTTGACTCGGCGCTCTGCGTCTCGACGTCGCTCTGCTGCTCCGCTGTACTCCGACCCCTGTAGACGAATGGAATCCGACTAACATGGGGGGGGCTCGATGCAATCCAAGGGCCCCTCTGAAGGAGGTCGATGCCTCGGCTTGGACTGCTATCGAAAGAGAAGAATTTTTTATAATGATATATTACGTACTCGCTAAGTATTATAAAACAATAGTATTATTTTACAACACCGCGACCTGGCAATATAAAATTATAAAAATGTGTGTCGATATTAAAATCGACCTTGCACAGGGATGAACCTTGTGTAGGCCGTGTACCTATGTGAGCGCGCCCGCCGGCGAGCGCGCTGTGTCCGCTGAGTTAGCGGGTGTGTATCGGTGCGAGTGTACGCAATAGGCGGGGGCGTGTCCTGAGGGGACGGCGCGCCCACGTCGTAAAGTTTATTAGTTGTTGTGATTTCATCACAATCGTCAATTAGTATATTTTTTGGACGTCTTTGTCTAAAAGAGGCATCCCTCGCGGGGATGTAATTATCTATTGCTGCCACCAACGGGTTAGGGTGATCTTTTATTCGGTCGAAATGTCTTATCGACATTTCTTTGAAGTAAGCTGCTATGGTAGGGAGCTCAAGATCGCGGTGTAAATCTACGTTCCGCATATAGTAAGGTGCGTCTGTGATACGACGCAGGAAGCGATTCTGAATCACTTGAAGTTTATTTATATGATTTTTGCGAGTGTGCGCAAAGGTGACTCCTGCGTAAGTCATTATGGGACGTATGCAGGATTTATATAGAAGCAGCTTATGTCTGAGGGACATTTTACTATGTTTATTAGTAAGATAGAAAAGGCGGCCGGAAACAAATGCCGCTTTATCTCTTACTGCTTTGATATGTTTGGCGAAGGACAATCTATTGTCTAGAATTACACCTAAGTATTTGACGTGAGACACCCAAGGGACGGGAGTATCGAATAATTTAATTTGTCTGCGATTAAGTCGCATAAGATTTTTTTCGTAGAGTAGTCTACTAAAAAGTACGGCTTGGCTTTTGTCAGGATTGACTTCGATTCTCCATTTCAGCAGTTTGGAGTCGAATGCATATTCTCGATATATTGACATCGGATGCAAAAAGCGTGGTGTCGTCGGCGAATAGTGCCAGTTCGACTTTTTGGTGTTTTGGTATATCGCTGGTGTACAGCGAGTATAGGATTGGAGAGAGAACGGATCCTTGAGGGACTTCGGCTCTCAGGGGTCTGCTGCTCGAGAGTGCCCCCTCGACTCTGTAGCGGAAGGAGCGATTCGACAAGTAGGCCTGTATGATGTGCACAAGCCTATCTGGCACCCCTAGGGAATACAGCTTATATAATAAGCCGGTGTGCCAGACTTTGTCAAAGGCCTTCGCCACGTCGAAGAAGAGGGCTCCCACGCAGTTTTTAGGACTTGCGGCGAGGCGCTCGAGTATGTGCTCCGTGAGGCGGTGCACTTGGAGGATGCACGAGTGTTTAGCTCGAAAGCCAAACTGCTCGTTCGGAATGAGATTAAGGGATTGAACGCTGTCCTTTAGCCTACTTTGGATCAGTCGTTCATAGATTTTCCCCAGACTGCTGAGGAGACTTATGGGCCTGTAGCTCGAGGCCTGGTTGCGCGGTTTATTTAGTTTCGGAATACCGATAACTATTGCCTCTTTCCAGGCATCCGGGAAGGTGCAGCTGGCAAGTAGGGCATTGAAAATAGCCACTAACAATTGAATTAGTGGCAAGGGGAGGGACTTGATCACCCTTTTAGAGACTCCGTCGGTGCCGGGCGCCTTACGAGTTTTGAGGTTTTTGACTATCGTCTTAACCTCATCAACTGTGGCGGGTGGCAGCGGGTCACCCGCTGGTGGCAGTGGCAATTTACGGGCCACTTCCTCTTCCACCTTCTGAAGGTGGAGGGGGTCGGTTCGCTGGGAGCTGAGAGAGCATTGAAGCTCTAGGCTGTCTGCCAAGCAATCTGCCTTTTCGGTATCCTCAAAGGCTAGGCTGCCATCGGAGCGTATCAGAGGAGGCATCGTTGCGACCGTTTCTGACTTCATACGTCTCGCCAGAGCCCAGAATGCGGTGTGGGATGGCGTGATGTCTTTCATCAGCCTGTCCCAACGACTAAGGCGACAGCCAAAGAACGGGGTTTGATTCTAGGTCGTGCGTCCATTAAGAATCAAAAAAAAATAAAATAAAATTAACTTAGGAGTTTTAACTCCAGTTTTGTAGCGTACGCTACTACTTAAGTGGTATTTAGTAACTATGTGCATAGCCTATTTGGCTTTATAATTTTTTATAGCGTCAATGACACCAAAGTGGTCGATTGACGCTTGTAGTCGCTCGTGTCCGGAGCGCGCGGTGCGCAGTTTATGGGCGAACAAGCGAAGTTCGCCCGGTCATTATGAAATTAGGACAGTCCGACGGTGAGGTCACTCGAACCAAAACCGTAACGGACTGGCGCAAACTCGAATCTAGCCTCGAGTCTATGCGTACTCCCGATCTAGATGCCATCCCTGACATCTTAGACACCCCGGAAGTGGCCCTTCTGGCCGCTAACCGTTTCACCGCTCATGTCAATACAGTTGTCAGAGACTCCTCGAAGCAGGTCACGGTGGCGAGTGATCGTCGCTTTGAACAGCCACAGGAGCTCAGACAGCTGATGACAGAGAAAAACAGCTCCATAAGAGCTTATTCCAGATACCGGTCTGTCGCAAATCGCGTCAGAATGCGCCACCTCCAAAGGGAGGTTAAAGAGCGCATGGCCGAACTCAGAGGTAGTCGTTGGGACAGGCTGATGAAAGACATCACGCCATCCCACACCGCATTCTGGGCTCTGGCGAGACGTATGAAGTCAGAAACGGTCGCAACGATGCCTCCTCTGATACGCTCCGATGGCAGCCTAGCCTTTGAGGATACCGAAAAGGCAGATTGCTTGGCAGACAGCCTAGAGCTTCAATGCTCTCTCAGCTCCCAGCGAACCGACCCCCTCCACCTTCAGAAGGTGGAAGAGGAAGTGGCCCGTAAATTGCCACTGCCACCAGCGGGTGACCCGCTGCCACCCGCCACAGTTGATGAGGTTAAGACGATAGTCAAAAACCTCAAAACTCGTAAGGCGCCCGGCACCGACGGAGTCTCTAAAAGGGTGATCAAGTCCCTCCCCTTGCCACTAATTCAATTGTTAGTGGCTATTTTCAATGCCCTACTTGCCAGCTGCACCTTCCCGGATGCCTGGAAAGAGGCAATAGTTATCGGTATTCCGAAACTAAATAAACCGCGCAACCAGGCCTCGAGCTACAGGCCCATAAGTCTCCTCAGCAGTCTGGGGAAAATCTATGAACGACTGATCCAAAGTAGGCTAAAGGACAGCGTTCAATCCCTTAATCTCATTCCGAACGAGCAGTTTGGCTTTCGAGCTAAACACTCGTGCATCCTCCAAGTGCACCGCCTCACGGAGCACATACTCGAGCGCCTCGCCGCAAGTCCTAAAAACTGCGTGGGAGCCCTCTTCTTCGACGTGGCGAAGGCCTTTGACAAAGTCTGGCACACCGGCTTATTATATAAGCTGTATTCCCTAGGGGTGCCAGATAGGCTTGTGCACATCATACAGGCCTACTTGTCGAATCGCTCCTTCCGCTACAGAGTCGAGGGGGCACTCTCGAGCAGCAGACCCCTGAGAGCCGAAGTCCCTCAAGGATCCGTTCTCTCTCCAATCCTATACTCGCTGTACACCAGCGATATACCAAAACACCAAAAAGTCGAACTGGCACTATTCGCCGACGACACCACGCTTTTTGCATCCGATGTCAATATATCGAGAATATGCATTCGACTCCAAACTGCTGAAATGGAGAATCGAAGTCAATCCTGACAAAAGCCAAGCCGTACTTTTTAGTAGACTACTCTACGAAAAAAATCTTATGCGACTTAATCGCAGACAAATTAAATTATTCGATACTCCCGTCCCTTGGGTGTCTCACGTCAAATACTTAGGTGTAATTCTAGACAATAGATTGTCCTTCGCCAAACATATCAAAGCAGTAAGAGATAAAGCGGCATTTGTTTCCGGCCGCCTTTTCTATCTTACTAATAAACATAGTAAAATGTCCCTCAGACATAAGCTGCTTCTATATAAATCCTGCATACGTCCCATAATGACTTACGCAGGAGTCACCTTTGCGCACACTCGCAAAAATCATATAAATAAACTTCAAGTGATTCAGAATCGCTTCCTGCGTCGTATCACAGACGCACCTTACTATATGCGGAACGTAGATTTACACCGCGATCTTGAGCTCCCTACCATAGCAGCTTACTTCAAAGAAATGTCGATAAGACATTTCGACCGAATAAAAGATCACCCTAACCCGTTGGTGGCAGCAATAGATAATTACATCCCCGCGAGGGATGCCTCTTTTAGACAAAGACGTCCAAAAAATATACTAATTGACGATTGTGATGAAATCACAACAACTAATAAACTTTACGACGTGGGCGCGCCGTCCCCTCAGGACACGCCCCCGCCTATTGCGTACACTCGCACCGATACACACCCGCTAACTCAGCGGACACAGCGCGCTCGCCGGCGGGCGCGCTCACATAGGTACACGGCCTACACAAGGTTCATCCCTGTGCAAGGTCGATTTTAATATCGACACACATTTTTATAATTTTATATTGCCAGGTCGCGGTGTTGTAAAATAATACTATTGTTTTATAATACTTAGCGAGTACGTAATATATCATTATAAAAAATTCTTCTCTTTCGATAGCAGTCCAAGCCGAGGCATCGACCTCCTTCAGAGGGGCCCTTGGATTGCATCGAGCCCCCCCCATGTTAGTCGGATTCCATTCGTCTACAGGGGTCGGAGTACAGCGGAGCAGCAGAGCGACGTCGAGACGCAGAGCGCCGAGTCAACGCCAGCAGCGACGTTGTACCCATACTTGCGGGCCTTCTGCTCGCGAGTCTCTTCCGACGAAGTTGTAAAAGCCGCCGGGATAACAACGTTAACACATAAGAAAAAAAAAAAAAAAAACCAACGCTGCCGCGCTCGCCCGTAGAGCTTCGCAGCGCAATTCGCCGTCGCCGGACCGCATGTCGAGATGTTCGTCGGCACCGTCGCGCGCTACATCGCGCGCCTCCTCGTGCTCCCGCGCGACTTCGGAGTTAGCGTATTACTCCGACCTACCGGGAAGCTCTTCGTCGACTGAGTCGACCGAAATCGACGCCGCAAAGGCAACCGGAGACGACGACTTCACCGTCGTCACCGGACGTAAGCGTCGGCAGAGGAAGGAGGCCGAAAGCCGGCCCCCCCCGCAAAGTAGCAGCCGCGACGCCACGGCCTAAGGTTAAGGCTAAAAAGGCTCCCGCGGCCCCCAAAGCAGTCCCTATGGACACCGCGCCCTCTCAAGAGGCCGGTAAACCGCAAACCCCCCGCGCACCTCCCCCTGTAGTAATACAGGATAAGGCGGCGTGGGTACAGATTTCGGGTGCGCTCAACGAGAAGCGCATCCACTTTACAAAGGCGAAACCAACCGCCAATGGTATCAGTGTCCAGGTTTCGACACCTGACAATCACCGCGCGCTCACCAAATGGTTGAGCGAGCGGCGAATTAATTTTCATACTTACGCGCTTGAGGAGGAACGTATCCTCCGTGTAGTCATTCGCGGCGTTCCTCGCGAGCTAGACACAAATTTTATCCTGGAGGACCTTAAGTCCCAAGGATTCCCAGCCCTTCAGGTTCACCGCATGACTAACATGCGGACTAAGGCAGCCTACAATCTGGTGCTAGTTCACCTCGAACTAACGCCAGAAGGCAAAAAAAATCTTTTACATACGCAGCGTATGTCATTTGTCAGGCATAACTGTCGAGGCGCCGCGTAAGCGCACCTCGCCAGGCCAGTGCCATAGGTGCCAACTTTATGGCCACTCAGCGCGCAACTGTTTCGCGAGCTACCGATGCGTCAAATGCGTCGGCGGACACGCGACGGTAGACTGCAACCGCGCTCCAGACTCCGCGGACCCGCCGAGCTGCGTGCTCTGCGGGGGGGGAGGGACACCCCGCGAATTATCGCGGGTGCCCCAAAGCTCCGCACGGCAAGCGGCGTCGCGGTGGAAAGAGGAACGCGAGGCGAGGGGCGTCAAACAAGACGAACCCCCCCGCACCCGCACCCTCCGCAAGTAGGTCGACTAAGGGGCCCACTGTGACCACAGCACCTCCGCCAAAGACGAATGCCTGGACCAAGCCTCTGCCTAATGGTCCAGGCTGCGACTAAGCGTCACCTTCCCCCGCCCCCCGCGCCCTCTGCGCGACCGGCGGCGGCTCAACCCCCGCCCCCCGCGCCTTCCGCACGGCGAGCAGCGGTCCCCCCGCCAAATAACAACGGCGGTAAAAAACAGACCTCAGGTCTACAGGAAGATTTCATTCGCACCGACAAAAAACATTTCGCTCTCGCGCTCTGGTGCAGAACGAACGTCTATCCGACCGCGCTTCATGCTCAAACAAGCTGAAAAATCATATTCGTTATGGACAGTTGTCTGTAAACGCCCGTTGTCACAGTTGTGGATAGTGGCCAACACCCGCTCCCGTAGCGGTGTGTTTGGTTATACTTCGTACGTGCCTTCGCCGATCGCGTCCCTCGAAGTGGAAGTGTTGTGCTTCGTGGTGTTGTGCGAACGTGAAAGTTACGTGAGAGCGTTCCTGTATTGCGTCGGCTTGCTGGTGAAAACCGTGAGTAGAGTGCATACACACATCTCGCCTCAGAGGCGGCTTTGTATTTTTGTGTCCGCTTGTTGCACTAGGCAACAGCCAGGTACACACCCTCGCGCACCTAAGGCGTAAGGCATTAGGTGACGTAGATATAGCACACACCTCGCTGCTCACGTAGGGAGAATTTTTTGCATTTGTGTACACACCGCCTCTCGAACCATCGAAATGGCGACACCCCGTGCCCCCGCGCCGGAGTTTGTACATCTCGCGGAGTTTTTGCGCGCCGCGCACCCCGAGATCTGGGCGCAGTTTCACGCCCATTGCGTCATGTCGGAGGAAATCTCGGGAATCCGTCCAGACACCCAAAATCTGCTTAGGAGTCGCGTAGCAACGTTTGACTCCGACAGCCCGTCATCGCCAGCTGTAGAGCCGGCCGCGCCGACACCTGCGCAAGATGACGCATCCGCACCGCACCTGTGTGCGAAACAATGCTAGGCGTAATCGCCGGCAATAAAAAGACCGTGCCGACCGTGTCGGCATCGTCAGTAAAGAACGCACCTGCAGGCAATAAAACCGCCGCTAATGGGTGCAATAAAACACCAAGCACACCTGCGCTTCCCTTCCGGGAATCGCAATCCATTGTTGGGCCCGCGGCCCTTTCGGATGAGGGATCCGACATGGATTGCGAGGAATCCGGAAATGCGCACGACGACGGCTTCACCGTCGTCGCGCGCAAAGCAAATAAACGCGCCGCGAAAACGGATTCCGAGCCTAACTCGGACACCGCATCGCCGTCCGCCTCACGGAACCCGGCCAAAAAGGGCGTGTCCAACAGCCGCAAGACTATAGATAAGTCACTGACCGCGCATCCCGCGGCGCAAACGAACAAAGCTCCTCCGCCAATTATCCTACAGGATAAAGCGCAATGGAACAATCTGTCACTTTGGATGACAAACAAGAAAATTGTGTGCCCGAAGGCGCAGACGGCAGTGCAAGGTATCCGCGTATACCTCAGCACAGTCAGCGACTTCAGGGCCGTCACCAGCCATTTGCGTGGAAACAATATAAGTTTCCACACGTACTCGCTCGCGGAAGAACGAAGACTCCGCGTAGTCATTAGGGGCCTGCCTAAAGAATTAGAGACTAGCCACATACTCAGTGACCTTAAGTCACAAGACATACCTGTGTTGGAGGTGCATCGTATGCATCACCCACACAATAAGAAGTCGTACGACCTGATCCTAGCCATACTGGAATTAACTCCAGAAGGCAAGCAGGTCTTTAACATTAAGACGATTTGCGGCCTTTCAGGCCTTTCTATTGAGGCACCCCGCAACAGGAGCATCATTGGCCAGTGCCACAGATGCCAACTGTACGGACACTCTGCCCGAAATTGTTTCGCCCGCCCTCGTTGCGTAAAATGCCTCGGGAATCACGGCACCCAGGATTGCGCTCGCACGCCAGAAGCGCAAGAGCCCCCAAGCTGCATACTCTGCGGCGAGCTGGGACACCCCGCGAATTACCGCGGGTGTAACAGAGCGCCGAGGAGTACAAAGCGCAGGGGAGGCAAGAAGAACGGCCGTAGGAAGGGCCCCGGGGCCACACAGCCTCAAACACCCGCTCCTAAACAAACACATAAGCCCGCGACTAAACCCGCGCCTAAACAAACGCCCGCGCCCGCTCCGGCCGCAGCGAAACCCGGTCCCGCTGACGGGACTACCGGGCAGAGCAAAAGCCAGAGCGCCGCGCCGGCGACGAACGCATGGACAAAACCGTTGCCCATGACGCAAAAGAGCGCAGCCGCCTCACGGCCCGCGCCTCAAATCGCAACGCCTAAAATACAGGGCTCGTCAAATTTCGCCGCAGATTTCTCACTAATTTGCGGCTTCATGCGCAGCATAAATGTTGCCGAACTTTCAACTTTAGCACGCAAAATCCGCGAAGCAGTCTCTTCAAGACCGACTCATGGCTACCGTAGAGCACATGAACATCATCGACGCGATTTGGACGTTTCAATGCGCCTAAACATCACGCGCCGCGTCGTATATAAAATTTTTAATTGTTACCAATGGCGTCCCATATAGGTAGGATTAAACCACGCTCTGACTGTCTCGTATTTTAACGCAAACGGTCTTAAGACGCAGTTAGTTGAAGTCGCGAATTTCCTTCGTGACCACGACATCGACGTTATGCTAGTGCAAGAGACTTTCTTAAAACCTAGTATGCGCGATCCAAAGATTGCCAATTACAAATGCATTCGAAATGACAGAGCGACCGCGAAAGGCGGCACTCTGATCTACTATAAAAAGTCCTTGCACTGTATCGCGCTCGATACACCCGACTTAGTTAATATAGAAACTTCCGCGTGTAGGTTAGCAATGACCGGCCATAGGCCGCTTGTACTAGCATCAGTCTACCTCTCGCCATCCAAACAATTATTAGAATCAGACCTAAAATCCCTACTAGATTTAGGCCGTTCTGTTATTCTCGCCGGAGACTTGAACAGCAAGCACGGCAGTTGGAATTCCAACGTAAATAACACGAACGGTAATATACTGTACAGATTAGCGGAGAGCCATAACGTAAACGTTATAGCTCCCGTAACACCAACCAGAGTTCCGACGCAGTTAAATCAGCAGCCGGACACTCTCGATGTAGCCATTATCAAGGACGTGAACTTAGAAATAGACTCTATAGTTACGCTTCACGAACTTGAGTCGGACCACCGTCCGGTCATTTTTAAGCTGGGCCGGCCAAATGGTGAGGTCACACAGACCAAAACCATTGTGGACTGGCGTACCCTCGGGGTCAAGCTCGAGGCTACGAGCTCCCAGCACTTGGATGAAATACCAGATATTATCGACTCGCCAGAGGTAGCCTGTCGAGCGATAAAATCATTTTCAAGTCATCTCAAAACAGTCGTCAGAGAATCCTCCCGGACGGTTACGGTGTCGAGCGATCGACGCTGTAATCTACCGGCGGACCTCCGTCGCCTGATTAGAGAAAAGAACCGTGCGGCCAAAGCGCACGACAGATATAGAACAGACGCGAATAGACTCAGACTGCGCCTCCTACAAAGGGATGTTAAAGAGCGCTTATCTGAGTACACTAAAGATAGCTGGGACACTATGCTTGGAGAAATCGAGTCATCGCACACTGCCTACTGGCAGTTGGCACGATCTCTCAAAGCAGAGCCGGTCTCACCCATGCCGCCACTTATTAGATCGAACGACAACTCGCTCGCCTTCGACGACAGCGAAAAAGCCGAATGCCTTGCAGACAGTCTAGAGAGCCAATGCACTCCGTCTCTCGCGCCTGCGGATCCCGACCACCTGCAGCAGGTGGCCGCGGAACTCGAACGCAGGGCTGCCATACCACCAGTGGGCGAACCACCACGCTAAAGAGCGTTTACAAGCGTAAATTGAGCACATCGGAGTGCTCAACGCTATTAAAAATTTTAAAGCCTAATAGGCAATTAAATTTATTCCGCGTTACAATTTTTAAACTCTTAAATCTAATAATAAATGGTAAATTCATTTGTTAATAAAAAACGCGTCTGAGGCCCTCGCCTCAGTACATACACCCGCGTACACATACACGCACCCGCTAGAAACAGCGGCGCACCGCACTCGCCGGCGAGTGCGAAGTCTTAGGTTCACAGCCGCTCGATTCACTCGAGTTCTAAGGCTGCTTTTCTTTTCAGATGGTTTTTATATTCGTTATTGTTTGTTTTATATTGCATATATTATTGTATGCAATATAAAATAAATAATATTCTGTTTCGATGGTGATCCAAGCCGAGGTTCGTACCTCCTTCAGAGGGGCCCTTGGATCACTTCGAGCCCCCCCTTGTTAGTCGGATACCTTTTATTCGTTTTCAGGGGTCGAAGTGCAGCGCAGTTGTTCAGCAGCGACGTTGTCCTTCTCACTCGCGGGCCTTCTGCTCGCGAGTCGCTACCTATGACGCAGCCAAAGCCATAAGGCTATTTGCATACAGACACACAAAAAAAAAATCAGCGCTCTGCCACCTTTCAATCCGGTGAAGCTGCCGGAAAAGCCTTCGGGCTAACAGTGAACATCAGTCATAAAAAAAAATTTAAACAACGAAACTTAGTAACAAAACGAATCAATCCTACTTTATATAATGCTAAGAAACTCATTATATTTTACGTAAAACAACTTCAAAGTTTCCTTGCAATAGCGATGTCCGCGCCTATCCGCTGCAGTCGCCCCTCGCGAGTTCTCGCACCATTGCTGAACAGGGTCACTCTAACCTAAACTACAACAGTATTGCCATACCACCAGTGGGCGAACCACTGACTCCAGTGACTCTCGACGAAGTCACGAAGATTGTTAAAAATCTTAAAAACCGACCCCGGCCGCGATGGCATAAACAACAGGGTGATCAAATGTCTAACTACGCCGCTATTGTGTCTGTTAGTCAGTATTTTCAACGCGCTCCTCTCCAGCTGTTCCTTCCCGGACGACTGGAAGGAAGCGGACGTTATAGGTATTCCGAAGCCTCACAAGCCGAAGAACATCCCGTCCAATTATCGCCCAATAAGTCTCCTCAACTCGATGGCCAAGATTTATAAGCGAATAATCCTTAGTCGATTAAAAGACTACGTCCTTAATAATAACATCCTTCCAGACGAGCAGTTCGGCTTTCGCCCCGAACACTCGTGTACCCATCAAGTGCACCGCCTAACGGAGCACATATTAGAAAACTTTCACGACCGCCCTAAGCCAGTAGGCACAGGGGCCTTATTTTTCGATGTCGCAAAGGCATTCGACAAAGTCTGGCACGACGGCTTGTATTACAAGCTGTATCACACAAAAGTGCCGGACAGACTCGTGAACATCATACGAGCCTTCTTGTCCAATCACCTATTTCGATTCCGGGTAGAGGGAACGCGCTCCTCAAGCCGCCCTCTCCGTGCGGGTGTCCCTCAGGGCTCTTGCCTCTCCCCACTCCTGTTCTCGCTATACACTAGCGATATACCTAAAGACCCTAAAGTCAATCTTGCGCTTTTCGCAGATGACACGGCCCTGTATTATTCCGATAAGCACAAGGGCCGCATAACGATTCAGCTCCAAGCCGCAGCCGATCGCCTAGGCGAATGGTTCCGGAAATGGAGAATAGAGGTTAACCCCGAGAAAAGTGTAGCAATATACTTCTCGAGGGGCACGCCTAAGCCAGCTAGACGTTACCACATAATCGGCAACAATCAGCTAGGCTCGATCACCCTGTTCGGACGCCCTATTCCCTGGGAAAAGAGCGTCAAATACCTCGGGGTCACGTTAGACGCAGCGATGTCGTTCGCTGATCACATTAAGAACGTGCGTAACAGGGCGGCTTTTATCGCAAGCCGTCTATATCCGTTAACTTGCTCTTCAAGCAAAATGTGCTTAAGACACAAACTTCGCCTCTACAAGACATGCATTAGACCCGTAATGGCACACGCGACGGGCAATCATATAAAGAAATTGCAGACGGTGCAAAATAGATTCTTGCGAAGTGCCACCGGAGCCGGCTGGTACCAACGCAATGTCGACCTTCACAGCGACTGTGAAATGCCCGTACTCTCTGAACACTTCAGAGAAGTATCACGGCGGTTTTTCGAAAAAGCCGCCGTTCATCCAAACCCGCTGGTGGTTAAAGCAGCGAATTATCGATCTAATAAAAACGCGACCGAACGCAAACGTCGACCGCGAAATGTGCTAGACGACACGGACGTCTCAGCACTCCCTGACCACGATACGGTCAGCCACGATCCGAACAACACTGTACACACAGTTAATAGTTTTAACATCACACGCACAACGTCGCGCGACCGCCGTAGAGATCGGCGCGCAGCTATCGTTAATAACACCGCGTACACCAGATACACCCGTGTTCCAGGGCGGTTCTCACCGCCCAGAGTTTCCGACACACAAGTCGACAGTCCGAACGGAGGCCCGCAGTCTCCCTCGGACGGTCATTAGATGACTTTATACAATAAATTTATGGAGATATTCACTGTAGCGCAAGCACGCTAGCGAACGCAACGAACCGAATTTAGATGTTTAGTAGGAGTCTTTCTATTTATGTATTTATGTTTGGGTCAAACCAAACCTGGCACGCGGGCCCCGGGCCCGCGAGCACAGCATCCGATGAAGCTGTAAAAGCCAAAAGGCTAACAGCGATCACTTCACCGAAAAAAAAAAAAAATTCGCACCGATGTTCTCTCACGAGACTGACGTGCCACATTATAAGAGCGAAACGGCTTCTCTCGCGTTGTTAGTTCTCGGCCTAGAGGCGTGCGTCTCTGGCGGATTCAGCTCGACTAGGCGGTCGTCTCAGACGACTGTGTTCTTCGGGCCCCGCTTAAACGGGTCCCCGTCCATTGTGTAGGAGGATAGCGGGCTCCCTTCGCGACGTGTCATCGTCGCCGTTACAGGTTTGTACATAGTGCAGTGACATAATAGGTACACTAACACAAGTAGTGCCAACAACACACCTCCCTGCCGCGCAGCAGGGAGTCACGAGTTAAATAGTCATTTCCGCGACGTAAATTCTTCCCCGGTTCTCGATATGGACAAGGTGGAAGCCGCGCAGACGGAACTTCGTCGCCTCCTGGTGGCGAAGTACCCTGAAATAAACCCGGAGGCGCTAGTAATTCTTCGCCCTCTATCTCCGATCGCCGTCGGTGAAAAACCGTTGGCCCCCCGCGCCGCCGCGTCCCCCGCGACCGCCGCTGCGCTCGAAAAACGGCCGTTAGGCCCCCCGGCCCCTCAGGCCCCTCAGCCCCCTCCGGGCAAAAACCGTTAGGCCCCTCCGGCCCCGCAGTCGTCGCAGGCCCCTCCGGCCTCGCTAGATCGACGCCTCTCTCTTGGCGCGACCCGCCGCAGTCACCAGACGACGTACTGATGCAAGCGATGCACTCCGCGCAGTCGTCGCGAGCATCATCGCGAGATTCGTCGGTAGCGAGTCGCCACTCAGACGACTACTACAGATCAGAACAAGAGAGCTATTGCTCCTCGCCCACTCCATCTACGGAGCCAGACATGGCCGCCCCCGGAGACGATGGCTTCACCACCGTCACCGGTCGCAAGAGGCGCCAAAAGAAAGAAGCCGACGCCAGGCCTCCTCGTAAGGTGGCCGCCGCGATGCCGCCTCCGCGCCCGAAAATAACCGCCAAAAAGGCGTCGCGCCCTGTCCCGATGGACACCTCCACGCCCTCCCGAGAGGCCGGAGCCCCCCGCGCCCCTAAGGCGCCTCCTGTAGTAATACAGGATACGGCTGCCTGGGGCAGCATTTCGAAAGCGCTCGATGAAAAGCGCATAATTTTCACGCGTGCTAGGCCGATCGCAAACGGCATTAGTGTCACGGTGCCGACACCGACTGACTATCGCGCGTTGACGAAATGGTTAGCCGACAGAAAGATCGGCTACCATACATACGCACTCGAGGGGGAACGCATCCTCCGCGTAGTTATCCGCGGCGTCCCGAAAGACATCGAGACGCAACTCATTTTAGAGGACCTTAAGTCCAAAGGCCTCCCCGCTTTACAAGTACATCGCATGACTAACATGCGAACTAAGGCCCCGTACAACCTAGTGCTCGTGCACTTAGAGTTGTCGGACGACGGTAAGAAGATTTTTGACATACCTAGTGTATGCAATCTCTCTGGCATCGTTGTCGAGGCACCGCGTAAGCGGTCCTCGCCTAGCCAGTGCCACCGCTGCCAACTTTATGGCCATTCCGCGCGCAATTGCTTCGCGAACCCTCGTTGCGTTAAATGCGTCGGGGGACACGTGACAGCGGAGTGCAGTCGCGACCCAAATACCGCGGACCCCCCTACCTGCGTGTTGTGTGGGACGGTGGGCCACCCTGCGAACTATCGCGGGTGCCCTAACGCCCCCCGCGGCAAGCGGCGTCGCGGGAAACGCGGTAACCGCAAAGGGAAGCCTAAACAGGCTAACCCCCGCGCCCCTCCCACCCCCGCGGGTAAAAAAACTACGACGGCGGAGCCTCCTCCGCCGCCGAAAACAAACGCGTGGACCCGGCCCTTGCCTATGGTCAGCGCGGCCTCTACTCGCCCCTCGGCCCCCGCGCCCTCCGCTAGGAGCGCCGCGACGCCGGTAGCTGCCACACCTGCCCATGGCCTGCAAGAGGATTTCGACATCCTACTGCAGTATATGGACAGTGTCGACATTGACGAACATACGTTGTTCGCAAACAAAATTAGGACGGCAAGCTCTCCTAAAGAGCGCTTACAAGCGTCGATTGAGCACATCGGTGTGCTCAACGCAATTAAAAATTTTAAAGCCAAATAGGCAATTAAAATTCATCCGCGTTATTGAAATTTTTAATTTTTAAATCTAATAATAAATGGTAAAGTCATTCGCTAATAAATAACGCGTTTGAGGCCCTCGCCTCAACACATACACCCGCGTACACATACACGCACCCGCTAGCACAGCGGCGCACCGCACTCGCCGGCGAGTGCGAAGTCTTAGGTTCATAGCCGCTCGATTCATTCGAGTTCTCAGGCTACTTTCTTTTCAGATGGTTTTTTATTAGTTATTGTTTGTTTTGTATTGCATATATTATTGTATGCAATATAAAATAAATAATATTCTGTTTCGATGGTGATCTAAGCCGAGGTTCGTACCTCCTTCAGAGGGGCCCTTGGATCACTTCGAGCCCCCCCTTGTTAGTCGGATACCTTTTATTCGTTTTCAGGGGTCGAAGTGCAGCGCAGTTGCTCAGCAGCGACGTTGTCCTTCTCACTCGCGGGCCTTCTGCTCGCGAGTCGCTTCCTATGACGCAGTAAAAGCCATAAGGCTAATTGCATACACACACACAAAAAAAAAAGAAAAAAACGGGAAGATTTCGACTTAATAAGCGACTTCCTAAACTGTGTAGATATGAACGAACTTCGTTTGTTCGCCCATAAACTGCGCACCGCGCGCTCCGGACACGAGCGTCTACAAGCGTCAATCGACCACTTTGGTGTCATTGACGCTATAAAAAATTATAAAGCCAAAAAGGCTATTCACGTAACTCATAAAAAACACATAAGTAGTAGGTTACGCTACAAAACTGGAGTTATAACTCCTAAGCTAATTTTATTTTATTTTATTGATTCTTAATGGACGCACGACCTAGGATCAAACCCCGTTCTTTGGCTGTCGCCTTTTTTAATGCCAACGGCCTTAAAAAACAAAGAGATGAGTTGAGTGACTTCCTCACCGCTCATCAAATAGATGTATTGTTAGTGCAAGAGACATTCTTAAAACCTAGCATGGCAAATCCGCGCATCGCCAATTATAAAATAATTAGGCACTACCGCCCCAACAAGCGTGGAGGCGGGACTCTAATTTATTACAAGGCGTCCTTGCACTGCATACCGATAGACACTCCAACTCTAATTAATTTAGAGGCTTCCTTGTGCAGAATCGCTATGACGGACCATCAGTCCGTCACAGTAGCTTCTGTATATCAACCGCCGAAAAAAACCTTATTAAGGGGCGACATCGAGTCGCTACTTAACGCGAGCGACTCGGTGATTTTGGCGGGTGACCTAAATAGTAAACATTCGGCCTGGAATTCGGCGAAGGATAACGCTAACGGTCGCATATTATTCGACCTTAGTTCTAGACTTAATTTTGATATAATAGGCCCCCTAGAACCTACTAGGGTGCCCATAGAACATAATCAGTCTCCGGACATTTTAGATATTGCACTGTTGACGAGCGTAGCATTACCGCTGCGCTCCTTAACGGTGCATCACGAATTAAATTCAGACCATCGCCCGGTCATTATGAAATTAGGACAGTCCGACGGTGAGGTCACTCGAACCAAAACCGTAACGGACTGGCGTAAACTCGAATCTAGCCTCGAGTCTATGCGTACTCCCGATCTAGATGCCATCCCTGACATCTTAGACACCCCGGAAGTGGCCCTTCTGGCCGCGAACCGTTTCACCGCTCATGTTAATACAGTTGTCAGAGACTCCTCAAAGCAGGTCACGGTGGCGAGTGATCGTCGCTTTGAACTGCCACAGGAGCTCAGACAGCTGATGACAGAGAAAAACAGCTCCATAAGAGCTTATTCCAGATACCGGTCTGTCGCAAATCGCGTCAGAATGCGCCACCTCCAAAGGGAGGTTAAAGAGCGCATGGCCGAACTCAGAGGTAGTCGTTGGGACAGGCTGATGAAAGACATCACGCCATCCCACACCGCATTCTGGGCTCTGGCGAGACGTATGAAGTCAGAAACGGTCGCAACGATGCCTCCTCTGATACGCTCCGATGGCAGCCTAGCCTTTGAGGATACCGAAAAGGCAGATTGCTTGGCAGACAGCCTAGAGCTTCAATGCTCTCTCAGCTCCCAGCCAACCGACCCCCTCCACCTTCAGAAGGTGGAAGAGGAAGTGGCCCGTAAATTGCCACTGTCACCAGCGGGTGACCCGCTGCCACCCGCCACAGTTGATGAGGTTAAGACGATAGTCAAAAACCTCAAAACTCGTAAGGCTCCCGGCGCCGACGGGGTCTCTAATAGGGTGATCAAGTCCCTCCCCTTGCCACTAATTCAATTGTTAGTGGCTATTTTCAATGCCCTACTTGCCAGCTGCACCTTCCCGGATGCCTGGAAAGAGGCAATAGTTATCGGTATTCCGAAACTAAATAAACCGCGCAACCAGGCCTCGAGCTACAGGCCCATAAGTCTCCTCAGCAGTCTGGGGAAAATCTATGAACGACTGATCCAAAGTACGCTAAAGGACAGCGCCAGCGGAGCACATACTCGAGCGGCTCGCCGCAGGTCCTAAAAACTGCGTGGGAGCCCTCTTCTTCGTCGTGGCGAAGGCCTTCGACAAAGTCTGGCACACCGGCTTATTATATAAGCTGTATTCCCTAGGGGTGCCAGATAGGCTTGTGCACATCATACAGGCCTACTTGTCGAATCGTTCTTTCCGCTACAGAGTCGAGGGGGCACTCTCGAGCAGCAGACCCCTGAGAGCCGGAGTCCCTCAAGGATCCGTTCTCTCTCCAATCCTGCACTCGCTGTACACCAGCGATATACCAAAACACCAAAAAGTCGAACTGGCACTATTCGCCAAAAAATATACTAATTGACGATTGTGATGAAATCACAACAACTAATAAACTTTACGACGTGGGCGCGCCGTCCCCTCAGGACACGCCCCCGCCTATTGCGTACACTCGCACCGACACACACCCGCTAACTCAGCGGACACAGCGCGCTCGCCGGCGGGCGCGTTCAAATAGGTACACGGCCTACACAAGGTTCAACCCTGTGCAAGGTCGATTTTAATATCGACACACATTTTTATAATTTTATATTGCCAGGTCGTGGTGTTGTAAAATAATACTTATTGTTTTATAATACTTAGCGAGTAGGTAATATATCATTATAAAAAAAACTTTTCTCTTTCGATAGCAGTCCAAGCCGAGGCATCGACCTCCTTCAGAGGGGCCCTTGGATTGCATCGAGCCCCCCCCCCCCCCCCCATGTTAGTCGGATTCCATTCGTCTACAGGGGTCGGAGTACAGCGGAGCAGCAGAGCGACGTCGAGACGCAGAGCGCCGAGTCTACGCCAGCAGCGACGTTGTACCCTTACTTGCGGGCGTTCTGCTCGCGAGTCTCTTCCGACGAAGTTGTAAAAGCCGCCGGGCTAACAACGTTAACACAGTCAAAAAAAAAAAAAGAGGTTCAATCCCGTGCCAGGTCGATTTTAATGGTCATTACATAAATTTTATAATTATGTATTGCGGAGTAGTAGTATATTTATATTGTAATTTCATATCACTTTGTAAATAAACATAACGCTACGCAATATATACTATAAAATAACTTCTTTTCGATAGCAACCAAGCCGAGGTTTCTACCTCCTTCTGAGGGGCCTCCGTCGGATATGTCTATTATTCGTTACAGGGTAATTGGAAGACACCGGAGCAGCGGGCGAAGCTACGCCTCTCGTCAGCAGCGACGTTGTCTTTCACACTCGTATGCCTACCTGCACGCGAGTCGCTTTCGACGAAATTGTTAAAGCCTCCCGGCTAACAATACACTCCACATTCAAAAAAAAAAAAAACCAAACCATCGGCGGTTCATCAGTCTACAAGAAGCTCTCCAAGAAGCAACAACAGCAAGAAAAAAGTGAATAGTATTGTATAGTGAATAGTATTGTATAGTGAATACTAGCATTGTGAAACGTCGATCATTGTTTCTCGCCAGAATAAACGTCTTTGGAACGCGGTATCGGCCTTATAATTCCCGCCAGCGTCCTATGGGTACAATTATTTGAAGGGAATGTGGTGTTCCTAATAATAACAGCGTCTTACTTCTGTCTTACAAACAGAACGTCTATAGGGCACCTTCCACATTCCCAGGAGGACGGACGTTAGAGTCATACGTGGTGTGCGTTAGGTGCACCGCGTATCGAGTGTGATACGTCCACCGTCCGTCCCGCTTGTTGACGAGCTTATTAGCGTCGCGACGCCGATAGTGAAGGTTATCTGCGCACGGTGAATATCATTGGGTTGGTAACAGAACGTCGTACCTTTCCGTAAGATTTCAGTCCGTGCGTAGCGTAAGATTTTGATAGAGGGAATGGTTAGGTCAGGCGTCGTGTCGTGAAGCCGCGACATATTTTATAGGGGCGTAGTAGTGCGCGTCCATTTTAGGCACCCTATACAAGAATTTATCAGTAGTCTCTTCCTCGGTGTATGTTGCTTCAGCTTGATGCGAGCGACACGTGCGGACGGACGGCGGTGCGGTTTTTACGTCTACAACTCTGACTTTATAGTATACTAGCGATCCGCCCCGGCTTCGCGCGGTTAGATAGATATTAGAAAGATAAATTAGTACATTATTTGGACAAATAGAAGAACCACAATTCCATACACTAATATTTTTGTAGCATCTATTCTCATCGGCGGCTCTGCAGCTGGTCAGATAAGACTACGTTATTTTACCAAAATAATGTTTTATTTAAGGGAACATAAGCCATGAAATATAGCCGATATTTGATGTCGTGGTAGCAAAATAAAACGACCGCTCTCGACCGCTGTCAAATTCACCGACTTCAGGTAATACAAAATCGATTCATGCGTAAAGCCACGGGAGCACCGTGGTTCGTGCATAATGCTAACCTTCATATCGATTTAGGGCTTCCTACCATAGCCCAATATCTAAAGTTGGCCTCTCGCCGATACTTCGACTCTGCCGCCACGCACCCCAACCCACTGGTTGTCAGTGCCGCCACATACAACCCCCTCGCGATACACCAAAACTCGACCCGCGGAAAAAGGAGACCGAGGCACGCCTTTGAGGACCCTGACGACGCGACCACTAGGGCCCAAGCGCTCTACTCAACACTACACAAACACACATTATCACCATCATACCGCCCCCGCCATCGGCGTGGGCGTATCAGACAAAATTATTCGCGATACCGCCGCATCTCAAGTTTCTAGTTTACAAATATGAGTAGGTAGGTAATTAATAGAACTTAGTCTAATCGCGCGTAGCGCGGCGAGCGTATGGCTGTTCGCTCACACTGCAGCATTTTTCTTACTTTTAGCATTTTTATAGTCGTAACTTCAAAACAATAGGTCCGATTCGAATAATTGAAAGAGCAATTTACATGTACATAATCAACCTTGTTTATGAAACTATTTTGTAGGATAAGGATTAATATCATGATAGGCATGTTATCATCTTTAGATTCTACCCGTGTTTTGATAGACAAATTTGAACAAAAAGCGGTTATTGTGACTTAACTATAATAATTAGAGATATGTCTTCGTGATTTATGATTTTGTGAGTAATGATGAGCACTATGAAAATGTAGTACATTATTTTTTTTATCATCAATAGTTTTTGCAGCGCACGCCAAATAATGACTTATCAGTAAATTTTTTATGAGTTTTGATGAGTTACATCATAGCAATTTTCGTAGGGGTCCCAGTTTTTTTTTTAAATTAAATACAACTCATGTTAGTCGGTGATAATGTAGTTATATACAGGTGAAAGAATTTTTAAAATCGGTACAGTAGTTTTTGAGTTTATTCATTACAACTTTTAAAAATTAAAAACTATCAAACTGGCTCATTTTACAAAAATTAAAAAACGTTTTGCTATTCATCATCATCATCATGATGATGAATAGCAAAACGTCAGCCTATCACTAGACCACTGCTGAACATAGGCCTCCCCCATAGATTGCCACAAAAGCTGTAGCCCTCATTTTGGGGGGATAGTTGCCACGCTTGGCAGGCGGGTTGGCAACCGCAGTTTATTTATTCAGATGTTCCAGGAGATGCTGCTGCCCATCTCCTGATTTATATTTTCCCTCTGTCGACTTTTACGACACCCACGGTATGAGATGGGGTGGTAGATTCTCTTAAGCCGCTACCACACGGCCATTTTGCTATTGCCTTTATTATAATGGTAGAAAAAAGTAAATGGCTTTACTATAGAAGAATGTTTAATTGTTATCTCTCTTAATGTTTTCTTTTATTTACGCGAATAGTACACATTTAAATAAAACTACTTTTTACGGATTTTATCGCGTTTAATTTTGAACTATTTTTAACCCGACGTTTCGGGCGCTTTACAGCACCCATGGTCACGAGGGGACTGAGGTGACAGTTGTCCCGATGTCATAGTTAACCCGGAGTACCTTCAGCTTTTTATAATTATTTTTAGTCCGATCTACGCAGAAAGAGCTTACTGTGTCTTGAAGCCTTGCAGTGGTATGCTTGGTTTTTGATTTAATTTTATTAATAATAGGATCCCAAGCCGGTGGTAATACCCAACCATCTTCCCTATTGAAATTAGTATGTTTTTTAAGTTCAATAGCCTCGCGAATCATCCTTGGTAGGAATCGGTGTTCTTTTGCAAGGATTTGTGGTCTATCAAATCTGATGTAATGGTTGGGATGATCCAGAACATGGTCACAGACTGCAGACTTCCTAGAGCATCGATTCTTCACATCAGCTATATGTTCTTTAACGCGGGTTTTAATGAATCTTTTAGTTTGCCCTATGTGAGAGAGACCACATTCGCAATCCAGCTTGTATACTCCTGCATCTTGTAGAGGGATGTTACACTTGACAGATTGTAAAAACTGACTTATATTCTTCGGCGGCTTGAAAAATGTTCTTATAGAAGCTCGCTTCAAGATATAGCCAATCTTGTCCGTGACTCCTCTGACATATGGAAGAACAGCAGGTACACGCTCGACTGTGGCCGGCTTCACTCGGTCACTGCGACGAAGGCGCGGAACCCGAAGCTTGTTATCTTGCAAAACTTGCTTGACACGCTGAAGCTCGGCGGCCAGGTGTTTACCGTCACAGATCCCTTGTGCTCTCTGAAACATAGATTTACCCACGGTAGCTAACTGTGAAGGATGGTGGTGAGATTCACCATTTAACAAGGTGTTATTAGGATTCCGAATTACTAACAGATCCAGAAAAGCTAAAGAGTTATTTGCCTCTAACTCCATTGTAAATTGTATTTTAGAGTTTAGGGAATTAAGGTGGTCTAGAAATGCATTTACTTTATGCGATGGTAAAATTGTGAAAGTATCATCTACATACCGCTTGTAGAATTTTGGATTTACAGGAGAAGTACGGAGGGCTTTCTCATCAAAGTCTTCCATGAAAATGTCGGCGACAATGGGAGATACTGGAGAGCCCATCGCCACACCATCTACTTGCTTGTAGTACTGTTCCTTCCACAATAGATAGCCAATGTCTAAGTAGTTCTGCATATTCTGCTGGCATGTTGTTCTCCGCTAGCTTCCTGGATACAATTGAGATGCAGTCTTCTACAGGTAGGCATGTGAATAGCGACTGGACATCAAAACTGACCATAGTTTCATTGTCAGTAAGATGTAGGTCTTTAATCTCACTGACAAAATGGTATGAATCCTTTGTGTGTGATCTTGTGTGTCCTCTGAGCGGTGAGAGTGTTTTCGCTACATGCAGAGCCAATCTATAAGTTGGTGAATCGATCTGGCTCACTATTGGACGCAGTGGAGCATTTGGTTTGTGTATTTTAGGTAACACATACAACTTCGGTGGTTTGGCACATGATGGTATTACCGAATTTACGTCCAGATTCAATTTTTCGGAGTGTTTCTTTACTAGATCGCTAGTTGTTTTCAGCGTGTTCGCGGTTGGGTCTGATTTAACCTTTTTATAAATATTGTCATCCGACAAAAGTTGTTGAATTTTAAAATTGTAATCTGTCGTATCCATTACTACCGTAGCATTTCCTTTATCCCCGCGGAGGACCGTGAGTTCCGGTCTGTTCCGT
Organism: Luehdorfia chinensis; assembly: GCA_019845155.1. NCBI lineage: Eukaryota > Metazoa > Arthropoda > Insecta > Lepidoptera > Papilionidae > Luehdorfia > Luehdorfia chinensis. The sequence continues at coordinate 55,956 of JAHVAK010000173.1, forward strand.
AAGTTGTTCAACGCTTTAAATTCGTCTTTGGGAAGATTTAGTTTGGGCACTGAACTTCGACGTAACATAGACGAAATGTCTTGACGCATGGCCTCCAAATCTTCCTTACCAATATTATTTTTATACAGACAATCTTCGACACTACAGATATTTCATCGTACGGGATTTTTCGCGGTGTTATTGCGATATTTCGGTTATCCACAGAAAAAACAAGTAGAAGTGGTACGTTCGTAAACTCATAAGAGAACCGATGTCTACAAACTCACACACTTGCAACTGCGTAACTTATAAACAATGATCTTCTCTACACCATCCTTTTTATTCCCTCCTCCCCGATTTACCTTAAGGAACGTTTTGAGTTTCTCCATCTCTCCAATCCTCGATCCTTGCGCTTCTCTGAAACTCTTCAGTTAAAAACTCCTGTCCATTCCACAGTTTTCTATGGTAATTCTTTCACGCTGCAGGCAACAAAACTGTGAAATGCTCTTCCTATCTCTATCCGACATGCCAAATCTCTGCCCATTTTTAAAACCCTGGTTACTGAACACTATCTGTCATTGCTATATGCGTCGTCTTAATACCTATGTATTGTTATTTACTATAATTATTTTTGTATTTGTGTATTCATCTTTCTGTCCTTATATGTCGTATATGCATATATATATAAGTATGGAAATATTATATGTATTATATTTGTATAACTTTTCTTATGTCTGTGGGTATATCTAACGCGCAGGGGATTGAAACTACTATTTAGACTTAGCCTTATAATTTATTCGCTAACGCCCGCGACTTCATCCGCGAGGATATGTGTTTTTTAAATATCCCGTGGGAACTATTTGATTTTTCGGGATAAAAATGCCGTAGGCAGAATGCGACCCATCTCTGTGCCATACTTCGTAAAGATCGGTTCAGCGGTTGAACCGTGAAAAGGTAACACAAACAGACAGAAAGACAGAGAGAGTTACTTTCGCATTTACAATATTAGTATGGATTAGGACTGAAAGTGACATCTATTGGACCCCAAAACGAAACTTCAGAGAGTTTTATAAAAAATTCTAATAGATGGCGTTGTTGAATTGTAGGTAATTATTTTGATCAACTAAATTAGTGATAAAAAAATATTCAATTAAATTACTGATAAACCGCTTTATAATTTTAACATTGTTTCCAAGCAATGTAAAAAAATAAGGAATATGTAAATGCTTATGGCAACTCTCAAGAAGATTTTTCCTCGTCCGTCGTCGAAATGTATATACATATATTATAATATTATTAACCTGTGTCTACATTCATGTACTTGGCAAGGACCTTTCGTTTCACTTCCTAAAATTTCTCTAATAATTATTTCAGTGTATCTAATCCAGCTTCAAAATATAAAATTGCACTGTATTGAAGAACACTGAACGTATACTACGTACCCCTAGTAGTGCACTAGTCATTGAAAAATTTTAAACCGTCATAAAAAACTGTAAATACGCTAGGTACCGACATTTAGGATTGGTTCGTATTATTATGTGTTAAATCCTACAATCTACATACACTAAAATTCTTTATATAATTCGAACAATCTTATTATTATTGCAGTCGTGAACAAAAATAATGTTACAATTAGGTAATAAACTCATTGAATATAAGTTGTGAAAAATTAAGACATAATGATTTCTTATATTTACGCGAACACTACACATTAAAATGAAACTAATTTTAATGATTTTATCGAGTTTAATTTTTTTTTAAAAAACGCGATAAAATCCGTAAAATTATTTTCATTTAAAAGAAATAATTTTATTTCTTTCAATTTTTTTTGTTGCTAACCAAATTATAGAATTTATTTTTCATAGCTAAACAAAGGTATCAATACACAGCGATAGGGTTGAATAGCTACAATAAATTACCCGTATAATATACAATATAGGTTAATCAGTTAACATAGAACTGTAACCTTTTCCACACCTTTGAAATACCTTAATATATTACCTCAATACAATACCATTAACCAAGGAGATTACTTATATCATATTATATAAATATTAAAAAAAGTAAAAAGGTAAACATCATTCATATTTATTTAATAAGAAACGTTCGATAAGAAACAGGAGCAACAAGCGTCGCCGTAAGAATATTCGCTGTGAAAACAGCGTTAACAATTTTGACGTCCGATGGCTGCCCTCAAAAGGACAATGTATAAACAGAAGGCAGCACTCTGGGAAATAATAAATAAACACGAGTTTTTTCGAACGTGCAGGGTAGAGCAGACAAATTTTACTTCACGATTTCAGTCCACATTTACTAATGGTGGAACTACGGTAACTACAACCGATGATATGACTACTTCCTTCAGGTGTTGAGACGTAAAAAGAAAAATGGTGGCCAATGGCGCTGACCGCGCAACACAAGTTGTGTGAGCGAAATGCACGCATATCTTTTGTCCCTATCTTCGCAATGGTGGAATCATAACGGAAGGTTTCTTATTAGAATATAATTATAAAAAATGATATTTTATAAGATTTCCACGTTTTCATAATAGTGTATAAACGAGATAAATTTTATCAACAAATAATTCCATATTGAACTACTTAGTGTATATTTTTTATTACGTCATCCGTTATTAAGAGTCACTGTAATTTCATAGTGCATAAGATGATTTTACATTTTTATCAATTCGCGCTGATCTTTCCACGCCGTGCATGAATTGGTATCTCAATCACTCAAGAAGAAGAATATACTGAATATTCTTCTTCTTCTTGTTTTTGGTCTTGACAAGTAGCCATTTTTTCCAAAGGCAAGTAATAATTTAGTTATAATTAAGAGACTTCATTTCGATCGTCAGTAAAATGATGTCTAGTTGATTTTTACTGAAGATTTGATGAACTTGTAAATGATGATGGAGATTAAGATTGACTGGCCTTGAATGGAGACAAAATGAAATGTACAATTTTGTTCTTGCCTTTGCTGCTAAAACTAAACTATCAATATTAAATATCATTACTCAAAATATAGACAGAAATTACAAAACACCACCGCCACTTTTCGAGTTGGCGCTAAAATCAATTATATTCATTATTCATTTTTTGTAAAATGAAAATCAATAAGTAATTTCAACGTTAACACAATGACAATTAGCTGTTAATTATTAATACAATAAACGGTAATATAATTAGTCACAAATCACTTGCAATGAATAATAATAGATGAAATAAAAATTTATTCTATTGTAATGTAAACTAGCAGTAATAACATCTGTTAAAGAAAGTCACTTGTAATGAAAAATCGTTTCCAATGATTTTCATTTTAGCAGCAGATTATTTCACAGTGAAAAAGAAATCATTTTATCGTATGATTATGATTTTTAAATGACAATAATTTCTATCTCTGTTTACTATCTATGGCTATGTTCTTCCAACCTTTCAGTGATCATCTTCTCTTTGGGTAGGCATCTTTATTGAAGACCCAAATCTATTAACCAGTTTAATTCAAATTTTCTATAAAAAAAATGTCTGTTTTTTTGGAATCCGAACTTTGTTAAGTTTTAAAATGTTTACGTTATTTTTGAGTAATACCAAATAACTACATAATATACTACAGTGCTGAAAATCCTTCGTAATAATTTTATATTCTGGTAAGTGCCGCTATTATTTTTATTTTAAAATATAAGGTAATAAACCATAATGTACCACATTATTGTTTAGTGGCCGTAATGTCTACAAAAGACACATTTGTAAGTCAATGTTCGTCGTTCTGAACCTGTGTGTGTATTTCGGGAAAGAAATATGTATTACAAATTTCAGGTCAATATACCTGTGGTATGTGGTCCGAGTATTTTGCTTTTTATAGCTTTCAGTAATATAAGAGATAAGTATGTCCTTGAACAACCATAGGTGATGTGTCCTGCTCATAATTACATAAAAAATAGACTAAAAACATTGCACTATGCAAATGGTAATTTACTGCACTTTTTATGCATGAATATATGTATTGTATGCATGAACATATCAGTATTTCTGTGTAATACTGAGAATTTGTCTAATAAATTAGTTTATTGAGTGTAAATATTGAAACATTAAAATTAGAAAATTCCACATGACATTTTGGTTTATGGGCATGAGTATGAGTATTTTATATTTTATTGTGAATCATTAAAAAATAATTTTAGTTTTGAGGGATATGGTTGTAAAATAAAAATATTATTTTAAAATTAATACCCTGAAGTAACACTTGCAAGCTTCGCTTTGCAGGCCATATAATCATGATGGATTCTTTTTATCAAGGGTAATTAACTAATTATTAATACTTTTACTAGATTATATTCAATGTGTTACATTTATATTAGATTATATATCTGTGTAACTCATTAAACATAACTATTTTCTAAGTGTGTGTTAAAATTAAGCACACTGTCCACAGATAATAATAATAACTATCTTAATTAAAACTACTTATATACTGACATGGATCTCATTTAAAACTAAAGCCTGTGGTGCATTGCATTGGGCTACAGACTTGGGTCTTCCCAACTATAGGTAATCCATTACAGTTTTAACAAGGTGTGGGGGGAGAGGGGAACATGTCTGTGCATGTGTGTATATGTCTGTGTGTGTGTATCCACCTGCATTAATTCTTAGTTGAAATGAAGATAAAGTCACTCCCAAGATATATCTTTCTAGTGTATTCCGCATACATTAGTATGTGGAATACCCTATTGCCAGTTCTCATCACTGACCATATTAAATTCATCAGTTCTATGCTAATATTCTATGAGTCTACCACCCAACAACAGCTTTGCTATACTATGCATAAAAACTTTACCTGTCCTAGAAAGTCCATTGTTATTATGCACAACTTTCATCATCATTAACAATTAAAATTCAAATAAATTACAATAATGATAAACAAGGTAAGTAGTTCGCCTGATGGTAAGTGCTATGGTTTGCTGATAAATTTCACCCAAAAGAGCCTGCATAGTACCTTCTGTCTGTGTCACCAGAGGACATCAGTTCTTAAGTCTCATGGCCTAGTGGTTAGAATACCTGACTACCACGCTGTGGGTCTTGGGTTTGAATCCCAGTTGGAGCAAACATTTGTGCAAAAAAACAAATTGTTGGTTTTCAGGTCTGGTTGTGATGTGATTAAACTATTTATAACCCGACATTTTGAGCGCTTTGAGCCGTGTGGTGGCAAACTACGGTTGCCAATCTGACTGCCAAACGTGGCAAGTATGGCGAAATCCCCCCAAAATGTGAGGTACCAATTTTTGTGGCAATCTGTGGGGGAGGCCTATGTTCAGTAGTGGAGTGGACTAGTGATAGGCTGAAATAATGATGATGCGTTGTGATTGTTCTTGTCACACACTTACATCGGGCGCGATTAGGTTGGGACGAGTGATTTGTGTGTTTGTGGCGGACACTTTTGGCGCTATAATATCTCCTGAGCAGTTGATTACTTCCGACAGTAATCAACACAGTAATTATTGCCGTGGTCACAAATTGGCGAGGAGAATGCCAGTTACACTTGTTTCAATTATTTTAAACCGAAACACCCCGATTTTTGGACAGACTTTAAGGCAGGATATCTGGTCCAACCAACCAGTCTGCAGTTTAGTTTCTACTCCTTGACAACAGAATAAATGGCACTGTGGTGGTACCCACTTGAGAGATTCTTTTATTTTATTTATTAAATAAACTGCGGATGCCAACCCGCCTGCCAAGCGTGGCAACTATGGCAAAATCCCCCCAATATGAGAGCTACTAACTTTTGTGGCAATTGATTGGGGAGGCCTATGTTCAGCAGGGGACTAGTGATAGGCTGAAATGATGATGAACAAACAACACTACAGCCTTACTCATAGAGGCATACAGATGACAACATGATAAGTGGTCAGGGTTTGTTCATATTACAGAGTCAGTTCAAAAAAGAAGATTGTTTCAACCTGAAGTGATTCATGACTCGAACAATACAAACATTGCACATGCTGGACTACTAACAAGCTTGGGCATGAATGCTTGACTTAAGGTATGTTTTATCTTTTGATGCTAACACTTTCTAGTTTTAAAGTATAAAAGTCTTATACTAGTCATCAACATCATCATCGTCTTGCATTACTGCTTAAATGATGATCATAGTTTGCAAGTACGAGGTTGCCACTTAGAACCTTTCTTGCCCAAACGTTAACGGTTCTAAGAGCTAAATGGCCGAGCCATTGCTACTTCAGTTTGCTGATCCTTAGGGATATGTTGGTTTCTCCAGTTCTGCTGCGGATATCATCGTTACGGAATCTATCTCGCAGAGGAACGCCGAGCGTAACTGTTTCCGTAGCTCGCTATGCGACTTGAGCTTACAAATGCGGAATGCAGTAAAGGACCACGTCAAGGAAGGTTTTCCATTGCGCCGTGGAAAAGTCCCAAAAAGACAGAGAGACAGGACAGAGAGAGTTACCTTCGCATTTATAATATTAGTATGGATTTCTGTTAACGATAGCTGCGGTACATTTTTTTACTGGTGGTAGGATTTTTATGTTGCCAGTACCAGTTAGTCTGCAAGCAGGGCTGTGCAAAGATATCTTTGTTTCGGTTTAAAGTGCACGGAAGCTTGTGTAATTACATAGCATATGAGATTTAAGAACCGATAGGTGTCCGGCAAAGTAGTATAGCACCTACCTCTTCCCTGACGAGGTGTCGTAGGAGGCGGTATGATACGGACACCTTTAAATCGTGCAGTATAATACCATAATTTGCTATGCTGACACTATACTGCTCGTGTGAACGCAATGGAGAGTAAGAGTTTCTTGACTTGCACCAAAATGCCGGCGAAGTTGTTCGCCACCCGTCACGTCTAGTTTCCCGCGGTGGAGAAAAGTAGGCCTCTGCCCCATTATATGAAAAAAGTCGTGACTGTATCTGTGTATTTTACTGCACAGTCAATACTCAGAGGTCAGCTCTGGGATAGGCTGATGGAAAACATCACGCCATCTCATACAGCCTATTAGGCTCTGGCGAGATGTACGTAAACGGTCGCAGCGATGCCTCCTCTGATACGCTCCGATGGTAGTTTGGCTTTCAAAGATACTGAAAAGGCAGATTGCTTGGCTGACAGCCTTGAGCTTCAATGCTTTCTCAGCGCAGGTGGAAGAGGAAGTGGCTCCTAAATAGCCGCTGCCACCGCTGAACCTCAAAACTTGTAAGCCGGCGCCGACGGGATCTCTAATTGGGTGAACAAATTCCTCGCCACTCATACAACTACATCTGACCATCATCAACGCCTTCCTCGCCAGCTGCACTTTCCCGAATGCCTGGAAGGAGGCGGATGTCATCGATATCCCGAAGACAAACCAACCATTAAACCAGGCATCGAGCTATAGACCCATAAGTCTCCTCAGCTCTAGGAAAAATCTACGAACCACTGATCCTCAATCGCCTATAGGACAGCGTTCAAGCACTTAGTCTTATCCCTCAAAATAAAGCCTTGTAACCCACTACAATGAGAACTACCACTATCGGAGGAATCTGTGTGTATATGGCAGAGTAGCACTTACCTCTATCCTACCGTCGTGTCGTAAGATGCGACTAAAGTATTGTACGGATAGCCTTTATTGGTGCATAAGAATACCATAACATGCAATGCTGTCACTATACTGCTCATGGGAACGCATAGGGGAGTAAGAATTTCTTGACTTGCACCAAAATGGTGGCGAAGTTGTTCGCCACCCGTCACGTCTAGTTTCCCGCGGCGGAGAAAAGTAGACCTCTGCCCCCTTATATGGAAAAAGGCATGATTTTACTGCACAGTCAATAAACAAATTTCTGTCTTTCTAGTACAAAATTAAGTGACACAGAAATATTCTGGGTGCCACAGCATTGCTAAGGGCGAACATTGCACTTACCATCAAGTGAACATTGTTGTCGTCTATCTCTTTCTCACATAAATAAAAATATTTTTTGCGGAACACTTTACTTTCATCCAGAATTTTTTGAGGAACACTTAGCCGCCATTCGATATAAAGTAGAAGATTACCAGTGTATTTATTTTCCGAATCGTCGTGGAACATCTATTCACAGTCAACAGAACATGTTTCATAGAACATAGTTTGGGAACCCCTGTATTAAAGAATACGTGTATGATAATCATCATCATCATTTCAGCCATCACTGGTCCACTGCTGAACATAGCCCTACCCCGTATTGCCACGCTTGGCAGACGGCTTGGCAACCGCAGTTTATTTGTTTGGATGTTCCATGAAGATGTTGCTGCCCATCTCCTGGTTTATATTTTTCTCTCTGTCGGCTTTTACGACACCCACGGGATGGATGATAATAACCCCTGGGAATAAGGTAATTGAAACTTAAATAATCTACATTGAATACAAACTATTCTATTGTTCCAGATAATGACCTCAATTGTTAGTTCCGACACAACTGAGTAAAAGGGCATATAATGTGCAGCTGTATTAATTAGGGACATACTCTGGTGACAGTAATCAGATTGTTAATAAAACATATTAAATATGGCAGTGGCTCATGAAAATGAACTGTGTAAAACAGGTAAATAAAAAATCGAACAGACAGGGTTATTAAAAAATTCTGGCTAACTCATGAAATTATTTTAACTATTCTTAGATTCCTTTTATGGAAGGAAGCGACGAGAAAAGCAAATCTTTAACCTGATGGCCACTACAATGTCTGCCCATGGCAAATGCTATGTCACCTAGAACATTTTTATGACACCTCACTGCTCTTGTCACACTGAGAATTCAATTTAAGTCCCATATGCCCAGTAACTACACTACCTAACAAACCGAAACACGGTGTTTGCTCATTATAGTTTGATGGCAAAATAACTGCCACACAGTACCTGCAGAGGAATCCTGCTACCAGTGTAGTTCTTTTTACAAGCTTTTACTTTACTTGCTCTGTTAGTTGACTAAATCCTAAACCATAACCGAAAGTACAAATAATTCATGCTAACGAGCGCAGTGCGGTGTACATTCCAATACAATCGTCGATCGTCAAAAAAGCTCGGATTTTTAAAACGGAATACGAAGGATTTCAAACATACACACGCCAGAACGTTACTCATCAATGCCATGGTTGGAAGTCACTTGAAATACGCCTCCGTCGTTTAGAGCCCATACTACACTATACTCGCACCGCACCGAAAGAATTCAGCGCACTTTTACACGTTATTAAGCTTTTTTGTCGCAGGGCATTTCTCAGCGATGCAGCTATGAACGACGTCTACCTTTTTTTAAGATGCAATCACTATGCCATCGTCGAAAAATGCGCACACTGATTTTTTGGTATAAAGTCCTAAATAATTATTGGAATTGCGTGGATCTTTTGAATAATGTTGAGCTAGCAGTGCCACAGAGTACCCCGAATTCCTGTTACCAAGACTTTTAACATTCCAGCAGTAAGAACCAATCTCGGCTTAAATTCTCCTGCGATAAAAATGTGTACAACATACTAAACAGTAAAAGGACTGATATACACGTATTTCAAAAAAACTTAGGACATAGCTTTATCTATGTTTAATACAAAATACATAAATAAAGATTTTCAAGCTAAATAAATTCAAAATTTGTGAAAGATTATCTATACCATCTTCGTGAGTTATTTGTCCACGTTATATTATCAGTCTGTAATCAAGGATGTTTTCAGCTGTTATGTACATTCATTATAATAAATATATAATTTAGGGTCAAAGATACGATTTAATGTAGCATCTTCTCTGTACCATGCTAAAAGTTAGTTACACTTCTAACCCTTATTCTATTTTTTTCTGTCGATCGTCCCACAATACATAATTGGGAAGAAAGTAAGCAAAAAGAGCGCAGAAAATATGTACGTACATGTGCTTAAACTGTTATGATTTCTTTGTATACAAAATAAATGGCGACTGTTACGCTGTATGTGTGGCAATATTAATTCACTCGCAATACTACTGCCGACAGTATGGGCTGACGACAATATGCCTCCCATATTGTCGGCAGTAGTATTGCGATAGGTGTCAATAATATTGACATTAGATTCTGTAAAAGTAACAGCCTATAAATATCCCATAGCTGAGCATAGGCCTTCTGTCATTTCTGAGAGGGGTTTGGAGCCGGGAAGAGAGCATCACGCTTCTCCAAGAACGCTCGGTTGGCGGAATAGATTTTGTATTTCATAAAAATAGTTTTCAATATTCTTTGCAGATGGACCTATCATTAACATTTTCAAACGTCTCATCACACCCGATACAAATCAGTACACTATTGTAACTAACTCCGAACTCCTTGAAATCCTAGAGAAAGAATTTAACATGGACACCCGCACGTTACACGAACTTGAAGTAGAAATATACTTAAATGTTTTAAAAAAGTATATCAAGAACTGGCCTGGTTGGGATCAATTTGAACAAACATTTAATCATTTAATATCTGCTAACGACGATGCAGGAATCACAAAGATGCTGAACGAGAATAAAATTAAATTTAAAGAATATTTACGTGGTATGCTTGATATAGCACAACCACTGGCAAATAGTAAAGTTCAGAAGATAAAGACTAAAGAAAATAACGACAAAGAAATTATTGTAATGGAAGTCGAAGCGACAAGGCAACAGCTGAACAGTCTCTTCTACCGTCATCCATTGAATAATAGTATTTTAAATGTAACTAAACATTTTAGTTTAGCTCTTCATAATTCGAAAATGCTGACGCTTGAATCGATTGTAAATTGGTGGGGTGTAGAAATAGAAATAATGGTTAAAGATCATAAAAAATTTATTATATACAAAAGGCAAAATTCTCATAAACTAAAGCACACCCTCGTCAACAAGAAACTAGCTTTGGAAACACATTACGAACCCGAATTAAATCAGCAGATATTGGTGAAGTTAAAAAAAAGGTTCACGCCTTATTTAAAAGTACACGTTCTGAAATGTTTCCAACAAGTTTTAAAGTCAGATACTAATTTAAAATGGCGGTCAGTATTGGATATCCTAAGAAATATATTACTGACTGATTTAAAACGTCTACCTAGAATATTAAACGTACCGTGCGACTACAGAAGCTATATAAGTACGCAGCGATATATAAGGTTTTTGTACCAGGACGTCCAACAAAGTAAGGAAAAAGACGACGAGGAAAAATTTGATTTGTATTTGGAAGAAATTGTTTCACCAATGCGTCAGTTTCATATCGGATTTTGCGATCCTGTCGCTGACACCGATATTCTATTCGAGGACTCTATAAAATTAATTTGCACCAACTGTAATTTGACATTTACTGGAGAAAATTTCGTGTGGGATATTTTGAAACATTTCAACGACGTTCACAACGAAGAGCCCGATTGGAAGTGTTTAAAATGCCACAGGGTGTTCACTATGCGCTCTTTAACTTGTGTGGGTTGGACTCATGTTTGCGACGTGCAAAGCGTCTGATGAGTTTTTAGATTAATTCTTAATTTGTTATTAGCTTTCATGCGGGAACATATTTATATAAGTTATTTTATTCCAAAGGTATGGCTTTGTTCAGTGTAGTATTTTGACTTATCAAATAAATTATCTATAGTTTAGGCAAACCGCCCAACTATACGTGTACAATATAGGCAATATTTCCAATGTTCCAATGTTTTATGTGTCTTGGGTTAAATATTAAGTTACCAAAGAACTTCATATCCCTATTTACTATAAAGCTATAAATAAGGATAAATGAATGAAAATGGTGTTTTATTTTCGAATCCCAGCCGGACCCAACTTTGTGCTATAACATACATAGTTGGTTTACTATATTCGGAAGTTGTCAACGTGGTCGAAATCGGCCAAGAGGACGTGATCTTTTTCTTAACCGTCTAGCATATGGTAAATTAGTACTTAAAATGATTATTAAAAGCCAAGTCAAGGTCAAAACATCTTGAAGTTTTTTTTTAAAGAAGTAACTGACGAAACGAGCAAATCGTGCACCTGATGATAACTACGTCTAATCTTTACGCGCCATTTTTTCTAAAGTAGAGAAAGTTAATTTGCTAAGATCCGCATGCAAAATGTAAAATGGTGTGTATTACCTAGTTTTGAAGAGCACCGCCCGCCCTCCCTCAACAGCGTGCACAATAAAACCAATACCGCCACCGGATACCCTCCACTACAGCACTACCACTAGGCAACACACACCACTGAAGTCGAGAACACGACACGTGTTTCACCTCAAAACGAGGCACCACCAAGCGATATCGACTCTACGACAGTCAACCGCCGAGTGACTCGGTGGCTCCCAGTGGCGTATTAGACGAGCAAATCGTTCACCTGGTGGTAAGTGCAACTGGTCATGACAAATGCTGTGTCACTCAAAATATGTGACACCACACCCTGTCACCCTGAGACATCAGTTCTTATGTCTCATATGCTTAAAATATACTATGAATCCTACAACCAGTAAAAATGTATTCTGTATCGTAAACGTCTCTGTAGAAATATTCATTTACTGGCGATCCGCCCCGGCTTAGCACGGGTAGATAGATACTCGTATTAGACAGATAAACTGGTACTTTATTTGACAGAAGAACAACAATCGCTTCACTAACATTTTTTGTAGCGACTATGCTCATCGGCGAATCTGCAGCTGGTCAAGCAAGAATAAGTTACCAAAATAATGTTTTATTTATGGGAACATAAGCCATGATTTAGAGGCTCAGAGCTTCCTTGTAAACAGTATTTGATGTCATGTTAGCAAAATAAAACGACCGCTGCGCAAAGGGAGCCGCCCACCTCGATGATGCCCAAGTCGCATGAAATCGGGCGGCGCGGCGTTCTAGACTGCGGCCGCTGTTATTGTTATAGAGCGTTTCAAATTTTTAAATTAAAAAAATATAATTAAAATTACAAACCACTATAAAATGTTTCTAGTTTACAAAAAAATAAAATGAGTAGATATATAATCAATAGAACTTAGTCTAATCGCGAGTAACGCGGGCGAGCGTATTGCTGTTCGCTCACACTGCAGCATTTTTCTTACTTTTAGCATTTTTATTCCCGTCGTAACTTCTAAAGGTCCCCATGGTACTCTTTACAGCCTCCAGCCAGATCCAGCAAATTCACGACTAACAGAAGGTAATGTGGTCAGAATTAAACAGTTATTGGTGTAGTATTGTGTAGTTATATGGTGTAGTTGACATGATCTTACATTTGATAAATTAAAACTCTTTAAAAACTATGTGGCATATAAAATATATAATGCACAATTTAATTTGCTAACATTTGTTCTATTTGTTCTAATTAGAACAAATGTTAGCAAATTAAATAATCATTTACCCCACACTAGAATTTGTCCTGTATTGTGGCCTGGACACTAATCTGATTAGGATGCATTTACATACTGTGATTACATGACTGTTGCAATTTTCTATATATTACAATAAGTTCTAATAATAAATTACAACACCTTGGCGGTACTGTCTATCTTATTTCTTTTTAAGGGAAGAAAGTGTCAACCAACAAATATTTTTCATGATGGTAAACAATATCTGCCTGTAACAGCTGCGCTGTCACCCTGAAAATCATATTCTGTGTGCACCACACAGCATAGCGCCATCCTGAGTCCATGAGTTTGTTACGGACTGATCAGTGAGTCTGTTTTACATACACAACTTTCACAACCAGATGACCATACTGAAAACCCACAATTTGTTTTTGTACAAATGTTGGCACCGGATAGGATTAGAACCCAAGACCCAGCATAGCAATCAGGTATCCTGTCCAATAGGCCACACTTAAAATACGCGCATAGGCATTGAGTTGCAGAAACTGGCCCTTTGCAATCTACAATTTAGACCACATGGTCATTTAATACATAAAAAAATTGGATCTGGAGCAATTCTTAAAAAGGATGTTCTTATGGAACATTCTAAAGTCAATAACTAATTCTTTGATCACCACATATTATCGTCATAATCATTATGATTATCATAGAAGATTGTCATAGTCCACTGTTGAACATAGGCCTTCACCATAGACTGCTATTAAACACAATTCTGAACCACCTACAACCACCAACTTTCAGCAAAACCGTGGAGGTTGTCAGTCCATCTTGGGGGGTCCAAGAGATTTCTTCCCCAACAGTTATCAGTTCTGCAAGTAAAGCACAAATATTTACAACTAGATCTAACCATAACTATATTTAATTTTATTTCAGTATTCTGACAGTATCCATGTTTCTGACATTACTTCTGGTAAAAAGACAAGTACCGATGTTTGTACAAGGCAGTTAAACATGCGGTTCATGAGACTTATGGTTGCTAACCAGAAAATGTCACTGCTTTCCAGATGGGCTACCTGTATCAAATTATCATCAAAAGGTATTACCACATCCTACTATTTTTAATAATCTAAGTTGAGGTTTTAATATCCAATCACAAGTAATAATTTTAATTGACTTGTGAGGTGTATAAATGTAAAAAGGGTTAGATCTCTCTTTACACATCTGCCATATTATATACAGGCTTTGCATCGGATACAATAAGGTGAGGAGTGTGTATTTGAACATTACTTTGACAACTTACAGATAACAATTACTTACAGTAACCAGAAGGTAGCTTTATGGTCAGTAATACGGGACACAATTATAGATGTTATTCTTATTTTTTCAATTGTTTCAAAAGTTCTTTAAACTCATAAATACTATAATTAGTCACAGTAGATACAATTAGTAAAAATATAATTAACGGTATTTCCAGTTTCACTGTGTCGCTCAGCTGTGCAACGTGACATAGATAGCTACAGTCATCGGTGCAATGTGACGCGTTTTGCTGCAATCTGCATTGCAAGGTGACGCGTGTTGCTGCAATCTGCAGTGCAACGTGAGACTTGTTGCTGTAATCAATGGCACAGCATAGTATGTGTTGCTAGAATGGCAGATGTACAATGGTAGCTTATTTTAAGATGATTGTATTCATCACTTTTATTTTAATTGATGCTTGATACATCTCATTGGTAAAAATGGTATAGACTTTTTGCACTTTGCTTAATTGGCCAACCACAACAGAATTCTTATACAATATTAAGTTCCAAATATTCTTACTGTAAATAACATCATAACAGGTTTGTATGGAGATAATATTTGAATATGTTTATAACAGGTTTAATTCAAGTTCACATTTTGAGTCAAAGACCACATATTTTTTTTATTAAGTTACATTTAAATGAATATTAATATTACATCTAATTATTAACCTCCAGAAGTGGATACAGTGTACACAGTGTAGTAGGAAAGTTTATGTTGAGTAGGAGTTGAGCGGGTTGAGTAAAAAACACAATTGAGTCGCAGAGAAAATGAGAGCGTTTTATTTCGTTTTAATCCTATATATATACATTCTAAGTGGTTTCTCAAGTCACCGAGTATAGACGCATCGTGCGCGCTAGGTGCGGACCAATCAGAGCACGAGCCTAATTTACTAATGTTGCTTCGCTCTGATTGGTCGCCTACTTTCGGACACATTATGCCCATATAAGGTCATTTTGCGAGGCTTACTTGTATTACGTAATTATATAATAATAAATGTTGCGAGCTACTTGTGCGAAGTAATTATATAACAATATGTGTACGGGTTGCCCTGTTACGGCGTTGTACACTGCTATGTAGGTTCGTAGTATGCCCGAAATAAAACTATTTGTTTCTTGACTTGTAAGGTCGAGAGACGGAGAGAGCGAGACCGAAAGCGGAGGAGGTTCTTCACTATTGCCCTATTCCATTTTCTTCCTGTGGGTTCTTCTTGGTTGTTCTTCTTTGTAGAGCCGGATCCGAACTGATTTTTCCTAAAATCGATCGCTCTTTTATAGGGCTAAATCTCCTCCGCTCTCACGTCTGTCCTCTCCCCTCTGACCTAATTCTTTATTTACATCCTTATATACTATACTATTTTACAAATAATCGACTTAAAACTATTGCTATTATATAGATAATCATACGTATGGCCGTTCCTATATGCGAGGCGCACCGCGCGACGCTCGGTTTGGCTCTGACGACTATTTTAATGGCGCGACATATTTATACCACCCGTCCCCCACTTCAGGAGTATAAATATGTGGCCCTGTTTCGGACCGCGTCAGTCGGAGTCGTGCAGTCGCGGGGAGCGCCAGCCCCGCTTCAGGAGTATAAAAGTGTGGCCTTATGTTTTATTGACTCAGTCGCCTGCGGATCCCGACCACCTGCAGCAGGTGGCCGCGGAACTCGAACGCAGGGCTGCCATACCACCAGTGGGCGAACCACTGACTCAAGTGACTCTCGACGAAGTCACGAAGATTGTTAAAAATCTTAAAAACCGATCCGCGCCCGGCCTCGATGGCATAAACAACAGGGTGATCAAATGTCTAACTACGCCGCTATTGTGTCTGTTAGTCAGTATTTTCAACGCGCTCCTCTCCAGCTGCTCCTTCCCGGACGACTGGAAGGAAGCGGACGTTATAGGTATTCCGAAGCCTCACAAGCCGAAGAACATCCCGTCCAATTATCGCCCAATAAGTCTCCTCAACTCGATGGCCAAGATTTATGAGCGAATAATCCTTAGTCGATTAAAAGACTACGTCCTTAATAATAACATCCTTCCAGACGAGCAGTTCGGCTTTCGCCCCGAACACTCGTGTACCCATCAAGTGCACCGCCTAACGGAACACATATTAGAAAACTTTCACGACCGCCCTAAGCCAGTAGGCACAGGGGCCTTATTTTTCGATGTCGCAAAGGCATTCGACAAAGTCTGGCACGACGGCTTGTATTACAAGTTGTATCACACAAAAGTGCCGGACAGACTCGTGAACATCATACGAGCCTTCTTGTCCAATCGCCTATTTCGCTTCCGGGTAGAGGGAACGCGCTCCTCAAGCCGCCCTCTCCGTGCGGGTGTCCCTCAGGGCTCCTGCCTCTCTCCACTCCTTTTCTCGCTATACACTAGCGATATACCTAAAGACCCTAAAGTCAATCTTGCGCTTTTCGCAGATGACACGGCCCTGTATTATTCCGATAAGCACAAGGGCCGCATAACGATTCAGCTCCAAGCCGCAGCCGATCGCCTAGGCGAATGGTTCCGGAAATGGAGAATAGAGGTTAACCCCGAGAAAAGTGTAGCAATATACTTCTCGAGGGGCACGCCCAAGCCAGCTAGACGTTACCACACAATCGGCAACAATCAGCTAGGCTCGATCACCCTGTTCGGACGCCCTATTCCCTGGGAAAAGAGCGTCAAATACCTCGGGGTCACGGGTTAGACGCAGCGATGTCGTTCGCTGCTCACATTAAGAACGTGCGTAACAGGGCGGCTTTTATCGCAAGCCGTCTATACCCGTTAACTTGCTCTTCAAGCAAAATGTGCTTAAGACACAAACTTCGCCTCTACAAGACATGTATTAGACACGCGACGGGCAATCATATAAAGAAATTGCAGACGGTGCAAAATAGATTCTTGCGAAGTGCCACCGGAGCCGGCTGGTACCAACGCAATGTCGACCTTCACAGCGACTGTGAAATGCCCATACTCTCTGAACACTTCAGAGAAGTATCACGGCGGTTTTTCGAAAAAGCCGCGGTTCATCCAAACCCGCTGGTGGTTAAAGCAGCGAATTATCGATCCGACAAAAACGCGACCGAACGCAAACGTCGACCGCGAAATGTGCTAGACGACACGGACGTCTCAGCACTCCCTGACCACGATACGGTCAGCCACGATCCGAACAACACTGTACACACAGTTAATAGTTTCAACATCACACGCACAACGTCGCGCGACCGCCGTAGAGAGCGGCGCGCAGCTATCGTTCATAACACCGCGTACACCAGATACACCCGTGTTCCAGGGCGGTTCTCACCGCCCAGAGTTTCCGACACACAAGTCGACAGTCCGAACGGAGGCCCGCAGTCTCCCTCGGACGGTCATTAGATGACTTCATATAATAAATTTATGGAGATATTCACTGTAGCGCAAGCACGCTAGCGAACGCAAGGGTCCGAACTTAGATGTTTAGTAGGAGTTAATATTTATGTATATATGTTTTGGGTCAAACCAAACCTGGCACGCGGGCCCCGGGCCCGCGAGCACAGCATCCGATGAAGCTGTAAAAGCCAAAAGGCTAACAGCGATCACATCACCGAAAATATAGATATTGACTCAGTATGAACTGTGCAGCGATAGTGTACGTGTCTGTTCATTCATGTTTTATGTATTGTGCGCATACTTTATCCCTGTTTCTGAACGTCTGTACTACGTAATTGTATGCGCACAATATCTGTAACTATGTACACGTTTTATTCGCTCTATAATGTTACCTTAGGCTCAGCCTATGTGTATTACCTTATCTATCTATAGGGTTCTATAATCATTCTTTATTAGTTTACATCTTATTCTAAACATATATCTATATAAGGATCTTACAACTAAGTTTTATTTATTTGATGGCTTAATCTAGTTAAATCAACATTCATGTTTAAAATCCGGTCGTCCCGAACATTACTCCCGCCGTGCGTTGCCAACTGGTAGACGCACCTACGTAGACAGCTGGAGGGCGGCCGGATCCTTCGGCAGGATCACCAGTTTCTTTGTCGGTCTTCGTAAGATGCCCGCCTTGGTTCGGACGTCCGCTGCTCGTACTATGTCGTCTCGCCCTGGGTATGTAGCGACGACGATTCCCTTAGGCCATGTATTACGCGGTAGGGTGTTGTCGACAATGAGCACGATGTCGCCAATTTTCAGCGGAGGTCCCTTGCCATGCGGCTCCCGCCGGTATTGTAGGTCGGGTAGATACTCCCTCAGCCAGCGCTGCCAGAATACGTTCGCGAGGTGTTGTGACGCACGCCAGTGCGTTCTGCCTATAAGGTCTTTCTCGTCGAACGTTCCCGCTATTGGCAGACGAGCCGAACCATGCAATAGGAAATGGTTAGGTGTCAGTGCCTCTTGGTCCTCTGTTTCGACGGACACATGTGTTAGCGGACGACTATTTACTGTATATTCCACTTCGGCGAGAAGAGTGACGAGTACCTCTTCGGTCGGATGGTGCTCATGTAGGACGACACAGAGGGCTGTTTTCACACTCCTTACTAGTCGTTCCCATGCTCCACCCATGAACGGAGCTCCCGGAGGTATGAAGCGCCAATTGATCAATCTTTTGTTGGCTTCTTCTGACGTCGCTCGGTCTACGGATTGCCGCAGCTCTTTATCGGCTCCCTTAAGGTTGGTGCCGTTGTCCGACCAGATTTCTGAGGGACATCCGCGACGCGCTATTAAGCGTCGCAGAGCCATAACGGCCGAGTCTGTGGTGAGGGAGGCGGCTAGTTCGAGATGTACTGCGCGCGTCGTTAGGCACGTGAACAGCGCGACGTACCTTTTCTGTGTCGATCTTCCTTGCCTTATTGTAATCGGGCCGAAGTAGTCGACCCCGGTGTACGTAAACGGGCGTCGATGGTGTGCTAGCCTGCATTCCGGATGGTTACCTGTCGGAGGTATCGATGGTTTTGCCCTTCTGTGTCTGCATAGTGGGCAACTTTTAACAACCATGCGTGTTACAGGGCGAAGCCGTAGTATCCAAAAATGTTGTCTGCATTCGTTGATGGTGGTTTCTATTCCGGCGTGCATTAAATGTCTGTGAGTGTATTGAATGTATGTAGAGTTTGGACAAGCGATCGTTCCCGTCGAGTATCGGCGGACGTTTCTGTCTTTCGGGAACGTCTGTGGCTGCTCCGATGCGTGTTTTGAGTAGCAGCGTTTCTTCATCAATTTCCACGGCGAGCTGTTTCAATCTGCTGTTGTTGGGTAAGTCTTTATTCTGTCTAATGTTCTGTAGTTCGTCGGAAAAGGAATCTTCTTGACTTTGGCGGATAAGTAATTTTTCGGCATCTCGCAGTAATTCTACTGGTATTGGCAAGTAGGTGTGTTTTGCCACTATTTGATGTGGTGTCTGTTTAGCGGTATGTCTGTGTGTGGTTGTTTTCCGCCAGGTAGGATCCGCCTCGGTGTTCTTTCTATTCCTTTTGTAGTGAACCTTTTCCGATGTTCGCCTGCAAAGCTTCGTGAAGTGTAATACGCGTGCCGTACTCCTCACTAGAGATTCCCATGTACTGAATCTCAATTTGTCGGGCAGACAGTGTTGTAGTGATGAAGTCTGTTTCTCTACGGTATGGTTTACTTTTTCTTCGCCGGTGATTTCGGTCGCGACTATGTTGTGTCGGGGCCACTCGCTTTCGTTCTGGAGAAGGAAATCGGGTCCCTTGAACCACCTATGGTTTGCGTCGAAAGTGTTCGGAACGTTGCGTGTGGCATCATCTGCGACATTTAATTTCGTGGGGATCCATCGCCACTCGTTCACTTTAGTGCTTTCTTCTATTGCTGCTATTCGATGTGCGACGAAGTCCTTATACGTGCGCGCCTCTGACCTTATCCAAGTCAGCACCGTCCTGCTATCAGTCCAGAAGGTTTGTGATAACGGTTTCTGGTCATGTTCTTCTATAACCGCTGTAGCCATCTTGCTTCCCATTACCGCCGCGAGCAACTCTAATCGTGGTATTGAAGTGATCTTCAAAGGTGCCACTCTAGCTTTGGCGAGTATTAGGGTTAGGCTCACTTGGTTGTCAGATGTGACTGTTCGCCAGTACAAGGCCGCTGCGTATGATGTCTCGCTGGCGTCGACGAAGACATGTAGCTGTAATATGGAAGCGTCACTGTAATGTAGGTAATGCCTGGGAATGTAGACGTTTTTCAGACGTTTCAGATGTCCTATCCATTCCTCCCATTGTTCGGCGAGATCGTTTTTTATCTGTTCGTCCCATCCCGTCCCTCTGCGCCATAATTCCTGGAATATTTGTTTCGCTCTCGAGGTTACGGGTGACGCGAGTCCCAGGGGGTCGAATAGAGACATGATGATTTTCAGGGCTTCACGCTTCGTTGGGTGCGTGTTCTCCATCATGTTTGCTGAGAGCCGGGCCATATTGAGGTTAAAGGCGAGCTCGTCGGTTTTCGGTTTCCATATCAACCCAAGTATGCGCTCCATTTGTGAGTTTGTGCTGCTGTCTATGTCGATGACTTTATTCTGTACAGCGGTAATGTCCAGAGCTTCTAATACTTCACGGGAGTTTGAAGTCCATTGTCGCAGTTCGAAGTGGGCTTGCTTGTGTATCTCTTGGACTTGTCGTGCTGTTGTAATTGCTTCCTCTATCGTTCGGAAGCTTTGTAAGTAGTCATCGACGTAGTGGTTTCTTATTATTGCATCGTAGGCTTCTGGGTATTTTTCTTTCTGTTTTTCGGCGTTGTGGTTCTTGACGAAGATTGCGGTGGATGGTGAAGATGTAGCCCCAAATATCAGGGAGGTCATTCTGTATTCGTCGGGTGGTTGTTCCCCGCGTCTATTGTCTCTCCACAGATATCTGAGTGCGTCTCTATCTTCTGGTCGGATCTTCACCTGCATGAACATTTCAGCTATGTCAGCTGAGAGTGCGAATTTGTGTTGCCGCAATCTCATCAGAACTCCAGGAAGCGATTGTATTAAATCAGGCCCGGTTAGGAGATAGTCATTGAGCGACACTCCCGCTGTTTTGGCTGCTGCGTCGTGTACTATACGCATCTTATCGGGCTTCATAGGGTTGATGACCGGAAAATGCGGCAGGTACCATGTTCTGTTTTCTGTTTTTTGTAATGGGGCCCTTTCCGCATATCCCTTTTCTATAAGAGAATACATTTGTTTCTCGTATTTCTCTTTTAATTTCGGATCTTTATCTATCTTTTTTTCGGTAGTCATCAACCTTCTGAGTTCATTGTCGTAGTTCGGCGGCATAATGAAGCTATCCTTTTTCCACAACAGCGCCGTTTCGTATTGTTTATTGTCTATTTCTTTCGTTGATTCGTTTAATATACGAAGTGCGCGTTGTTCCGGGTCGTTTTTCGGTCGGTTAGGAGCTATCGTGAGTGATTCTAACGCGAAGAATTGTTTTAACTGTTCATCCATATTTTCTTCGGTGGTTAGATGATGCACGAAGTGAACCCTCTTTCCGAGTGTTCTCATATGAGTGCCATGCAACACCCATCCTAGAGAAGTGAGAGAGGCGACTGGCTGATTTCTTCGTCCTCTTCATATCTCTGTGGCAATCAGTAAGTTCCAATTATCTTGGCCGATGAGGATGGATGGTCTGTGTTTTCTATATTTCAATTGCTCTTGAATGTCGAGTAGGTGATCGCATTCAGCTATGTCTATGGGCGTTACTTCTTGAGGCGAGAGTCTGAGGTCGTCTACGGTGCGTGCTTTAATTTCGTGACCTCCCATTGCTCCTTGTATAGTCACGGTAACACGTCGAGACTTCGCGGCAGTGATTCCGGTGTCTGTGATCGCCTCTATATGCAAAGGTTCAACGGGTCCTCTGGCTCCTGTTTTTCTAGCTATTTCGGAGTCTATTAGGGTAACCGTTGACCCGTCGTCGAGGAGGGCGAGTGTGTCCACATAGCCGGTCTGTCCGGAGATTCGAACGGGCAGCATTTTCAAGAATGAGTGC
This sequence comes from Luehdorfia chinensis, assembly GCA_019845155.1. Taxonomy (NCBI): domain Eukaryota; kingdom Metazoa; phylum Arthropoda; class Insecta; order Lepidoptera; family Papilionidae; genus Luehdorfia; species Luehdorfia chinensis. Next base: position 78,448 of record JAHVAK010000173.1, read on the forward strand.
GTTCTCGATTGCTGCCACGCCGAGTTGACGACCTCGTTCGTTTTCGTTTCTATTGGTGCCGATTCTTCCCTTTTAAAATGAAGTAACTTGTGGTGATATCGTTTGCAGTTGTCGTTGTCAGTGAGACATTTCTGCCTCTATGACGGCTATTCTGGCGGCGGCGAGTTCCACTTGTAATTTTTTCAAATCTTCTTTGACTTTGGCTATAGACTGCGCGCTGAGACTTTGATTTCTTGCTATTGGCCCTTTCTGTAGGTTCCTTCTGTTCTATTGAAATCAGTTGTTGCGCGTCGCCTGCGGTCGGTTACGTCGTTGCCGCGGTTGCCGAAGTTTCAGTGGTTTTTGTGTCGCCAGAGGTCGTCGTTGCTGTTTGTGAAGAGCCCGTTGCTGTTTGTGAAGAACCCGTTGCTGTTTGTGAAGAACCAGTTTCTGTAGCGGCCGATGTTCCCGTCGTGCCGGGACACGATTCTCCCGGTGTCGAATCCGATTTGTCGATCGGAGTTTCTTGGGAACTTTGTGGCCGCTTCCTTCCGCTTGTCGATCTCGTGATGGGCATTTTTCTGTTTTCTTCAATCCGAAGTCGAAGGACCAAAATGTACGGGTTGCCCTGTTACGGCGTTGTACACTGCTATGTAGGTTCGTAGTATGCCCGAAATAAAACTATTTGTTTCTTGACTTGTAAGGTCGAGAGACGGAGAGAGCGAGACCGAAAGCGGAGGAGGTTCTTCACTATTGCCCTATTCCATTTTCTTCCTGTGGGTTCTTCTTGGTTGTTCTTCTTTGTAGAGCCGGATCCGAACTGATTTTTCCTAAAATCGATCGCTCTTTTATAGGGCTAAATCTCCTCCGCTCTCACGTCTGTCCTCTCCCCTCTGACCTAATTCTTTATTTACATCCTTATATACTATACTATTTTACAAATAATCGACTTAAAACTATTGCTATTATATAGATAATCATACGTATGGCCGTTCCTATATGCGAGGCGCACCGCGCGACGCTCGGTTTGGCTCTGACGACGATTTTAATGGCGCGACATATTTATACCACCTATCTATATTTTCGGTGATGTGATCGCTGTTAGCCTTTTGGCTTTTACAGCTTCATCGGATGCTGTGCTCGCGGGCCCGGGGCCCGCGTGCCAGGTTTGGTTTGACCCAAAACATATATACATAAATATAAACTCCTACTAAACATCTAAGTTCGGACCCTTGCGTTCGCTAGCGTGCTTGCGCTACAGTGAATATCTCCATAAATTTATTATATGAAGTCATCTAATGACCGTCCGAGGGAGACTGCGGGCCTCCGTTCGGACTGTCGACTTGTGTGTCGGAAACTCTGGGCGGTGAGAACCGCCCTGGAACACGGGTGTATCTGGTGTACGCGGTGTTATGAACGGTAGCTGCGCGCCGCTCTCTACGGCGGTCGCGCGACGTTGTGCGTGTGATGTTGAAACTATTAACTGTGTGTACAGTGTTGTTCGGATCGTGGCTGACCGTATCGTGGTCAGGGAGTGCTGAGACGTCCGTGTCGTCTAGCACATTTCGCGGTCGACGTTTGCGTTCGGTCGCGTTTTTATTACATCGATAATTAGCTGCTTTAACCACCAGCGGGTTTGGATGAACCGCGGCTTTTTCGAAAAACCGCCGTGATACTTCTCTGAAGTGTTCAGAGAGTACGGGCATTTCACAGTCGCTGTGAAGGTCGACATTGCGTTGGTACCAGCCGGCTCCGGTGGCACTTCGCAAGAATCTATTTTGCACCGTCTGCAATTTCTTTATATGATTGCCCGTCGCGTGTGCGAACGCGACGCATGCATAGGACATTACGGGTCTAATGCATGTCTTGTAGAGGCGAAGTTTGTGTCTTAAGCACATTTTGCTTGAAGAGCAAGTTAACGGGTATAGACGGCTTGCGATAAAAGCCGCCCTGTTACGCACGTTCTTAATGTGAGCAGCGAACGACATCGCTGCGTCTAACCCGTGACCCCGAGGTATTTGACGCTCTTTTCCCAGGGAATAGGGCGTCCGAACAGGGTGATCGAGCCTAGCTGATTGTTGCCGATTGTGTGGTAACGTCTAGCTGGCTTGGGCGTGCCCCTCGAGAAGTATATTGCTACACTTTTCTCGGGGTTAACCTCTATTCTCCATTTCCGGAACCATTCGCCTAGGCGATCGGCTGCGGCTTGGAGCTGAATCGTTATGCGGCCCTTGTGCTTATCGGAATAATACAGGGCCGTGTCATCTGCGAAAAGCGCAAGATTGACTTTAGGGTCTTTAGGTATATCGCTAGTGTATAGCGAGAAAAGGAGTGGAGAGAGGCAGGAGCCCTGAGGGACACCCGCACGGAGAGGGCGGCTTGAGGAGCGCGTTCCCTCTACCCGGAAGCGAAATAGGCGATTGGACAAGAAGGCTCGTATGATGTTCACGAGTCTGTCCGGCACTTTTGTGTGATACAACTTGTAATACAAGCCGTCGTGCCAGACTTTGTCGAATGCCTTTGCGACATCGAAAAATAAGGCCCCTGTGCCTACTGGCTTAGGGCGGTCGTGAAAGTTTTCTAATATGTGTTCCGTTAGGCGGTGCACTTGATGGGTACACGAGTGTTCGGGGCGAAAGCCGAACTGCTCGTCTGGAAGGATGTTATTATTAAGGACGTAGTCTTTTAATCGACTAAGGATTATTCGCTCATAAATCTTGGCCATCGAGTTGAGGAGACTTATTGGGCGATAATTGGACGGGATGTTCTTCGGCTTGTGAGGCTTCGGAATACCTATAACGTCCGCTTCCTTCCAGTCGTCCGGGAAGGAGCAGCTGGAGAGGAGCGCGTTGAAAATACTGACTAACAGACACAATAGCGGCGTAGTTAGACATTTGATCACCCTGTTGTTTATGCCATCGAGGCCGGGCGCGGATCGGTTTTTAAGATTTTTAACAATCTTCGTGACTTCGTCGAGAGTCACTGGAGTCAGTGGTTCGCCCACTGGTGGTATGGCAGCCCTGCGTTCGAGTTCCGCGGCCACCTGCTGCAGGTGGTCGGGATCCGCAGGCGCGAGAGACTGAGTGCATTGGCTCTCTAGACTGTCTGCAAGGCATTCGGCTTTTTCGCTGTCGTCGAAGGCGAGCGAGTTGTCGTTCGATCTAATAAGTGGCGGCATGGGTGAGACCGGCTCTGCTTTGAGAGATCGTGCCAACTGCCAGTAGGCAGTGTGCGATGACTCGATTTCTCCAAGCATAGTGTCCCAGCTATCTTTAGTGTACTCAGATAAGCGCTCTTTAACATCCCTTTGTAGGAGGCGCAGTCTGAGTCTATTTGCGTCTGTTCTATATCTGTCGTGCGCTTTGGCCGCACGGTTCTTTTCTCTAATCAGGCGTCGGAGGTCCGCCGGTAGATTGCAGCGTCGATCGCTCGACACCGTAACCGTCCGGGAGGATTCTCCGACGACTGTTTTGAGATGACTTGAGAATGATTTTATCGCTCGACAGGCTACCTCTGGCGAGTCGATAATATCTGGTATTTCATCCAAGTGCTGGGAGCTCGTAGCCTCGAGTTTGACCCCGAGGGTACGCCAGTCCACAATGGTTTTGGTCTGTGTGACCTCACCATTTGGCCGGCCCAGCTTAAAAATGACCGGACGGTGGTCCGACTCAAGTTCGTGAAGCGTAACTATAGAGTCTATTTCTAAGTTCACGTCCTTAATAATGGCTACATCGAGAGTGTCCGGCCGCTGATTTAACTGCGTCGGAACTCTGGTTGGTGTTTCGGGAGCTATAACGTTTACGTTATGGCTCTCCGCTAATCTGTACAGTATATTACCGTTCGTGTTATTTGCGTTGGAATTCCAACTGCCGTGCTTGCTGTTCAAGTCTCCGGCGAGAATAACAGAACGGCCTAAATCTAGTAGGGATTTTAGGTCTGATTCTAATAATTGTTTGGATGGCGAGAGGTAGACTGATGCTAGTACAAGCGGCCTATGGCCGGTCATTGCTAACCTACACGCGGAAGTTTCTATATTAACTAAGTCGGGTGTATCGAGCGCGATACAGTGCAAGGACTTTTTATAGTAGATCAGAGTGCCGCCTTTCGCGGTCGCTCTGTCATTTCGGATGCATTTGTAATTGGCAATCTTTGGATCGCGCATACTAGGTTTTAAGAAGGTCTCTTGCACTAGCATAACGTCGATGTCGTGGTCACGAAGGAAATTCGCGACTTCAACTAACTGCGTCTTAAGACCGTTTGCGTTAAAATACGAGACAGTCAGAGAGCGTGGTTTAATCCTACCTATATGGGACGCCATTGGTAACAATTAAAAATTTTATTTTTCGACGCGGCGCGTGATGTTTAGGCGCATTGATACGTCCAAATAGCGTCGATGACGTTCATGTGCTCTACGGTAGCCATGAGTCGGTCTTGAGGAGACTTTGCTTCGCGGATTTTGCGTGCTAAAGTCGAAAGTTCGGCAACATTTATGCTGCGCATGAAGCCGCAAATTAGCGAGAAATCTGCGGCGAAATTTGACGAGCCCTGTATTTTGGGCGTTGCGATTTGAGGCGCGGGCCGTGAAGCGGCTGCGCTCTTTTGCGTCATGGGCAATGGTTTTGTCCATGCGTTCGTCGCCGGCGCGGCGCTCTGGCTCTTGCTCTGCCCGGTAGTCCCGTCAGCGGGACCGGGTTTCGCTGCGGCCGGAGCGGGCGCGGGCGTTTGTTTAGGCGCGGGTTTAGTCGCGGGCTTGGGTGTTTGTTTAGGAGCGGGTGTTTGGGGCTGTGTGGCCCCGGGGCCCTTCCTACGGCCGTTCTTCTTGGCTCCCCTGCGCTTTGTACTCCTCGGCGCTCTGTTACACCCGCGGTAATTCGCGGGGTGTCCCAGCTCACCGCAGAGTATGCAGCTTGGGGGCTCTTGCGCTTCTGGCGTGCGAGCGCAATCCTGGGTGCCGTGATCCCCGAGGCATTTTACGCAACGAGGGCGGGCGAAACAATTTCGGGCAGTGTCCGTACAGTTGGCATCTGTGGCACTGGCCAATGATGCCCCTGTTGCGGGGTGCTTCAATTGAAAGGCCTGAAAGGCTGCAAATCGTCTTAATGTTAAAGACCTGCTTGCCTTCTGGAGTTAATTCCAGTATGGCTAGGATCAGGTCGTACGACTTCTTATTGTGTGGGTGATGCATACGATGCACCTCCAACACAGGTATGTCTTGTGACTTAAGGTCACTGAGAATGTGGCTAGTCTCTAATTCTTTAGGCAGGCCCCTAATGACTACGCGGAGTCTTCGTTCTTCCGCGAGTGAGTACGTGTGGAAACTTATATTGTTTCCACGCAAATGGCTGGTGACGGCCCTGAAATCGCTGACTGTGCTGAGGTATACGCGGATACCTTGCACTGCCGTCTGCGCCTTCGGGCACACAATTTTCTTGTTTGTCATCCACAATGACAAGTCGTTCCATTTCGCCTTATCCTGTAGGATTATCGGCGGAGGAGCTTTATTTGGTTGGGCTGCGGGATGCGCGGGCAGAGACTTTTCAATAGTCTTGCGGCTGTTGGACACGCCCTTTTTGGCCGGGTTCCGTGAGGCGGACGGCGATGCGGTGTCCGAGTTAGGCTCGGAATCCGTTTTCGCGGCGCGTTTCTTTGCTTTGCGCGCGACGACGGTGAAGCCGTCGTCGTGCGCATTTCCGGATTCCTCGCAATCCATGTCGGATCCCTCGTCCGAAAGGGCCGCGGGCCCAACAATGGATTGCGATTCCCGGAAGGGAAGCGCAGGTGTGCTTGGTGTTTTATTGCACCCATTAGCGGCGGTTTTATTGCCTGCAGGTGCGTTCTTTACTGACGATGCCGACACGGTCGGCACGGTCTTTTTATTGCCGGCGATTACGCCTGGCATTGTTTCGCACACAGGTGCGGATGCGTCATCTTGCGCAGGTGTCGGCGCGGCCGGCTCTACAGCTGGCGATGACGGGCTGTCGGAGTCAAACGTTGCTACGCGACTCCTAAGCAGATTTTGGGTGTCTGGACGGATTCCAGAGATTTCCTCCGACATAACGCAATGGGCGTGAAACTGCGCCCAGATCTCGGGGTGCGCGGCGCGTAAAAACTCCGCGAGATGTACAAACTCCGGCGCGGGGGCACGGGGTGTCGCCATTTCGATGGTTCGAGAGGCGGTGTGTACACAAATGCAAAATATTCTCCCTACGTGAGCAGGGAGGTGTGTGCTATATTTACGTCACCTAATGCCTTACGCCTTAGGTGCGTGAGGGTGTGTACCTGGCTGTTGCCTAGTGCAACAAGCGGACACAAAAATACAAAGCCGCCTCTGAGGCGAGATATGTGTATGCACTCTACTCATGGTTTTCACCAGCAAGCCGACGCAATACAGGAACGCTCTCACGTAACTTTCACGTTCGCACAACACCACGAAGCACAACACTTCCACTTCGAGAGACACGATCGATGAAGGCACGCACGAAGAAGAATAACCAGACACACCGCTACGGGAGCGGGTGTTGGCCACTATCCACAACTGTGACAACGGGCGTTTACAGACAACTGTCCATAACGAGTATGATTTTTGAGCTTGATTGCGCATGGAGCGCGGTCAAAAAATAGGTCCGTTCTGCACCAGAGCGCGAGAACGAGTGTTTATACCACCCGTCCCCCACTTCAGGAGTATAAATATGTGGCCCTGTTTCGGACCGCGTCAGTCGGAGTCGAGCAGTCGCGGGGAGCGCCCGCCCCGCTTCAGGAGTATAAAAGTGTGGCCTTATGTTTTATTGACTCAGTATGAACTGTGCAGCGATAGTGTACGTGTCTGTTCGTTCATGTTTTATGTATTGTGCGCATACTTTATCCCTGTTTCTAAACGTCTGTACTACGTAATTGTATGCGCACAATATCTGTAACTATGTACACGTTTTATTCGCTCTATAATGTTACCTTAGGCTCAGCCTATGTGTATTATCTTATCTATCTATAGGGTTCTGTAATCATTCTTTATTAGTTTACATCTTATTCTAAACATATCTATATAAGGATCTTACAACTAAGTTTTATTTATTTGATGGCTTAATCTAGTTAAATCAACATTCATGTTTAAAATCCGGTCGTCCCGAACAATATGCCTGAATGGCTCACAAATGGCATGAGATCGTCTATTCGATCGCTATTTATTTAACTTATAGTATTTTATTTACAGACTAATATTAAAATTCATAGATTGCCAACAGTTTAGTTGCATCAATATCTCTCATATTCTGAAATGGGTAACCTCAAGAGGTTAGAGAAAGACAGTATTATCAAATTCAATTTGTTGGTTGATGCCTAAGTGGGCTGTATGTATACATGTTTCGGTATGGCATGAATAGGCGCCCACTCTCCACGCTTACCCCGTCGCCGCTTGCCGTACGGGGCTTTCGGGCACCCGCGATAATTTGCGGGGTGGCCTTCGGCTCCGTACAGTTGGCAGCGATGACACTGCCCTGGGGAGGTGCGTTTACGCGGCGCCTCGACCGATATGCCCGAGAGGTGGCACATACACTTCGAATGTCGAAGATTTTTTTGCCCGCTGGAGAGTTCCAGATGGACCAGGACCAGGTTATATGGTGCCTTGGTGCGCATGTTTGTCATGCGGTGCACCTGCAGCACGGGGAGGCCTTGAGCCTTTAGATCATCGAGTACGTACGATTTTTGTAATTCGCGCGGTACGCTCTTAAAATACGGTCCTCTTCTAGGGCGTAGTTAATCTTCCTGTCACTTAGCCATTTCGTAAGGGCGCGGTGATCAGCCGGTGTGGACACCGTGACGCTGATCCCCGTCGCTGTCGGCCTAGCTTTGGTGAAAAAGATGCGTTTCTCAGTAAGCGCACCGGAAATTTTGCCCCAGGCGGCCTTGTCCTGTATTACTACAGGAGGAGGCGCTCGGGGAGCTGGGGCTGCACCGGCCACCTGTGAGGGCGCGGTGGTGTCCATCGGTACAACGCGTGGTGAGGCCTTCTTGGCTCCCACGATTGGTCGAGGAGCTGCGGCAGCCAACTTGCGAGGAGGCCTGGTCGCCGCTTCCTTCTTCTGGCGCCGTTTGCGCCCTGTTACTACGGTGAAGCCGTCGTCACCGGTCGTTTTGTTTGTGGCGTCCACCTCAGTCGACTCCGTGGAGGAGGAGTCCTCCATCGGGCCGAGTAATAATACGCGGCGGACGATGGCCTGGAGGCCATAGAGACGCACGACGGCGCGGGACATGGCACGCGAGAAGACGCGCGCGACGTAACTCGCGAAGATACTCGCGACGATACTCGCGACGAATTCGCGGAAGCGGCGATGCTGCACGGCAACAGCGGCGAGTCGCGCAGCGGGGCCTCAAGGACCTAACGGTCGTTTTGCGTGCGCGGCGGCTACGGCTGCGACGGCGCGGGGGCATTGGGGCCCTGGGCTAGGAGGCGCGCTACCACCTCATGATCAAGCCCCGAATGGCTCTCCTGCATCATGCGGAATATCGCACGTGCTACTATAACCTCCTGTGCCATAGTGGACGCCAGGGAGGCTCTACCTACTACTCAACGAACGAACGAAATGGCTCCCCTCCTCGCGGTGGGGACGTGTGTGACACAAAATGAATGTAGAGTGCCTAATATGTACTATCTAGTGGTACTCACGTGTGGCGGGGTGGGACGCGAATTACACCTAGGTACTTTAGGTTCGATACCCGTGGGACGGGTTGATCGAATAAAGATATTTTTGCGTGTTTTAGACGCGGAAGTATTTTAAGGACGTTCTTGTGTGTGAACAAGATAGCTTTGCTTTTATCGGGATTTATTTCGATATCGGACTGTGCCGTTTTCGGCGAGGAGGGGTCTGACTATGCGTCGTTCCCATTTGTCGGCAGCGTCCTCACATAATCTCTCCTTGATTCTGGCCGTAATCCGGTTGAGCTTATTTTTGAGGTGTGGGCAGCGGGTTCGTTGCCACCGCTTGAGAAGCTGCCTCTTTTCAGCGATCATTGCCCGGATGTCTGCCCTTAAGGAGGAAGAGATCCTTGGGCGGACGCCTGGCGAGATGATTGCTCGAGGGCGCTCTGAATTGAGGCGGTTATCCTTCGGCTGAGTTCGTCGACGTCCTCGGCGTTGTGGACGGGGCCGGACGAAATTTCCGATTGGAGAAGGCTACTGAAAGCCTGCCAATTGGTGATTCGGCGCGGTGTGGGAGGCTTCATCTTCGTTATTTGCCCTGGAAGGATTGCCAAGATCAGATCCCAGGTCATCTGGAAGGACTTCTTGTGCGGGTGGTGCCGGGAGGCCTTGATGGATGATTACATCAATCACGTCGGGTAGCTGGCTCGCATTGCCCGGGTAATAGGTCGGCATTTCGGGGCCGCTGACAGCATAATTGCTGTCCTCGGCGTCGTCGAATATGCGCTTCCCATCAGGGCAGTTTCTGCAAGAGTTCCAGCCCTCGTGTTTGCTGTTGAGATCACCTGCAATCAGAGAAGCAATGTCAGTACAATGAAGCAAATGAATGTCATTAGTATCTATTATGTTTGATGGCGGCTTATATGTCGCGAAATTTGTTGTCGCTGGGCCCGCGAATAGGACTTCAATGCCTAATGCGTCCAAAGTGACTAGATTGGGGGTGGCAATGGGTTGGTGGATGACTTTTCTCCTCGCTAGTACGGCGGGGCTTCTATAGGCTCGTCCGATGGGATAAACTTGATCCAGGTGGTAGGTTATGTACCTGGGAATCGGGCTCGGTCTGAGGTACGCAGATGGGTCTCAGAGATGAGCGCTATGTCCACGTCTTCCTCCGAGAGCAATACGCGCAACATTTGCACCCTCTCGAAAAGGCCATTCGCGTTCCAGTGGATGAGTCTGAGCAGCTTATCCATTGGTGCTCAGTAGCTTGGTGATGCCGCTAAGTATTACCGGGAGTGGATCCTCCCCAGTGCTTAGGGCCGTGAGTACGTCTTGCAGTATTTTTACTGTTGACGCAATGGCCTCTTTGCGGGCCGCGGGTTGCGGCGCGGTGTGTGCGGCGCGCAGCGCGGTGTGCGGCGCGCGGCGCTTTGGGCGCAGCGAGTGGCGCTTTAGGCGCCGCTGAAGTCACGGTCTGTGACTTCGCGGCAGGCAGTGCGAATTTTTCTTCTTCCTCTTCCTCTTCCTCTTCTTTTTCTCCCCTGTGGCTGCACTACGCTCGGTTGGTCCGTTTGCGGAAGCCATGAGCGTAGTTGGGTGTTGAGCGGCGTCGGCCGCAACTGGGGCGGCCTTGCTTTTTGGCTGCGTCGTGAGTGCCAGGGTACCGGCTCTCTTGTTCTTGACCTCCTGCTGTAAAATAGGGCAGGAGATGTTGTTAGCGGTGTGTGCGCGCTGTTAGCGCACGTTGGGGGCTCCTCTTTGGAGCGTGGGCAGTCTCGGGCGGTGTGTTCGCCGCCACACCTTGCACAGGCTAAGGGGCGGTGGCAGCAGTGCGATGAATGCCTAAACTGCTGGCATCTGTGGCACTGTGCGGGGCCTTTCTTTCCACGATTCGATGCGAATTCCCGGCATGAAGAGAAGTTCTTTTACATCGTAGATAGCCGATGTAGTTGCGGTGCGCTTCAGTTGCGCAAAGAATATGCAGCTAGCACGTCCCTTGCGCGCCTGGATCTGCTTTATGTACTCGGGTCCGAACCCGAGTTCGCGGAGACCCTTCTCGATCTCCGCGGCTTCCGTGTTGACCGGCAGTCCACGGATCGCGACTTTGGTGCTCCTTTCGGCCGGGAGGGAGTACGAGAACCATGAGATTCTCTCCTCCTTCTCCAGCTTGGTCAGGTATCGCTGTATGTAGCGATACTCGTCGTCATTGGGCGTTAGGCCTCCTACCGAGTCCCGCAGTAATTTGCCTGAAATGGTGCGCCCAGTTAGGTAGGCGCTCCACCACTAAAGGCAGGTATTTGGGCTTCGGTGCTTGTGTTGCGCCGCCGGCCGTAGCTGGCGGTGCGCTAGACGGGCCGGCGACTGCGGGCGGTGCTGCGGCTGCGTCTTTGGTTGCGGGCTTCCTCGAGGCCACGGCGTATGTTACCGCTGCGGCTGGCCTGGGTGCCTGCAATTTAGAATTTTGCGGGGGCGCGACATCCACCTGCTCTACTGAGGAGCAGGAGGAGTCGCGTCTAACCCGCGGGTCACGCCGCTACCAATTTGGTGGCGTGAGTGGTCTCGATGTGAGACCGCAGTGACGCTTCTTGTCGTCTTCGCTGTCGCTGGCCACTGGGGGGCAGCGGCGACTGCGTGAGGTCTTCGGCGTCGTTGGGGGTGGCGGCAGCTCCTTTTCCTGTAACAAAACTTCCAGGACTTTTAGCGCCGTGCTTGAATGCTCGGCTCTCAAATTCCTAATGGTATTTGTATGCTCGGGGTGCTGCTCTAGTACCGACTAGATTCGCTCGACGATCGGGTCCGTTGCGGCTTCCACGTCGGAGTTCCTCCTTGAGCGCGCTGAGTGTTCTTCCATGTCCTGGCGAGAAGCATGGTTAGTTGGCGCGGCCATCTTCAACCTGCGAGGGTTGTCGTACGACTGCGGCGGGCTGCGTACTGAGTTCTTGCGTTGCCGCGACCTTACAGTTTGGCCGCGCACATACTTAAACCGTATTCTTTCAACCGATATCGGGTTTCCGTATACGGCAAAAGTTTAGCGCTACCTCACTGGGAGTCAGTTGGCTAGGCGTTCCCCGCTGCGCATTTAAGCACAGTTGACGATTTATTAAGTCTCACACAGAGTGTAAGTCTCAAGAAATCGTCAAGAGCAGAGTAGGTCCGAACGGCACGAATGCTGAGGCGTTCCACGCCGACGCGCGGACCTTAGGCAGGGGCCTAGTCCACGTGTTTGTTTTCGGCGGGGGTGGGGGAGGCTCCCTAGAGGGGGCCGCTTGAAGAGCGGGAGGGGCGGGTGCGCGTGGTGTTACCTTTCGCCCGCCTCGCTTTCCCCTTCGCCGTTTGCCGTGCAGGCTTTTGGGCATCCGCGGTAATTTGCGGGATGTCCTTCAACCCCGCAGAGCACGCAACTCGGGGGTTATATTGTGTCGGGCGCGATTGCACTCGGCCGTAATGTGGCCGCCGACGCATTTAATATACCGCCGGCTCGCAAAACAGTTGCGAGCAAAGTGACCATATAATTGGCAGCGGTGGCATTGCCCTGGCGAGGTGCGCTTCCGCGGCGCCTCGACAGTAATGCCGGAAAGGTGACATACGCTACGTATGTCGAAGATTTTCTTACCCTCGGTTGTCGGTTCGACATGTACGAGTACTGAATTTGTTAGCGACGTAAGCGAATAGGCCACGCCCACTCCTCGCGAGAGTGACCCCGTTCAACAATGGTGCAAGAACTCGCGAGGGAGAACAACAGCGGATCGGCACGGACATCGCGATTCCACCAAACTCTAAAAGACGATTTACGTGAAAACTAATGAATTTCCTAGCGTTGTATAAAGTTAATTTGATAAGTTTTTAAATAAAGTTTCATAATTCGTAATAATTATAGCCACTAGTATTGTATAAGTTAGGAAAATTAGGGATTTTATGTTTTGTTTAATAGTTCCTCGGCGAAGGAGAGGGACAGCGAGATGTGGGAGCAGGACAACGGTCGCCGCGGCTATAAAAGTCGGCGCTCTGGCGGCCAAACCGTCATTCGCACGGATGCTCTCTTACGAGACAGACGTGCCCCATTATAAGAACGAAAACGGCTTCTCTCGCGTTATTAGTTCCCGGCCTGGAGGCGTGCGTCTCTGGCGGATTCAGCTCGTTTAGGCGGTCGTCTCCGACGACTGTGCTCTTCGGGCCCCTCTTAAGCGGGCCCCCGTCCATCGTGTAGGAGGATAGCGGGCTCATTTCGCGACGTTTTCAACGTCGCCGTTACAGGTTTGTACATAGTGCAGTGACATATTAGGTACACTAACACACATAGTGCCAACAACACACCTCCCTGCCGCGCGGCAGGGAGTCACGAGCTAATAATAGTCCCATTCGTGACGTAAATTCTTCCCCGGTTCTCGGTATGGACCAGGTGGAAGGCGCGCTGTCGGAACTTCGTCGCCTCCTGGCGGCGAAGTACCCCGCAATTAACCCGGAGGCGCTTGTAATTCTACGCCCTCTGTCTCCGATCGCCGTCGGTGAAAAACCGTTGGCCCCCCGCGCCGCCGCGTCCCCCGCGACCGCCGCCGCGCTCGAAAAACGGCCGTTAGGCCCCTCCGGGCAAAAACCGTTAGGCCCCTCCGGCCCCGCAGTCGTCGCAGGCCCCTCCGGCCTCGCCAAATCGACGCCGTTGCCGGTCGCCTCCGGTACACAGCGTCCTAAGTCGCGCGATCCGCCGCCTTTCTCTTGGCGCGACCCGCCGCAATCGCCAGACGACGTTGTGATGCAAGCGATGCACTCCGCGCAGTCGTCGCGCGCATCATCGCGTGCTTCATCGGTAGAGAGTCACCACTCCGACGAATACTATAGATCGGACCAAGAGAGCTATTGCTCCTCTCCAACTCCATCCACGGAGCCAGAAATGGCCGCCCCCGGAGACGATGGCTTCACCACCGTCACCGGTCGCAAGAGGCGCCAAAAAAAAGAAGCCGACGCCAGGCCTCCTCGTAAGGTGGCCGCCGCGATGCCGCCTCCGCGCCCGAAAATATCCGCCAAAAAGGCGACGCGCCCTGTCCCGATGGACACCTCCGCGCCCTCCCGAGAGGCCGGAGCCCCCCGCGCCCCTAAGGCGCCGCCTCCTGTAGTAATACAGGATACGGCTGCCTGGGGCAGCATTTCGAAAGCGCTCGACGAAAAGCGCATAATTTTCACGCGTGCTAGGCCGATCGCAAACGGCATTAGTGTCACGGTGCCGACACCGACAGACCATCGCGCTCTGACTAAATGGTTAGCCGACAGAAAGATCGGCTACCATACATACGCACTCGAGGGGGAACGCATCCTCCGCGCAGTTATCCGCGGCGTCCCGAAAGACATCGAGACGCAACTGATTTTAGAGGACCTTAAGTCCAAAGGCCTCCCCGCTTTACAAGTACATCGCATGACCAACATGCGAATTAAGGCGCCGTACAACCTAGTGCTCGTGCACTTAGAGTTGTCGGACGACGGAAAAAAGATTTTTGACATACCTAGTGTATGCAATCTCTCTGGCATCGTTGTCGAGGCACCGCGTAAGCGGTCCTCGCCTAGCCAGTGCCACCGCTGCCAACTTTATGGCCATTCCGCGCGCAACTGCTTCGCGAATCCCCGTTGCGTTAAATGCGTCGGGAGACACGTAACAGCGGAGTGCAGTCGCGATCCAAATACCGCGGATCCCCCTACCTGCGTGTTTGTGTGGGGCGGTGGGCCACCCTGCGAACTATCGCGGGTGCCCTAACGCCCCCCGCGGCAAGCGGCCGTCGCGGGAAACGCGGTAACCGCAAAGGGAAGCCTAAACAGGCTAACCCCCGCGCCCCTCCCACCCCCGCGGGTAATAAAACTACGACGGCGGAGCCTCCTCCGCCGCCGAAAACAAACGCGTGGACCCGGCCCTTGCCTATGGTCAGCGCGGCCACTACTCGCCCCTCGGCCCCCGCACCCTCCGCTAGGAGCGCCGCGACGCCGAAGGCTGCCACACCTGCCCATAGCCTGCAAGAGGATTTCGACATCCTACTGCAGTATATGGACAGTGTCGACATTGACGAACTAACGTTGTTCGCTAATAAAATTAGGACGGCAAGCTCTCCTAAAGAGCGCTTACAAGCGTCGATTGAGCACATCGGTGTGCTCAACGCTATTAAAAATTTTAAAGCCAAATAGGCAATTAAATTCATCCGCGTCATTATAATTTTTAATTTTTAAATCTTATAATAAATGTTAAAGCCATTCGTTAATAAATAAAGCGTTTGAGGCCCTCGCCTCAACACATACACCCGCGTACACATACACGCACCCGCTTAGCACAGCGGCACACCGCACCCGCCGGCGAGTGCGAAGTCTTAGGTTCATAGCCGCCTCGATCCTTTCGAGTTCTCAGGCTACTTTCTTTCAGATGGTTTTTATTAGTTATTGTTTGTTTTGTATTGCATATATTATTGTATGCAATATAAAAT
>JAHVAK010000174.1:0-36942 GCA_019845155.1 Luehdorfia chinensis
GCCCCGCACAAGCACCATATGGAATCTGCTGCCGGCAGCGGTTTTTCCGGACCGATACGACTTAGGGACCTTCAAGAAAAGAGCCTATTCCTTCCTCAAAGGCCGGCAACGCATCTGCTATCCTCTGGTATTGTAGATGTTCATGGGCGGCGGTGATCACTTACCATCAGGTGAGCCGCTTGCTCGTTTGCCTCCTCTAACATAAAAAAAAACTTACATTACAAAATATTTACACATAATTTTTTTGGTTTTTTAACGCATTTACTTGTATACATTTTGTAATGCTACTTTTATGTAAACTACGACGATTGCATCTTATCGCTGACGCGTTGGATGCCATGAGGCGAAAAATAGTGATATTTGCACACAACAACTTGGCGGCAGAATAATAGGCACTGCGGTGGTTTAGTTACCACCTTCTGCATAAACAAATCCTTCCACGACTAAATAATAGCAACGGGACTTTTTTTTGTTTTTTTTTACGTTACGGTCAGTAATGTCTAAGGCGAGGGTCTGGTACAGCCATCGGTAATCCGCCTGACAAGCATAGCTTGTTTGGGCAAATTCTATTTACAATAGCGTGGATTTGGATATGGGTGTGGTAGCAGTTTAGCATGATGAATGATTCTACCGAAACAAGTTCGAGTGCGTCCCATCACGTAACCAGATAAATTGTTAAGGAATATGTTGGTAACTAGTTCTATAACTTTATAATTTGTCTCCTAACAACAAATTAAAAACAAAAACGATATAGTTATATTGCACCACTCGTATTTTACTACGAGTAAGGAAAAAGTTCTCGATGGGAAAAGTGCTGATTACAATAACTGTTATTTATTCTGCTCTAGTAACTTCAATATAACTTGGACAATAAACTACTCGTATACCCACGAGCGGGAGCAGCAAACGAACGATCCTTGAATTAAAAAATAGTCTATATCTCAATACGAGTACATTACTCAGAAATCGTTTAGATTGTTTGACGTGTGTTGATAAAATAGTTATAAAAAAAAATATTTAAAAATCTATAAAAATGGGAGACTAAGGATACAATTTTTAAGTAACCACACTTCGAAGCATAATTAAGAACTTTTTTTTTCTTATTAAAATAAAACTAGATTTTTAAGATTTTATCGCGTTTAATTTTACTATTTACTAGCTGTGCCCTGCGTCTTCACCCGCGTATAAAATCCGACCACGATCGATGACATACCATTTTTAACGTGGTAGAGCCACGCATCAGCCTTTTTTTGTTGCATGAATGGGCCGGCTCGACTGGGGAAGTACCACGACCTCACAGAATACCGGCGTGAAGTAGATGTTTAACAAACTTCTGCGTTTCGTCTGGTGAGTGCAGGTAACCGGAGGACCACCCACCCCCTCCCCCAAAACATAGTAGCGGTAATTAAAAATCTACCCCAGGGGGTACCAGCACCACCGGTGCTGGAAAATCATCCTCTGGGCACCCGCGCTCGGGCTACCAATCGCTACCTGAGCGTGGATGCTCCGGCTGCCCCTCGTATTCTGGGGGGAGGGGGGGCAAAATTCCGCTCTGTTCCCACATTGTTCGAGGCAAACGTAGCAAAAAACCTTCGGCACCCCTTACCACGCTTGCTGTGGTTTTCTGCAATATCAGGGGACTACATTCCAATCTTGATGCCGTCCACTACCATCTGGAGACGGCAAAGCCGGCCTTGCTTTTTCTTACCGAGACGCAGATATCCTCTCCGGCGGATACCTCTTATCTTTCCTACCCGGGGTACAAGCTGGAACATTCCTTTGTGCCACGGGCCGGGGTTCGTGTATACGTCAGAGAGGATATATGTTCTCAACGCCTCGGCAGCCTTGAAGGTAGGGACCCTGTCCACCCTTTGGCTACGCATAGACAGCGACGACCACCCTTGCGTCTATGGGTGCGTCTATAGGTCCCACAGTGGTAATACCGAAACTGACCGACTCATCGACCACGTCCAAATGGCTGCAGATTCCTTGCTACGGCAGATCCCATCCGCAGAGATTGTGGTACTTGGCGACTTTCAACGCCCACCACGCCGAATGGCTACGCTCTCGAACCACTGATCATGCGGGGAGATCTGTTTTTGACTTTACCTTGGCATATGATCTGACACAACTGGTTTACTTCGCCAACGCGGGTTCCAGATGTGGAGGATCATACACCTTCCCTGTTGGATCTTCTGCTGACCTCTCATCCGGACGGCTATGTGGTTCTCCGTCAATTCCCCTGTCGGATCTTCGGATCACTGTCTGATCCGGAGTACAGTGCCTATCATGTGCCCAAGGCGATCGTGATCTGCAGGTTCGCGCCATGTATGGCACTACAGGTCGGCGGATTGGGATGGGATGCGGGTCTTTCTTTGCATCCTACCCATGGGGGCGGGTTTGCTTCTCGCTGGATGATCCGTCGTCGTTGCGGGGTCTGTCGCTTATGTGGTGCTTCAGGGAATGGAACTCTTCGTTCCATCTTCTTTGGTTGCCCATCGGTGGTAGATCCCAACCTTAGTTTGGTGGCACCTGCAGAATGGATCTCGCCAAAAGCAGCAGTGTTACCGGGCCTGGGCTTATGCATCGGCGTCACGGGATTTTAAAAACCAGCGACTTAAGAAGAATAGAATAGAATAATTTTTTTATTCAATATAGATTATTTACATAATACTTATTGAAAGTCATTTTTTTTTCTTTTTTTTAAAACTACACTGGTTCGCAAAAATGCCTCTGTCCTGGGAAGAACCAGTAAGAAACCCAGCGGGCTTTTTTTTAGTCATGTTTTAAAATTACGAGTATGTACAATAACTTGTATTACAATAGCTGTATTATTCCCATTATCACCTCATTCCCAGGGGTTATCATCATCTATGTATTCTTTAATATTATAATAACCCTTTTTATGAAGTCTTTGTTTAATATAAAATTTAAACTTTTTGATTGAAAGACTTTTAGCACTTTCTGGGATTTTGTTTGTAAAAACGTATACATTGTCCCATAAAGAGTTACTGACTCTGTGAAGTCGGGTAACTGGCATAATTAATTTGTGCTTGTTCCTGGTATTCACATTATGAACATCACTTTTTTTTAGTGAACTGGTTTATCACTTCTACATCAGTTGCATTTCCCCATAGCAAAA
Organism: Luehdorfia chinensis; assembly: GCA_019845155.1. NCBI lineage: Eukaryota > Metazoa > Arthropoda > Insecta > Lepidoptera > Papilionidae > Luehdorfia > Luehdorfia chinensis. Next base: position 3,143 of record JAHVAK010000174.1, read on the forward strand.
TACCATAAGACATTATGCTATGAAAATAACTAAAATAAACCAATCTAGCAGTTTCAACGTTAGTCAAATTCCTAATTTTTACAGCATAAGCTGCAGAGCTAAGTCTACTTGCTAGTTTAGATATATGGGGTTGAAGTCTCCATTGAAGTTTTGCGTCAAGAGTTATTCTAAGAAAGACAGCAGTATCCACAAGGCTCAACTCTTCCCCATTCACAAGCACATTTACATCTAATTGTTTAACATTTGGTGTTGTGAATTTAATACATTTTGTTTTATTGCCGTTTAAAAGCAAATTATTAACGTTAAACCAATGTACTAATTTTGAAATAGCATTATTCACCTCGTCATATAATAAAAGTTGACGTTTTATCTTAAAAATCAAAGATGTATCATCAGCAAATAACACTATATCATGGTTGTCCCCTACTAGGTAAGGTAAGTCATTAATGTAAATAAGAAATAGAAATGGGCCGAGAATCGAACCCTGCGGGACACCCAAAGATACTGCTGATCCGGAAGAACTCTTGCTATTGATAACTACTGTCTGCGTTCTATTACTCAAATATGAAATTAGAAGTTGAAGTGCAGAATTTCTTATACCGTAGTGATGTAGTTTCCTGATAAGTGTTTTCATGATCAACGCAATCGAAGGCCTTAGAAAGATCACAGAAAACACCCAAGGCATCCCGTGAACTCTCCCAGGCTTCGAATATATTCTGAATAAGTTCAACACCTGCATCGGTTGTAGAACGACCCCTTGTAAAGCCAAATTGGTTTTTGTGAAACAATTTATTTAAATTAAAATGTTTTAACATTTGATTAAGTATAATTTTTTCAAAAATTTTACTTAATGTTGGTAGTACGGAAATAGGTCTAAAGTTAGCAGGGTCCGATGTACTACCAGATTTAAATAAAGGTATGATTTTACTATGTTTCATCAAATCAGGAAACACACCAAATGCAATACCGGAATTAAAAATTATCGCTAATTGAGGTGCAATTATATCTATAATAGACGCACTAACTTCCACGGACATACCCCATAGATCCGCGGTTCTCTTACAATCAATACTTTTAAAAATATTAAGAATGTCATTTCCATCTACCATATGGAATTTAAAATCTTTTGTACAAGAAGTTACATTTTGTTTGAGTAATGTCTCAGCGGCAGTAGGAGAAGAATTTAATGGCTTGGTTATGGAAATTGGAACATCACTAAAAAACTTTTCAAAGGCTTTAGCAACATCTTGATCAGATGTCACAAGCTTGTTGTTAAAATTAATTTTGTAATCATGGTTTCGGTCCTTGACTTTCCCGGTTTCACTATTAATAATACTCCAAGTCATTTTGATTTTATCTGATGCTTTCTTTATTTTATTGCTCAAGTGTAATGACTTGGCTTCAGAGCATACTTTTTTAAATAATTTTGAATAATTTTTAACATATTCTTTAAATGTGTTACTATGATTGTATGATCTTTCATTGTAAAGTTCATACAACCTTTGCCTACTTCTGTGGATTCCTACTGTCGCCCAGTCATTAAAAGTCTTGCGACTGTTCAAGGAGATAGTTTTAGAAGTAAAAATAGAATTAAATTCCTTGCTCAGCAGGTTAAACAATACTTCATATAAATAGTCAGTATTATTATTATAAGGAAGTAATAGTAGTTTTTTATTAACGTTACTTCTAAACTTCTCCAAACGATACTTATTTACAGGAACAAACACAATTTTTTTATTATTTGTTTTTTTACATAATATGTAAGGTAACGATACTAACTGTCCGGAATGATCAGAACTTATTTTGTGAATTATGGATCGGTGCAAAGGCTTAACATCTGTAAAAATATTGTCTATACAAGTTGCACTAGATCCAGTAATACGAGTTGGTTCTAAAAACATGTTAACTAAATTAAATGATTGCAACAAAGAAATAAATTTAATAGTGATGGAAGAAGCTTCTAGGAGGTTGATGTTAAAGTACATCTCTGCTTCCAGGTCCTTCTAAAGAGTAATTGCTACGGAAAAGTCGGAGCACATTGGCAGAATTGGCGAGAAACTAGGTCGCCTTCCTTCGGGAACCCGTGCGTTCTGGTCTCTCGCCAAGGCTGTTCAAGGGAATTTCTGTCAGCCATCACTTCCATCTTTGCACAGAGAGGACGGTTCGCTGGCCCATGACGCAAAGGAGAAAGCCGATCGTCTGGGCTCTCTTTTTGCGTCCAACTCGACTCTTGACGACAGGGCCGACCATCCCGCGGTGTGAGTGCTCTGTGCCAGACATCAGGTTCTGGCAAAGCTCAGTGCGCAAAGCACTACTCTCCCTGGATATCAACAAGTCGAGTGGGCCCGATGGCATCCCGCCTATTGTGCTGAGGATGTGTGCTCCTGAGTTAACACCGGTTTTAACGCGTCTTTTCCGGTACTCCTACTCTCTAGACGTCGTCCCGAAGTCATGGAAGACAGCTTTGGTGCATCCCTAAAAAAGGCAATCGCTCAGATCCGTCCAACTACAGGCCGATTGCCATCACCTCCTTGCTCTCCAAAATAATGGAGTCCATTATGAACTGCCAGCTTTTGAGGTACTTAGAAGAGCACCGGCTGATTAGCGACCGCCAGTACGGTTTCCGTCGGGGTCGCTCAGATGGTGATCTTCTAGTGTACCTCACTCATCGATGGGCGGAGGCAGTCGAGAGCAAGGGCCTCCCCCTTGCTCTCGACCCTGGCAGTTAGCTTGGACATAGCGAAGGCCTTTGATCGGGTCTGGCACAAAGCGTTTCTTTTAAAGCTGCTTTCTTACGGGCTTCCCGAGAAGTTTTGTAATTGGGTCACCAGTTTTCTCACAGACCGGAGCATAAAGGTCGTAGTTGACGGTGCATGCTCGGACTCTAAGTCTGTGAATGCTGGTGTCCCACAAGGCTGTGTGCTATCACCAACCCTGTTTCTTCTGCATATCAATGATATGTTACAAATTAGTAACATTCATTGCTATGCGGATGACAGCACTGGTGATGCCGTATACACCGGCCGTGCTCATATTTCTCGGAAACACGTGGACGAGTACCGGAACAAACTTGTGTCTGAAGTCGAGTTTTTGTTAGACAAAATCTCGGATTGGGGCCGACTAAATTCAGTCCAGTTCAACCCTAAGAAAACACAGGTTTGCGCGTTTACCGCTGAAAAGAACCACTTCGTCGTATCACCTCATTTTGAGAGCACTCCCCTCGCTGCCTCAGCCAGTATCGGTATTCTTGGCGTCGACATATCGAGTGACGTTCAGTTTCGCGGTCACCTGGAAGGGAAAGCCAAAATGGCTTCTAAAAAGCTTGGCGTGCTAAGTAGAGCGCGACAGTACTTCATGCCGGCCCAACGCTTGCAACTTTATAAGGCGCCGGTTCGGCCGCACATGGAGTACTGTTCTCATCTCTGGGCGGTGGCTGGGCCCCAGTGTCAGCTACTTCCATTTGACCGCATTCAACGAAGAGCTGCTCGAATCGTCGACGACTATGTTCTATCTGATCGGCTTTGCGAAGAGATGTTGCATCCCTTTGCATTTTTTATAGGATCTACCATGGGGAGTGTTCCGAGGAATTGTTCGGATTAATTCCAGCCGCTGATTTTCACCATCGCACATTGCGGCACAGCGCAAAATTCCATCGTCACCACCTTTATGGTTGGCATTCCAGCACCGTGCGTTTTTCGCGCAATTTTTTGCCACGCACAAGCACTTTATGGAATCTGCTGCCGCCAGCGGTTTATCCGGACTTAGGGATCTTCAAGAAAAGAGCCTATTCCTTTCTCAAAGGCCGGCAACGCATCTGCTATTCCTTGCATTGTAGATGTTCATGGGCGGCGGTGATCACTTACCATCAGGTGAGCCGCTTGCTCGTTTGCCCCCTATTCCATTAAAACAAAAAAAAACATTCATAATTGTTTGAATAGAATTTTGGGGTTTTAATTTTTTTGCTAGAGAATTTTTTTTTCTCTGAAATTAAAGTAGCCTAACTTACCCGCTATAATATCAGCTATCTGTCAGTGAAAGTCCTGTCAAAATCGGTCCAGTCGTTTCGGAGAAGGAGCAAACAGACAGACAAACAGATTTTTTGTTAAAAAATGTTATTTTCTAGTACTGTATATTGTGTATATTACTGGTGGTAGAATTCCTATGCAGAAATCCGTCTAGGTAGGTACCACCCCAGGGCAAGTTAAAGGCAAGGGCAAGTACCACCCCAGGGCTACCATGGGGAGTGTTCCGAGGAATTGTTCGGATTAATTCCAGCCGCTGATTTTCACCATCGCACATTGCGGCATAGCGCGAAATTCCATCGTCACCACCTTGATGGTTGGCATTCCAGCACAGTGCGTTTTTCGCGCAATTTTCTGCCCCGCACAAGCACCATATGGAATCTGCTGCCGGCAGCGGTTTTTCCGGACCGATACGACTTAGGGACCTTCAAGAAAAGAGCCTATTCCTTCCTCAAAGGCCGGCAACGCATCTGCTATTCCTCTGGTATTGTAGATGTTCATGGGCGGCGGTGATCACTTACCATCAGGTGAGCCGCTTGCTCGTTTGCCTCCTCTAACATAAAAAAAAACTTACATTACAAAATATTTACACATAATTTTTTTGGTTTTTTAACGCATTTACTTGTATACATTTTGTAATGCTACTTTTATGTAAACTACGACGATTGCATCTTATCGCTGACGCGTTGGATGCCATGAGGCGAAAAATAGTGATATTTGCACACAACAACTTGGCGGCAGAATAATAGGCACTGCGGTGGTTTAGTTACCACCTTCTGCATAAACAAATCCTTCCACGACTAAATAATAGCAACGGGACTTTTTTTTGTTTTTTTTTTACGTTACGGTCAGTAATGTCTAAGGCGAGGGTCTGGTACAGCCATCGGTAATCCGCCTGACAAGCATAGCTTGTTTGGGCAAATTCTATTTACAATAGCGTGGATTTGGATATGGGTGTGGTAGCAGTTTAGCATGATGAATGATTCTACCGAAACAAGTTCGAGTGCGTCCCATCACGTAACCAGATAAATTGTTAAGGAATATGTTGGTAACTAGTTCTATAACTTTATAATTTGTCTCCTAACAACAAATTAAAAACAAAAACGATATAGTTATATTGCACCACTCGTATTTTACTACGAGTAAGGAAAAAGTTCTCGATGGGAAAAGTGCTGATTACAATAACTGTTATTTATTCTGCTCTAGTAACTTCAATATAACTTGGACAATAAACTACTCGTATACCCACGAGCGGGAGCAGCAAACGAACGATCCTTGAATTAAAAAATAGTCTATATCTCAATACGAGTACATTACTCAGAAATCGTTTAGATTGTTTGACGTGTGTTGATAAAATAGTTATAAAAAAAAATATTTAAAAATCTATAAAAATGGGAGACTAAGGATACAATTTTTAAGTAACCACACTTCGAAGCATAATTAAGAACTTTTTTTTTCTTATTAAAATAAAACTAGATTTTTAAGATTTTATCGCGTTTAATTTTACTATTTACTAGCTGTGCCCTGCGTCTTCACCCGCGTATAAAATCCGACCACGATCGATGACATACCATTTTTAACGTGGTAGAGCCACGCATCAGCCTTTTTTTGTTGCATGAATGGGCCGGCTCGACTGGGGAAGTACCACGACCTCACAGAATACCGGCGTGAAGTAGATGTTTAACAAACTTCTGCGTTTCGTCTGGTGAGTGCAGGTAACCGGAGGACCACCCACCCCCCTCCCCCAAAACATAGTAGCGGTAATTAAAAATCTACCCCAGGGGGTACCAGCACCACCGGTGCTGGAAAATCATCCTCTGGGCACCCGCGCTCGGGCTACCAATCGCTACCTGAGCGTGGATGCTCCGGCTGCCCCTCGTATTCTGGGGGGAGGGGGGGCAAAATTCCGCTCTGTTCCCACATTGTTCGAGGCAAACGTAGCAAAAAACCTTCGGCACCCCTTACCACGCTTGCTGTGGTTTTCTGCAATATCAGGGGACTACATTCCAATCTTGATGCCGTCCACTACCATCTGGAGACGGCAAAGCCGGCCTTGCTTTTTCTTACCGAGACGCAGATATCCTCTCCGGCGGATACCTCTTATCTTTCCTACCCGGGGTACAAGCTGGAACATTCCTTTGTGCCACGGGCCGGGGTTCGTGTATACGTCAGAGAGGATATATGTTCTCAACGCCTCGGCAGCCTTGAAGGTAGGGACCTGTCCACCCTTTGGCTACGCATAGACAGCGACGACCACCCTTGCGTCTATGGGTGCGTCTATAGGTCCCACAGTGGTAATACCGAAACTGACCGACTCATCGACCACGTCCAAATGGCTGCAGATTCCTTGCTACGGCAGATCCCATCCGCAGAGATTGTGGTACTTGGCGACTTCAACGCCCACCACGCCGAATGGCTACGCTCTCGAACCACTGATCATGCGGGGAGATCTGTTTTTGACTTTACCTTGGCATATGATCTGACACAACTGGTTACTTCGCCAACGCGGGTTCCAGATGTGGAGGATCATACACCTTCCCTGTTGGATCTTCTGCTGACCTCTCATCCGGACGGCTATGTGGTCTCCGTCAATTCCCCTGTCGGATCTTCGGATCACTGTCTGATCCGGAGTACAGTGCCTATCATGTGCCCAAGGCGATCGTGATCTGCAGGTTCGCGCCATGTATGGCACTACAGGTCGGCGGATTGGGATGGGATGCGGTCTTTCTTTGCATCCTACCCATGGGGGCGGGTTTGCTTCTCGCTGGATGATCCCGTCGTCGTTGCGGGGTCTGTCGCTTATGTGGTGCTTCAGGGAATGGAACTCTTCGTTCCATCTTCTTTGGTGCCCATCGGTGGTAGATCCCAACCTTAGTTTGGTGGCACCTGCAGAATGGGATCTCGCCAAAAGCAGCAGTGTTACCGGGCCTGGGCTTATGCATCGGCGTCACGGGATTTAAAAACCAGCGACTTTAAGAAGAATAGAATAGAATAATTTTTTATTCAATATAGATTATTTACATAATACTTATTGAAAGTCATTTTTTTTCTTTTTTTAAACTACACTGGTTCGCAAAAATGCCTCTGTCCTGGGAAGAACCAGTAAGAAACCCAGCGGGCTTTTTTTTTAGTCATTTTTAAAATTACGAGTATGTACAATAACTGTATTACAATAGCTGTATTATTCCCATTTATCACCTCATTCCCAGGGGTTATCATCATCTATGTATTCTTTAATATTATAATAACCCTTTTTATGAAGTCTTTGTTTAATATAAAATTTAAACTTTTTGATTGAAAGACTTTTAGCACTTTCTGGGATTTTGTTGTAAAAACGTATACATTGTCCCATAAAAGAGTTACTGACTCTGTGAAGTCGGGTAACTGGCATAATTAATTTGTGCTTGTTCCTGGTATTCACATTATGAACATCACTTTTTTTAGTGAACTGGTTTATCACTTCTACATCAGTTGCATTTCCCCATAGCAAAATACCATAAGACATTATGCTATGAAAATAACTAAAATAAACCAATCTAGCAGTTTCAACGTTAGTCAAATTCCTAATTTTTACAGCATAAGCTGCAGAGCTAAGTCTACTTGCTAGTTTAGATATATGGGGTTGAAGTCTCCATTGAAGTTTTGCGTCAAGAGTTATTCTAAGAAAGACAGCAGTATCCACAAGGCTCAACTCTTCCCCATTCACAAGCACATTTACATCTAATTGTTTAACATTTGGTGTTGTGAATTTAATACATTTTGTTTTATTGCCGTTTAAAAGCAAATTATTAACGTTAAACCAATGTACTAATTTTGAAATAGCATTATTCACCTCGTCATATAATAAAAGTTGACGTTTTATCTTAAAAATCAAAGATGTATCATCAGCAAATAACACTATATCATGGTTGTCCCCTACTAGGTAAGGTAAGTCATTAATGTAAATAAGAAATAGAAATGGGCCGAGAATCGAACCCTGCGGGACACCCAAAGATACTGCTGATCCGGAAGAACTCTTGCTATTGATAACTACTGTCTGCGTTCTATTACTCAAATATGAAATTAGAAGTTGAAGTGCAGAATTTCTTATACCGTAGTGATGTAGTTTCCTGATAAGTGTTTCATGATCAACGCAATCGAAGGCCTTAGAAAGATCACAGAAAACACCCAAGGCATCCCGTGAACTCTCCCAGGCTTCGAATATATTCTGAATAAGTTCAACACCTGCATCGGTTGTAGAACGACCCCTTGTAAAGCCAAATTGGTTTTTGTGAAACAATTTATTTAAATTAAAATGTTTTAACATTTGATTAAGTATAATTTTTTCAAAAATTTTACTTAATGTTGGTAGTACGGAAATAGGTCTAAAGTTAGCAGGGTCCGATGTACTACCAGATTTAAATAAAGGTATGATTTTACTATGTTTCATCAAATCAGGAAACACACCAAATGCAATACCGGAATTAAAAATTATCGCTAATTGAGGTGCAATTATATCTATAATAGACGCACTAACTTCCACGGACATACCCCATAGATCCGCGGTTCTCTTACAATCAATACTTTTAAAAATATTAAGAATGTCATTTCCATCTACCATATGGAATTTAAAATCTTTTGTACAAGAAGTTACATTTTGTTTGAGTAATGTCTCAGCGGCAGTAGGAGAAGAATTTAATGGCTTGGTTATGGAAATTGGAACATCACTAAAAAACTTTTCAAAGGCTTTAGCAACATCTTGATCAGATGTCACAAGCTTGTTGTTAAAATTAATTTTGTAATCATGGTTTCGGTCCTTGACTTTCCCGGTTTCACTATTAATAATACTCCAAGTCATTTTGATTTTATCTGATGCTTTCTTTATTTTATTGCTCAAGTGTAATGACTTGGCTTCAGAGCATACTTTTTTAAATAATTTTGAATAATTTTTAACATATTCTTTAAATGTGTTACTATGATTGTATGATCTTTCATTGTAAAGTTCATACAACCTTTGCCTACTTCTGTGGATTCCTACTGTCGCCCAGTCATTAAAAGTCTTGCGACTGTTCAAGGAGATAGTTTTAGAAGTAAAAATAGAATTAAATTCCTTGCTCAGCAGGTTAAACAATACTTCATATAAATAGTCAGTATTATTATTATAAGGAAGTAATAGTAGTTTTTTATTAACGTTACTTCTAAACTTCTCCAAACGATACTTATTTACAGGAACAAACACAATTTTTTTATTATTTGTTTTTTTACATAATATGTAAGGTAACGATACTAACTGTCCGGAATGATCAGAACTTATTTTGTGAATTATGGATCGGTGCAAAGGCTTAACATCTGTAAAAATATTGTCTATACAAGTTGCACTAGATCCAGTAATACGAGTTGGTTCTAAAAACATGTTAACTAAATTAAATGATTGCAACAAAGAAATAAATTTAATAGTGATGGAAGAAGCTTCTAGGAGGTTGATGTTAAAGTACATCTCTGCTTCCAGGTCCTTCTAAAGAGTAATTGCTACGGAAAAGTCGGAGCACATTGGCAGAATTGGCGAGAAACTAGGTCGCCTTCCTTCGGGAACCCGTGCGTTCTGGTCTCTCGCCAAGGCTGTTCAAGGGAATTTCTGTCAGCCATCACTTCCATCTTTGCACAGAGAGGACGGTTCGCTGGCCCATGACGCAAAGGAGAAAGCCGATCGTCTGGGCTCTCTTTTTGCGTCCAACTCGACTCTTGACGACAGGGCCGACCATCCCGCGGTGTGAGTGCTCTGTGCCAGACATCAGGTTCTGGCAAAGCTCAGTGCGCAAAGCACTACTCTCCCTGGATATCAACAAGTCGAGTGGGCCCGATGGCATCCCGCCTATTGTGCTGAGGATGTGTGCTCCTGAGTTAACACCGGTTTTAACGCGTCTTTTCCGGTACTCCTACTCTCTAGACGTCGTCCCGAAGTCATGGAAGACAGCTTTGGTGCATCCCTAAAAAAGGCAATCGCTCAGATCCGTCCAACTACAGGCCGATTGCCATCACCTCCTTGCTCTCCAAAATAATGGAGTCCATTATGAACTGCCAGCTTTTGAGGTACTTAGAAGAGCACCGGCTGATTAGCGACCGCCAGTACGGTTTCCGTCGGGGTCGCTCAGATGGTGATCTTCTAGTGTACCTCACTCATCGATGGGCGGAGGCAGTCGAGAGCAAGGGCCTCCCCCTTGCTCTCGACCCTGGCAGTTAGCTTGGACATAGCGAAGGCCTTTGATCGGGTCTGGCACAAAGCGTTTCTTTTAAAGCTGCTTTCTTACGGGCTTCCCGAGAAGTTTTGTAATTGGGTCACCAGTTTTCTCACAGACCGGAGCATAAAGGTCGTAGTTGACGGTGCATGCTCGGACTCTAAGTCTGTGAATGCTGGTGTCCCACAAGGCTGTGTGCTATCACCAACCCTGTTTCTTCTGCATATCAATGATATGTTACAAATTAGTAACATTCATTGCTATGCGGATGACAGCACTGGTGATGCCGTATACACCGGCCGTGCTCATATTTCTCGGAAACACGTGGACGAGTACCGGAACAAACTTGTGTCTGAAGTCGAGTTTTTGTTAGACAAAATCTCGGATTGGGGCCGACTAAATTCAGTCCAGTTCAACCCTAAGAAAACACAGGTTTGCGCGTTTACCGCTGAAAAGAAACACTTCGTCGTATCACCTCATTTTGAGAGCACTCCCCTCGCTGCCTCAGCCAGTATCGGTATTCTTGGCGTCGACATATCGAGTGACGTTCAGTTTCGCGGTCACCTGGAAGGGAAAGCCAAAATGGCTTCTAAAAAGCTTGGCGTGCTAAGTAGAGCGCGACAGTACTTCATGCCGGCCCAACGCTTGCAACTTTATAAGGCGCCGGTTCGGCCGCACATGGAGTACTGTTCTCATCTCTGGGCGGTGGCTGGGCCCCAGTGTCAGCTACTTCCATTTGACCGCATTCAACGAAGAGCTGCTCGAATCGTCGACGACTATGTTCTATCTGATCGGCTTTGCGAAGAGATGTTGCATCCCTTTGCATTTTTTATAGGATCTACCATGGGGAGTGTTCCGAGGAATTGTTCGGATTAATTCCAGCCGCTGATTTTCACCATCGCACATTGCGGCACAGCGCAAAATTCCATCGTCACCACCTTTATGGTTGGCATTCCAGCACCGTGCGTTTTTCGCGCAATTTTTTGCCACGCACAAGCACTTTATGGAATCTGCTGCCGCCAGCGGTTTATCCGGACTTAGGGATCTTCAAGAAAAGAGCCTATTCCTTTCTCAAAGGCCGGCAACGCATCTGCTATTCCTTGCATTGTAGATGTTCATGGGCGGCGGTGATCACTTACCATCAGGTGAGCCGCTTGCTCGTTTGCCCCCTATTCCATTAAAACAAAAAAAAACATTCATAATTGTTTGAATAGAATTTTGGGGTTTTAATTTTTTTGCTAGAGAATTTTTTTTTCTCTGAAATTAAAGTAGCCTAACTTACCCGCTATAATATCAGCTATCTGTCAGTGAAAGTCCTGTCAAAATCGGTCCAGTCGTTTCGGAGAAGGAGCAAACAGACAGACAAACAGATTTTTTGTTAAAAAATGTTATTTTCTAGTACTGTATATTGTGTATATTACTGGTGGTAGAATTCCTATGCAGAAATCCGTCTAGGTAGGTACCACCCCAGGGCAAGTTAAAGGCAAGGGCAAGTACCACCCCAGGGCTACCATGGGGAGTGTTCCGAGGAATTGTTCGGATTAATTCCAGCCGCTGATTTTCACCATCGCACATTGCGGCATAGCGCGAAATTCCATCGTCACCACCTTGATGGTTGGCATTCCAGCACAGTGCGTTTTTCGCGCAATTTTCTAATAACCAGATAATAAGTAACCAGAAATAAGTAACCAGATAAATTGTTAAGGAATATGTTGGGAACTAGTTCTATAACTTTATAATTTGTCTCCTAACAACAAATTAAAAACAAAAACGATATAGTTATATTGCACCACTCGTATTTTACTACGAGTAAGGAAAAAGTTCTCGATGGGAAAAGTGCTGATTACAATAACTGTTATTTATTCTGCTCTAGTAACTTCAATATAACTTGGACAATAAACTACTCGTATACCCACGAGCGGGAGCAGCAAACGAACGATCCTTGAATTAAAAAATAGTCTATATCTCAATACGAGTACATTACTCAGAAATCGTTTAGATTGTTTGACGTGTGTTGATAAAATAGTTATAAAAAAAAATATTTAAAAATCTATAAAAATGGGAGACTAAGGATACAATTTTTAAGTAACCACACTTCGAAGCATAATTAAGAACTTATTTTTTCTTATTAAAATAAAACTAGATTTTTAAGATTTTATCGCGTTTAATTTTACTATTTACTAGCTGTGCCCTGCGTCTTCACCCGCGTATAAAATCCGACCACGATCGATGACATACCATTTTTAACGTGGTAGAGCCACGCATCAGCCTTTTTTTGTTGCATGAATGGGCCGGCTCGACTGGGGAAGTACCACGACCTCACAGAATACCGGCGTGAAGTAGATGTTTAACAAACTTCTGCGTTTCGTCTGGTGAGTGCAGGTAACCGGAGGACCACCCACCCCCCTCCCCCAAAACATAGTAGCGGTAATTAAAAATCTACCCCAGGGGGTACCAGCACCACCGGTGCTGGAAAATCATCCTCTGGGCACCCGCGCTCGGGCTACCAATCGCTACCTGAGCGTGGATGCTCCGGCTGCCCCTCGTATTCTGGGGGGAGGGGGGGCAAAATTCCGCTCTGTTCCCACATTGTTCGAGGCAAACGTAGCAAAAAACCTTCGGCACCCCTTACCACGCTTGCTGTGGTTTTCTGCAATATCAGGGGACTACATTCCAATCTTGATGCCGTCCACTACCATCTGGAGACGGCAAAGCCGGCCTTGCTTTTTCTTACCGAGACGCAGATATCCTCTCCGGCGGATACCTCTTATCTTTCCTACCCGGGGTACAAGCTGGAACATTCCTTTGTGCCACGGGCCGGGGTTCGTGTATACGTCAGAGAGGATATATGTTCTCAACGCCTCGGCAGCCTTGAAGGTAGGGACCTGTCCACCCTTTGGCTACGCATAGACAGCGACGACCACCCTTGCGTCTATGGGTGCGTCTATAGGTCCCACAGTGGTAATACCGAAACTGACCGACTCATCGACCACGTCCAAATGGCTGCAGATTCCTTGCTACGGCAGATCCCATCCGCAGAGATTGTGGTACTTGGCGACTTCAACGCCCACCACGCCGAATGGCTACGCTCTCGAACCACTGATCATGCGGGGAGATCTGTTTTTGACTTTACCTTGGCATATGATCTGACACAACTGGTTACTTCGCCAACGCGGGTTCCAGATGTGGAGGATCATACACCTTCCCTGTTGGATCTTCTGCTGACCTCTCATCCGGACGGCTATGTGGTCTCCGTCAATTCCCCTGTCGGATCTTCGGATCACTGTCTGATCCGGAGTACAGTGCCTATCATGTGCCCAAGGCGATCGTGATCTGCAGGTTCGCGCCATGTATGGCACTACAGGTCGGCGGATTGGGATGGGATGCGGTCTTTCTTTGCATCCTACCCATGGGGGCGGGTTTGCTTCTCGCTGGATGATCCCGTCGTCGTTGCGGGGTCTGTCGCTTATGTGGTGCTTCAGGGAATGGAACTCTTCGTTCCATCTTCTTTGGTGCCCATCGGTGGTAGATCCCAACCTTAGTTTGGTGGCACCTGCAGAATGGGATCTCGCCAAAAGCAGCAGTGTTACCGGGCCTGGGCTTATGCATCGGCGTCACGGGATTTAAAAACCAGCGACTTTAAGAAGAATAGAATAGAATAATTTTTTATTCAATATAGATTATTTACATAATACTTATTGAAAGTCATTTTTTTTCTTTTTTTAAACTACACTGGTTCGCAAAAATGCCTCTGTCCTGGGAAGAACCAGTAAGAAACCCAGCGGGCTTTTTTTTTAGTCATTTTTAAAATTACGAGTATGTACAATAACTGTATTACAATAGCTGTATTATTCCCATTTATCACCTCATTCCCAGGGGTTATCATCATCTATGTATTCTTTAATATTATAATAACCCTTTTTATGAAGTCTTTGTTTAATATAAAATTTAAACTTTTTGATTGAAAGACTTTTAGCACTTTCTGGGATTTTGTTGTAAAAACGTATACATTGTCCCATAAAAGAGTTACTGACTCTGTGAAGTCGGGTAACTGGCATAATTAATTTGTGCTTGTTCCTGGTATTCACATTATGAACATCACTTTTTTTAGTGAACTGGTTTATCACTTCTACATCAGTTGCATTTCCCCATAGCAAAATACCATAAGACATTATGCTATGAAAATAACTAAAATAAACCAATCTAGCAGTTTCAACGTTAGTCAAATTCCTAATTTTTACAGCATAAGCTGCAGAGCTAAGTCTACTTGCTAGTTTAGATATATGGGGTTGAAGTCTCCATTGAAGTTTTGCGTCAAGAGTTATTCTAAGAAAGACAGCAGTATCCACAAGGCTCAACTCTTCCCCATTCACAAGCACATTTACATCTAATTGTTTAACATTTGGTGTTGTGAATTTAATACATTTTGTTTTATTGCCGTTTAAAAGCAAATTATTAACGTTAAACCAATGTACTAATTTTGAAATAGCATTATTCACCTCGTCATATAATAAAAGTTGACGTTTTATCTTAAAAATCAAAGATGTATCATCAGCAAATAACACTATATCATGGTTGTCCCCTACTAGGTAAGGTAAGTCATTAATGTAAATAAGAAATAGAAATGGGCCGAGAATCGAACCCTGCGGGACACCCAAAGATACTGCTGATCCGGAAGAACTCTTGCTATTGATAACTACTGTCTGCGTTCTATTACTCAAATATGAAATTAGAAGTTGAAGTGCAGAATTTCTTATACCGTAGTGATGTAGTTTCCTGATAAGTGTTTCATGATCAACGCAATCGAAGGCCTTAGAAAGATCACAGAAAACACCCAAGGCATCCCGTGAACTCTCCCAGGCTTCGAATATATTCTGAATAAGTTCAACACCTGCATCGGTTGTAGAACGACCCCTTGTAAAGCCAAATTGGTTTTTGTGAAACAATTTATTTAAATTAAAATGTTTTAACATTTGATTAAGTATAATTTTTTCAAAAATTTTACTTAATGTTGGTAGTACGGAAATAGGTCTAAAGTTAGCAGGGTCCGATGTACTACCAGATTTAAATAAAGGTATGATTTTACTATGTTTCATCAAATCAGGAAACACACCAAATGCAATACCGGAATTAAAAATTATCGCTAATTGAGGTGCAATTATATCTATAATAGACGCACTAACTTCCACGGACATACCCCATAGATCCGCGGTTCTCTTACAATCAATACTTTTAAAAATATTAAGAATGTCATTTCCATCTACCATATGGAATTTAAAATCTTTTGTACAAGAAGTTACATTTTGTTTGAGTAATGTCTCAGCGGCAGTAGGAGAAGAATTTAATGGCTTGGTTATGGAAATTGGAACATCACTAAAAAACTTTTCAAAGGCTTTAGCAACATCTTGATCAGATGTCACAAGCTTGTTGTTAAAATTAATTTTGTAATCATGGTTTCGGTCCTTGACTTTCCCGGTTTCACTATTAATAATACTCCAAGTCATTTTGATTTTATCTGATGCTTTCTTTATTTTATTGCTCAAGTGTAATGACTTGGCTTCAGAGCATACTTTTTTAAATAATTTTGAATAATTTTTAACATATTCTTTAAATGTGTTACTATGATTGTATGATCTTTCATTGTAAAGTTCATACAACCTTTGCCTACTTCTGTGGATTCCTACTGTCGCCCAGTCATTAAAAGTCTTGCGACTGTTCAAGGAGATAGTTTTAGAAGTAAAAATAGAATTAAATTCCTTGCTCAGCAGGTTAAACAATACTTCATATAAATAGTCAGTATTATTATTATAAGGAAGTAATAGTAGTTTTTTATTAACGTTACTTCTAAACTTCTCCAAACGATACTTATTTACAGGAACAAACACAATTTTTTTATTATTTGTTTTTTTACATAATATGTAAGGTAACGATACTAACTGTCCGGAATGATCAGAACTTATTTTGTGAATTATGGATCGGTGCAAAGGCTTAACATCTGTAAAAATATTGTCTATACAAGTTGCACTAGATCCAGTAATACGAGTTGGTTCTAAAAACATGTTAACTAAATTAAATGATTGCAACAAAGAAATAAATTTAATAGTGATGGAAGAAGCTTCTAGGAGGTTGATGTTAAAGTACATCTCTGCTTCCAGGTCCTTCTAAAGAGTAATTGCTACGGAAAAGTCGGAGCACATTGGCAGAATTGGCGAGAAACTAGGTCGCCTTCCTTCGGGAACCCGTGCGTTCTGGTCTCTCGCCAAGGCTGTTCAAGGGAATTTCTGTCAGCCATCACTTCCATCTTTGCACAGAGAGGACGGTTCGCTGGCCCATGACGCAAAGGAGAAAGCCGATCGTCTGGGCTCTCTTTTTGCGTCCAACTCGACTCTTGACGACAGGGCCGACCATCCCGCGGTGTGAGTGCTCTGTGCCAGACATCAGGTTCTG
This sequence comes from Luehdorfia chinensis, assembly GCA_019845155.1. Taxonomy (NCBI): domain Eukaryota; kingdom Metazoa; phylum Arthropoda; class Insecta; order Lepidoptera; family Papilionidae; genus Luehdorfia; species Luehdorfia chinensis. The sequence goes on from JAHVAK010000174.1 coordinate 19,827, forward strand.
GCAAAGCTCAGTGCGCAAAGCACTACTCTCCCTGGATATCAACAAGTCGAGTGGGCCCGATGGCATCCCGCCTATTGTGCTGAGGATGTGTGCTCCTGAGTTAACACCGGTTTTAACGCGTCTTTTCCGGTACTCCTACTCTCTAGACGTCGTCCCGAAGTCATGGAAGACAGCTTTGGTGCATCCCTAAAAAAGGCAATCGCTCAGATCCGTCCAACTACAGGCCGATTGCCATCACCTCCTTGCTCTCCAAAATAATGGAGTCCATTATGAACTGCCAGCTTTTGAGGTACTTAGAAGAGCACCGGCTGATTAGCGACCGCCAGTACGGTTTCCGTCGGGGTCGCTCAGATGGTGATCTTCTAGTGTACCTCACTCATCGATGGGCGGAGGCAGTCGAGAGCAAGGGCCTCCCCCTTGCTCTCGACCCTGGCAGTTAGCTTGGACATAGCGAAGGCCTTTGATCGGGTCTGGCACAAAGCGTTTCTTTTAAAGCTGCTTTCTTACGGGCTTCCCGAGAAGTTTTGTAATTGGGTCACCAGTTTTCTCACAGACCGGAGCATAAAGGTCGTAGTTGACGGTGCATGCTCGGACTCTAAGTCTGTGAATGCTGGTGTCCCACAAGGCTGTGTGCTATCACCAACCCTGTTTCTTCTGCATATCAATGATATGTTACAAATTAGTAACATTCATTGCTATGCGGATGACAGCACTGGTGATGCCGTATACACCGGCCGTGCTCATATTTCTCGGAAACACGTGGACGAGTACCGGAACAAACTTGTGTCTGAAGTCGAGTTTTTGTTAGACAAAATCTCGGATTGGGGCCGACTAAATTCAGTCCAGTTCAACCCTAAGAAAACACAGGTTTGCGCGTTTACCGCTGAAAAGAACCACTTCGTCGTATCACCTCATTTTGAGAGCACTCCCCTCGCTGCCTCAGCCAGTATCGGTATTCTTGGCGTCGACATATCGAGTGACGTTCAGTTTCGCGGTCACCTGGAAGGGAAAGCCAAAATGGCTTCTAAAAAGCTTGGCGTGCTAAGTAGAGCGCGACAGTACTTCATGCCGGCCCAACGCTTGCAACTTTATAAGGCGCCGGTTCGGCCGCACATGGAGTACTGTTCTCATCTCTGGGCGGTGGCTGGGCCCCAGTGTCAGCTACTTCCATTTGACCGCATTCAACGAAGAGCTGCTCGAATCGTCGACGACTATGTTCTATCTGATCGGCTTTGCGAAGAGATGTTGCATCCCTTTGCATTTTTTATAGGATCTACCATGGGGAGTGTTCCGAGGAATTGTTCGGATTAATTCCAGCCGCTGATTTTCACCATCGCACATTGCGGCACAGCGCAAAATTCCATCGTCACCACCTTTATGGTTGGCATTCCAGCACCGTGCGTTTTTCGCGCAATTTTTTGCCACGCACAAGCACTTTATGGAATCTGCTGCCGCCAGCGGTTTATCCGGACTTAGGGATCTTCAAGAAAAGAGCCTATTCCTTTCTCAAAGGCCGGCAACGCATCTGCTATTCCTTGCATTGTAGATGTTCATGGGCGGCGGTGATCACTTACCATCAGGTGAGCCGCTTGCTCGTTTGCCCCCTATTCCATTAAAACAAAAAAAAACATTCATAATTGTTTGAATAGAATTTTGGGGTTTTAATTTTTTTGCTAGAGAATTTTTTTTTCTCTGAAATTAAAGTAGCCTAACTTACCCGCTATAATATCAGCTATCTGTCAGTGAAAGTCCTGTCAAAATCGGTCCAGTCGTTTCGGAGAAGGAGCAAACAGACAGACAAACAGATTTTTTGTTAAAAAATGTTATTTTCTAGTACTGTATATTGTGTATATTACTGGTGGTAGAATTCCTATGCAGAAATCCGTCTAGGTAGGTACCACCCCAGGGCAAGTTAAAGGCAAGGGCAAGTACCACCCCAGGGCTACCATGGGGAGTGTTCCGAGGAATTGTTCGGATTAATTCCAGCCGCTGATTTTCACCATCGCACATTGCGGCATAGCGCGAAATTCCATCGTCACCACCTTGATGGTTGGCATTCCAGCACAGTGCGTTTTTCGCGCAATTTTCTGCCCCGCACAAGCACCATATGGAATCTGCTGCCGGCAGCGGTTTTTCCGGACCGATACGACTTAGGGACCTTCAAGAAAAGAGCCTATTCCTTCCTCAAAGGCCGGCAACGCATCTGCTATTCCTCTGGTATTGTAGATGTTCATGGGCGGCGGTGATCACTTACCATCAGGTGAGCCGCTTGCTCGTTTGCCTCCTCTAACATAAAAAAAAACTTACATTACAAAATATTTACACATAATTTTTTTGGTTTTTTAACGCATTTACTTGTATACATTTTGTAATGCTACTTTTATGTAAACTACGACGATTGCATCTTATCGCTGACGCGTTGGATGCCATGAGGCGAAAAATAGTGATATTTGCACACAACAACTTGGCGGCAGAATAATAGGCACTGCGGTGGTTTAGTTACCACCTTCTGCATAAACAAATCCTTCCACGACTAAATAATAGCAACGGGACTTTTTTTTGTTTTTTTTTTACGTTACGGTCAGTAATGTCTAAGGCGAGGGTCTGGTACAGCCATCGGTAATCCGCCTGACAAGCATAGCTTGTTTGGGCAAATTCTATTTACAATAGCGTGGATTTGGATATGGGTGTGGTAGCAGTTTAGCATGATGAATGATTCTACCGAAACAAGTTCGAGTGCGTCCCATCACGTAACCAGATAAATTGTTAAGGAATATGTTGGTAACTAGTTCTATAACTTTATAATTTGTCTCCTAACAACAAATTAAAAACAAAAACGATATAGTTATATTGCACCACTCGTATTTTACTACGAGTAAGGAAAAAGTTCTCGATGGGAAAAGTGCTGATTACAATAACTGTTATTTATTCTGCTCTAGTAACTTCAATATAACTTGGACAATAAACTACTCGTATACCCACGAGCGGGAGCAGCAAACGAACGATCCTTGAATTAAAAAATAGTCTATATCTCAATACGAGTACATTACTCAGAAATCGTTTAGATTGTTTGACGTGTGTTGATAAAATAGTTATAAAAAAAAATATTTAAAAATCTATAAAAATGGGAGACTAAGGATACAATTTTTAAGTAACCACACTTCGAAGCATAATTAAGAACTTTTTTTTTCTTATTAAAATAAAACTAGATTTTTAAGATTTTATCGCGTTTAATTTTACTATTTACTAGCTGTGCCCTGCGTCTTCACCCGCGTATAAAATCCGACCACGATCGATGACATACCATTTTTAACGTGGTAGAGCCACGCATCAGCCTTTTTTTGTTGCATGAATGGGCCGGCTCGACTGGGGAAGTACCACGACCTCACAGAATACCGGCGTGAAGTAGATGTTTAACAAACTTCTGCGTTTCGTCTGGTGAGTGCAGGTAACCGGAGGACCACCCACCCCCCTCCCCCAAAACATAGTAGCGGTAATTAAAAATCTACCCCAGGGGGTACCAGCACCACCGGTGCTGGAAAATCATCCTCTGGGCACCCGCGCTCGGGCTACCAATCGCTACCTGAGCGTGGATGCTCCGGCTGCCCCTCGTATTCTGGGGGGAGGGGGGGCAAAATTCCGCTCTGTTCCCACATTGTTCGAGGCAAACGTAGCAAAAAACCTTCGGCACCCCTTACCACGCTTGCTGTGGTTTTCTGCAATATCAGGGGACTACATTCCAATCTTGATGCCGTCCACTACCATCTGGAGACGGCAAAGCCGGCCTTGCTTTTTCTTACCGAGACGCAGATATCCTCTCCGGCGGATACCTCTTATCTTTCCTACCCGGGGTACAAGCTGGAACATTCCTTTGTGCCACGGGCCGGGGTTCGTGTATACGTCAGAGAGGATATATGTTCTCAACGCCTCGGCAGCCTTGAAGGTAGGGACCTGTCCACCCTTTGGCTACGCATAGACAGCGACGACCACCCTTGCGTCTATGGGTGCGTCTATAGGTCCCACAGTGGTAATACCGAAACTGACCGACTCATCGACCACGTCCAAATGGCTGCAGATTCCTTGCTACGGCAGATCCCATCCGCAGAGATTGTGGTACTTGGCGACTTCAACGCCCACCACGCCGAATGGCTACGCTCTCGAACCACTGATCATGCGGGGAGATCTGTTTTTGACTTTACCTTGGCATATGATCTGACACAACTGGTTACTTCGCCAACGCGGGTTCCAGATGTGGAGGATCATACACCTTCCCTGTTGGATCTTCTGCTGACCTCTCATCCGGACGGCTATGTGGTCTCCGTCAATTCCCCTGTCGGATCTTCGGATCACTGTCTGATCCGGAGTACAGTGCCTATCATGTGCCCAAGGCGATCGTGATCTGCAGGTTCGCGCCATGTATGGCACTACAGGTCGGCGGATTGGGATGGGATGCGGTCTTTCTTTGCATCCTACCCATGGGGGCGGGTTTGCTTCTCGCTGGATGATCCCGTCGTCGTTGCGGGGTCTGTCGCTTATGTGGTGCTTCAGGGAATGGAACTCTTCGTTCCATCTTCTTTGGTGCCCATCGGTGGTAGATCCCAACCTTAGTTTGGTGGCACCTGCAGAATGGGATCTCGCCAAAAGCAGCAGTGTTACCGGGCCTGGGCTTATGCATCGGCGTCACGGGATTTAAAAACCAGCGACTTTAAGAAGAATAGAATAGAATAATTTTTTATTCAATATAGATTATTTACATAATACTTATTGAAAGTCATTTTTTTTCTTTTTTTAAACTACACTGGTTCGCAAAAATGCCTCTGTCCTGGGAAGAACCAGTAAGAAACCCAGCGGGCTTTTTTTTTAGTCATTTTTAAAATTACGAGTATGTACAATAACTGTATTACAATAGCTGTATTATTCCCATTTATCACCTCATTCCCAGGGGTTATCATCATCTATGTATTCTTTAATATTATAATAACCCTTTTTATGAAGTCTTTGTTTAATATAAAATTTAAACTTTTTGATTGAAAGACTTTTAGCACTTTCTGGGATTTTGTTGTAAAAACGTATACATTGTCCCATAAAAGAGTTACTGACTCTGTGAAGTCGGGTAACTGGCATAATTAATTTGTGCTTGTTCCTGGTATTCACATTATGAACATCACTTTTTTTAGTGAACTGGTTTATCACTTCTACATCAGTTGCATTTCCCCATAGCAAAATACCATAAGACATTATGCTATGAAAATAACTAAAATAAACCAATCTAGCAGTTTCAACGTTAGTCAAATTCCTAATTTTTACAGCATAAGCTGCAGAGCTAAGTCTACTTGCTAGTTTAGATATATGGGGTTGAAGTCTCCATTGAAGTTTTGCGTCAAGAGTTATTCTAAGAAAGACAGCAGTATCCACAAGGCTCAACTCTTCCCCATTCACAAGCACATTTACATCTAATTGTTTAACATTTGGTGTTGTGAATTTAATACATTTTGTTTTATTGCCGTTTAAAAGCAAATTATTAACGTTAAACCAATGTACTAATTTTGAAATAGCATTATTCACCTCGTCATATAATAAAAGTTGACGTTTTATCTTAAAAATCAAAGATGTATCATCAGCAAATAACACTATATCATGGTTGTCCCCTACTAGGTAAGGTAAGTCATTAATGTAAATAAGAAATAGAAATGGGCCGAGAATCGAACCCTGCGGGACACCCAAAGATACTGCTGATCCGGAAGAACTCTTGCTATTGATAACTACTGTCTGCGTTCTATTACTCAAATATGAAATTAGAAGTTGAAGTGCAGAATTTCTTATACCGTAGTGATGTAGTTTCCTGATAAGTGTTTCATGATCAACGCAATCGAAGGCCTTAGAAAGATCACAGAAAACACCCAAGGCATCCCGTGAACTCTCCCAGGCTTCGAATATATTCTGAATAAGTTCAACACCTGCATCGGTTGTAGAACGACCCCTTGTAAAGCCAAATTGGTTTTTGTGAAACAATTTATTTAAATTAAAATGTTTTAACATTTGATTAAGTATAATTTTTTCAAAAATTTTACTTAATGTTGGTAGTACGGAAATAGGTCTAAAGTTAGCAGGGTCCGATGTACTACCAGATTTAAATAAAGGTATGATTTTACTATGTTTCATCAAATCAGGAAACACACCAAATGCAATACCGGAATTAAAAATTATCGCTAATTGAGGTGCAATTATATCTATAATAGACGCACTAACTTCCACGGACATACCCCATAGATCCGCGGTTCTCTTACAATCAATACTTTTAAAAATATTAAGAATGTCATTTCCATCTACCATATGGAATTTAAAATCTTTTGTACAAGAAGTTACATTTTGTTTGAGTAATGTCTCAGCGGCAGTAGGAGAAGAATTTAATGGCTTGGTTATGGAAATTGGAACATCACTAAAAAACTTTTCAAAGGCTTTAGCAACATCTTGATCAGATGTCACAAGCTTGTTGTTAAAATTAATTTTGTAATCATGGTTTCGGTCCTTGACTTTCCCGGTTTCACTATTAATAATACTCCAAGTCATTTTGATTTTATCTGATGCTTTCTTTATTTTATTGCTCAAGTGTAATGACTTGGCTTCAGAGCATACTTTTTTAAATAATTTTGAATAATTTTTAACATATTCTTTAAATGTGTTACTATGATTGTATGATCTTTCATTGTAAAGTTCATACAACCTTTGCCTACTTCTGTGGATTCCTACTGTCGCCCAGTCATTAAAAGTCTTGCGACTGTTCAAGGAGATAGTTTTAGAAGTAAAAATAGAATTAAATTCCTTGCTCAGCAGGTTAAACAATACTTCATATAAATAGTCAGTATTATTATTATAAGGAAGTAATAGTAGTTTTTTATTAACGTTACTTCTAAACTTCTCCAAACGATACTTATTTACAGGAACAAACACAATTTTTTTATTATTTGTTTTTTTACATAATATGTAAGGTAACGATACTAACTGTCCGGAATGATCAGAACTTATTTTGTGAATTATGGATCGGTGCAAAGGCTTAACATCTGTAAAAATATTGTCTATACAAGTTGCACTAGATCCAGTAATACGAGTTGGTTCTAAAAACATGTTAACTAAATTAAATGATTGCAACAAAGAAATAAATTTAATAGTGATGGAAGAAGCTTCTAGGAGGTTGATGTTAAAGTACATCTCTGCTTCCAGGTCCTTCTAAAGAGTAATTGCTACGGAAAAGTCGGAGCACATTGGCAGAATTGGCGAGAAACTAGGTCGCCTTCCTTCGGGAACCCGTGCGTTCTGGTCTCTCGCCAAGGCTGTTCAAGGGAATTTCTGTCAGCCATCACTTCCATCTTTGCACAGAGAGGACGGTTCGCTGGCCCATGACGCAAAGGAGAAAGCCGATCGTCTGGGCTCTCTTTTTGCGTCCAACTCGACTCTTGACGACAGGGCCGACCATCCCGCGGTGTGAGTGCTCTGTGCCAGACATCAGGTTCTGGCAAAGCTCAGTGCGCAAAGCACTACTCTCCCTGGATATCAACAAGTCGAGTGGGCCCGATGGCATCCCGCCTATTGTGCTGAGGATGTGTGCTCCTGAGTTAACACCGGTTTTAACGCGTCTTTTCCGGTACTCCTACTCTCTAGACGTCGTCCCGAAGTCATGGAAGACAGCTTTGGTGCATCCCTAAAAAAGGCAATCGCTCAGATCCGTCCAACTACAGGCCGATTGCCATCACCTCCTTGCTCTCCAAAATAATGGAGTCCATTATGAACTGCCAGCTTTTGAGGTACTTAGAAGAGCACCGGCTGATTAGCGACCGCCAGTACGGTTTCCGTCGGGGTCGCTCAGATGGTGATCTTCTAGTGTACCTCACTCATCGATGGGCGGAGGCAGTCGAGAGCAAGGGCCTCCCCCTTGCTCTCGACCCTGGCAGTTAGCTTGGACATAGCGAAGGCCTTTGATCGGGTCTGGCACAAAGCGTTTCTTTTAAAGCTGCTTTCTTACGGGCTTCCCGAGAAGTTTTGTAATTGGGTCACCAGTTTTCTCACAGACCGGAGCATAAAGGTCGTAGTTGACGGTGCATGCTCGGACTCTAAGTCTGTGAATGCTGGTGTCCCACAAGGCTGTGTGCTATCACCAACCCTGTTTCTTCTGCATATCAATGATATGTTACAAATTAGTAACATTCATTGCTATGCGGATGACAGCACTGGTGATGCCGTATACACCGGCCGTGCTCATATTTCTCGGAAACACGTGGACGAGTACCGGAACAAACTTGTGTCTGAAGTCGAGTTTTTGTTAGACAAAATCTCGGATTGGGGCCGACTAAATTCAGTCCAGTTCAACCCTAAGAAAACACAGGTTTGCGCGTTTACCGCTGAAAAGAACCACTTCGTCGTATCACCTCATTTTGAGAGCACTCCCCTCGCTGCCTCAGCCAGTATCGGTATTCTTGGCGTCGACATATCGAGTGACGTTCAGTTTCGCGGTCACCTGGAAGGGAAAGCCAAAATGGCTTCTAAAAAGCTTGGCGTGCTAAGTAGAGCGCGACAGTACTTCATGCCGGCCCAACGCTTGCAACTTTATAAGGCGCCGGTTCGGCCGCACATGGAGTACTGTTCTCATCTCTGGGCGGTGGCTGGGCCCCAGTGTCAGCTACTTCCATTTGACCGCATTCAACGAAGAGCTGCTCGAATCGTCGACGACTATGTTCTATCTGATCGGCTTTGCGAAGAGATGTTGCATCCCTTTGCATTTTTTATAGGATCTACCATGGGGAGTGTTCCGAGGAATTGTTCGGATTAATTCCAGCCGCTGATTTTCACCATCGCACATTGCGGCACAGCGCAAAATTCCATCGTCACCACCTTTATGGTTGGCATTCCAGCACCGTGCGTTTTTCGCGCAATTTTTTGCCACGCACAAGCACTTTATGGAATCTGCTGCCGCCAGCGGTTTATCCGGACTTAGGGATCTTCAAGAAAAGAGCCTATTCCTTTCTCAAAGGCCGGCAACGCATCTGCTATTCCTTGCATTGTAGATGTTCATGGGCGGCGGTGATCACTTACCATCAGGTGAGCCGCTTGCTCGTTTGCCCCCTATTCCATTAAAACAAAAAAAAACATTCATAATTGTTTGAATAGAATTTTGGGGTTTTAATTTTTTTGCTAGAGAATTTTTTTTTCTCTGAAATTAAAGTAGCCTAACTTACCCGCTATAATATCAGCTATCTGTCAGTGAAAGTCCTGTCAAAATCGGTCCAGTCGTTTCGGAGAAGGAGCAAACAGACAGACAAACAGATTTTTTGTTAAAAAATGTTATTTTCTAGTACTGTATATTGTGTATATTACTGGTGGTAGAATTCCTATGCAGAAATCCGTCTAGGTAGGTACCACCCCAGGGCAAGTTAAAGGCAAGGGCAAGTACCACCCCAGGGCTACCATGGGGAGTGTTCCGAGGAATTGTTCGGATTAATTCCAGCCGCTGATTTTCACCATCGCACATTGCGGCATAGCGCGAAATTCCATCGTCACCACCTTGATGGTTGGCATTCCAGCACAGTGCGTTTTTCGCGCAATTTTCTGCCCCGCACAAGCACCATATGGAATCTGCTGCCGGCAGCGGTTTTTCCGGACCGATACGACTTAGGGACCTTCAAGAAAAGAGCCTATTCCTTCCTCAAAGGCCGGCAACGCATCTGCTATTCCTCTGGTATTGTAGATGTTCATGGGCGGCGGTGATCACTTACCATCAGGTGAGCCGCTTGCTCGTTTGCCTCCTCTAACATAAAAAAAAACTTACATTACAAAATATTTACACATAATTTTTTTGGTTTTTTAACGCATTTACTTGTATACATTTTGTAATGCTACTTTTATGTAAACTACGACGATTGCATCTTATCGCTGACGCGTTGGATGCCATGAGGCGAAAAATAGTGATATTTGCACACAACAACTTGGCGGCAGAATAATAGGCACTGCGGTGGTTTAGTTACCACCTTCTGCATAAACAAATCCTTCCACGACTAAATAATAGCAACGGGACTTTTTTTTGTTTTTTTTTTACGTTACGGTCAGTAATGTCTAAGGCGAGGGTCTGGTACAGCCATCGGTAATCCGCCTGACAAGCATAGCTTGTTTGGGCAAATTCTATTTACAATAGCGTGGATTTGGATATGGGTGTGGTAGCAGTTTAGCATGATGAATGATTCTACCGAAACAAGTTCGAGTGCGTCCCATCACGTAACCAGATAAATTGTTAAGGAATATGTTGGTAACTAGTTCTATAACTTTATAATTTGTCTCCTAACAACAAATTAAAAACAAAAACGATATAGTTATATTGCACCACTCGTATTTTACTACGAGTAAGGAAAAAGTTCTCGATGGGAAAAGTGCTGATTACAATAACTGTTATTTATTCTGCTCTAGTAACTTCAATATAACTTGGACAATAAACTACTCGTATACCCACGAGCGGGAGCAGCAAACGAACGATCCTTGAATTAAAAAATAGTCTATATCTCAATACGAGTACATTACTCAGAAATCGTTTAGATTGTTTGACGTGTGTTGATAAAATAGTTATAAAAAAAAATATTTAAAAATCTATAAAAATGGGAGACTAAGGATACAATTTTTAAGTAACCACACTTCGAAGCATAATTAAGAACTTTTTTTTTCTTATTAAAATAAAACTAGATTTTTAAGATTTTATCGCGTTTAATTTTACTATTTACTAGCTGTGCCCTGCGTCTTCACCCGCGTATAAAATCCGACCACGATCGATGACATACCATTTTTAACGTGGTAGAGCCACGCATCAGCCTTTTTTTGTTGCATGAATGGGCCGGCTCGACTGGGGAAGTACCACGACCTCACAGAATACCGGCGTGAAGTAGATGTTTAACAAACTTCTGCGTTTCGTCTGGTGAGTGCAGGTAACCGGAGGACCACCCACCCCCCTCCCCCAAAACATAGTAGCGGTAATTAAAAATCTACCCCAGGGGGTACCAGCACCACCGGTGCTGGAAAATCATCCTCTGGGCACCCGCGCTCGGGCTACCAATCGCTACCTGAGCGTGGATGCTCCGGCTGCCCCTCGTATTCTGGGGGGAGGGGGGGCAAAATTCCGCTCTGTTCCCACATTGTTCGAGGCAAACGTAGCAAAAAACCTTCGGCACCCCTTACCACGCTTGCTGTGGTTTTCTGCAATATCAGGGGACTACATTCCAATCTTGATGCCGTCCACTACCATCTGGAGACGGCAAAGCCGGCCTTGCTTTTTCTTACCGAGACGCAGATATCCTCTCCGGCGGATACCTCTTATCTTTCCTACCCGGGGTACAAGCTGGAACATTCCTTTGTGCCACGGGCCGGGGTTCGTGTATACGTCAGAGAGGATATATGTTCTCAACGCCTCGGCAGCCTTGAAGGTAGGGACCTGTCCACCCTTTGGCTACGCATAGACAGCGACGACCACCCTTGCGTCTATGGGTGCGTCTATAGGTCCCACAGTGGTAATACCGAAACTGACCGACTCATCGACCACGTCCAAATGGCTGCAGATTCCTTGCTACGGCAGATCCCATCCGCAGAGATTGTGGTACTTGGCGACTTCAACGCCCACCACGCCGAATGGCTACGCTCTCGAACCACTGATCATGCGGGGAGATCTGTTTTTGACTTTACCTTGGCATATGATCTGACACAACTGGTTACTTCGCCAACGCGGGTTCCAGATGTGGAGGATCATACACCTTCCCTGTTGGATCTTCTGCTGACCTCTCATCCGGACGGCTATGTGGTCTCCGTCAATTCCCCTGTCGGATCTTCGGATCACTGTCTGATCCGGAGTACAGTGCCTATCATGTGCCCAAGGCGATCGTGATCTGCAGGTTCGCGCCATGTATGGCACTACAGGTCGGCGGATTGGGATGGGATGCGGTCTTTCTTTGCATCCTACCCATGGGGGCGGGTTTGCTTCTCGCTGGATGATCCCGTCGTCGTTGCGGGGTCTGTCGCTTATGTGGTGCTTCAGGGAATGGAACTCTTCGTTCCATCTTCTTTGGTGCCCATCGGTGGTAGATCCCAACCTTAGTTTGGTGGCACCTGCAGAATGGGATCTCGCCAAAAGCAGCAGTGTTACCGGGCCTGGGCTTATGCATCGGCGTCACGGGATTTAAAAACCAGCGACTTTAAGAAGAATAGAATAGAATAATTTTTTATTCAATATAGATTATTTACATAATACTTATTGAAAGTCATTTTTTTTCTTTTTTTAAACTACACTGGTTCGCAAAAATGCCTCTGTCCTGGGAAGAACCAGTAAGAAACCCAGCGGGCTTTTTTTTTAGTCATTTTTAAAATTACGAGTATGTACAATAACTGTATTACAATAGCTGTATTATTCCCATTTATCACCTCATTCCCAGGGGTTATCATCATCTATGTATTCTTTAATATTATAATAACCCTTTTTATGAAGTCTTTGTTTAATATAAAATTTAAACTTTTTGATTGAAAGACTTTTAGCACTTTCTGGGATTTTGTTGTAAAAACGTATACATTGTCCCATAAAAGAGTTACTGACTCTGTGAAGTCGGGTAACTGGCATAATTAATTTGTGCTTGTTCCTGGTATTCACATTATGAACATCACTTTTTTTAGTGAACTGGTTTATCACTTCTACATCAGTTGCATTTCCCCATAGCAAAATACCATAAGACATTATGCTATGAAAATAACTAAAATAAACCAATCTAGCAGTTTCAACGTTAGTCAAATTCCTAATTTTTACAGCATAAGCTGCAGAGCTAAGTCTACTTGCTAGTTTAGATATATGGGGTTGAAGTCTCCATTGAAGTTTTGCGTCAAGAGTTATTCTAAGAAAGACAGCAGTATCCACAAGGCTCAACTCTTCCCCATTCACAAGCACATTTACATCTAATTGTTTAACATTTGGTGTTGTGAATTTAATACATTTTGTTTTATTGCCGTTTAAAAGCAAATTATTAACGTTAAACCAATGTACTAATTTTGAAATAGCATTATTCACCTCGTCATATAATAAAAGTTGACGTTTTATCTTAAAAATCAAAGATGTATCATCAGCAAATAACACTATATCATGGTTGTCCCCTACTAGGTAAGGTAAGTCATTAATGTAAATAAGAAATAGAAATGGGCCGAGAATCGAACCCTGCGGGACACCCAAAGATACTGCTGATCCGGAAGAACTCTTGCTATTGATAACTACTGTCTGCGTTCTATTACTCAAATATGAAATTAGAAGTTGAAGTGCAGAATTTCTTATACCGTAGTGATGTAGTTTCCTGATAAGTGTTTCATGATCAACGCAATCGAAGGCCTTAGAAAGATCACAGAAAACACCCAAGGCATCCCGTGAACTCTCCCAGGCTTCGAATATATTCTGAATAAGTTCAACACCTGCATCGGTTGTAGAACGACCCCTTGTAAAGCCAAATTGGTTTTTGTGAAACAATTTATTTAAATTAAAATGTTTTAACATTTGATTAAGTATAATTTTTTCAAAAATTTTACTTAATGTTGGTAGTACGGAAATAGGTCTAAAGTTAGCAGGGTCCGATGTACTACCAGATTTAAATAAAGGTATGATTTTACTATGTTTCATCAAATCAGGAAACACACCAAATGCAATACCGGAATTAAAAATTATCGCTAATTGAGGTGCAATTATATCTATAATAGACGCACTAACTTCCACGGACATACCCCATAGATCCGCGGTTCTCTTACAATCAATACTTTTAAAAATATTAAGAATGTCATTTCCATCTACCATATGGAATTTAAAATCTTTTGTACAAGAAGTTACATTTTGTTTGAGTAATGTCTCAGCGGCAGTAGGAGAAGAATTTAATGGCTTGGTTATGGAAATTGGAACATCACTAAAAAACTTTTCAAAGGCTTTAGCAACATCTTGATCAGATGTCACAAGCTTGTTGTTAAAATTAATTTTGTAATCATGGTTTCGGTCCTTGACTTTCCCGGTTTCACTATTAATAATACTCCAAGTCATTTTGATTTTATCTGATGCTTTCTTTATTTTATTGCTCAAGTGTAATGACTTGGCTTCAGAGCATACTTTTTTAAATAATTTTGAATAATTTTTAACATATTCTTTAAATGTGTTACTATGATTGTATGATCTTTCATTGTAAAGTTCATACAACCTTTGCCTACTTCTGTGGATTCCTACTGTCGCCCAGTCATTAAAAGTCTTGCGACTGTTCAAGGAGATAGTTTTAGAAGTAAAAATAGAATTAAATTCCTTGCTCAGCAGGTAAACAATACTTCATATAAGTAGTCAGTATTATTATTATAAGGAAGAATAGTAGTTTTTTATTAACGTTACTTCTAAACTTCTCAAAACGATACTTATTTACAGGAACAAACACAATTTTTTTATTATTTGTTTTTTTTACATAATATGTAAGGTAACGATACTAACTGTCCGAAATGATCAGAACTTATTTTGTGAATTATGGATCGGTGCAAAGGCTTAACATCTGTAAAAACATTGTCTATTCAAGTTGCACTAGATTCAGTAATACGAGTTGGTTCTAAAAACATGTTAACTAAATTAAATGATTGCAACAAAGAAATAAATTTAATAGTGATGGAAGAAGCTTCTAGGAGGTTGATGTTAAAGTACATCTCTGCTTCCAGGTCCTTCTAAAGAGTAATTGCTACGGAAAAGTCGGAGCACATTGGCAGAATTGGCGAGAAACTAGGTCGCCTTCCTTCGGGAACCCGTGCGTTCTGGTCTCTCGCCAAGGCTGTTCAAGGGAATTTCTGTCAGCCATCACTTCCATCTTTGCACAGAGAGGACGGTTCGCTGGCCCATGACGCAAAGGAGAAAGCCGATCGTCTGGGCTCTCTTTTTGCGTCCAACTCGACTCTTGACGACAGGGCCGACCATCCCGCGGTGTGAGTGCTCTGTGCCAGACATCAGGTTCTGGCAAAGCTCAGTGCGCAAAGCACTACTCTCCCTGGATATCAACAAGTCGAGTGGGCCCGATGGCATCCCGCCTATTGTGCTGAGGATGTGTGCTCCTGAGTTAACACCGGTTTTAACGCGTCTTTTCCGGTACTCCTACTCTCTAGACGTCGTCCCGAAGTCATGGAAGACAGCTTTGGTGCATCCCTAAAAAAGGCAATCGCTCAGATCCGTCCAACTACAGGCCGATTGCCATCACCTCCTTGCTCTCCAAAATAATGGAGTCCATTATGAACTGCCAGCTTTTGAGGTACTTAGAAGAGCACCGGCTGATTAGCGACCGCCAGTACGGTTTCCGTCGGGGTCGCTCAGATGGTGATCTTCTAGTGTACCTCACTCATCGATGGGCGGAGGCAGTCGAGAGCAAGGGCCTCCCCCTTGCTCTCGACCCTGGCAGTTAGCTTGGACATAGCGAAGGCCTTTGATCGGGTCTGGCACAAAGCGTTTCTTTTAAAGCTGCTTTCTTACGGGCTTCCCGAGAAGTTTTGTAATTGGGTCACCAGTTTTCTCACAGACCGGAGCATAAAGGTCGTAGTTGACGGTGCATGCTCGGACTCTAAGTCTGTGAATGCTGGTGTCCCACAAGGCTGTGTGCTATCACCAACCCTGTTTCTTCTGCATATCAATGATATGTTACAAATTAGTAACATTCATTGCTATGCGGATGACAGCACTGGTGATGCCGTATACACCGGCCGTGCTCATATTTCTCGGAAACACGTGGACGAGTACCGGAACAAACTTGTGTCTGAAGTCGAGTTTTTGTTAGACAAAATCTCGGATTGGGGCCGACTAAATTCAGTCCAGTTCAACCCTAAGAAAACACAGGTTTGCGCGTTTACCGCTGAAAAGAAACACTTCGTCGTATCACCTCATTTTGAGAGCACTCCCCTCGCTGCCTCAGCCAGTATCGGTATTCTTGGCGTCGACATATCGAGTGACGTTCAGTTTCGCGGTCACCTGGAAGGGAAAGCCAAAATGGCTTCTAAAAAGCTTGGCGTGCTAAGTAGAGCGCGACAGTACTTCATGCCGGCCCAACGCTTGCAACTTTATAAGGCGCCGGTTCGGCCGCACATGGAGTACTGTTCTCATCTCTGGGCGGTGGCTGGGCCCCAGTGTCAGCTACTTCCATTTGACCGCATTCAACGAAGAGCTGCTCGAATCGTCGACGACTATGTTCTATCTGATCGGCTTTGCGAAGAGATGTTGCATCCCTTTGCATTTTTTATAGGATCTACCATGGGGAGTGTTCCGAGGAATTGTTCGGATTAATTCCAGCCGCTGATTTTCACCATCGCACATTGCGGCACAGCGCAAAATTCCATCGTCACCACCTTTATGGTTGGCATTCCAGCACCGTGCGTTTTTCGCGCAATTTTTTGCCACGCACAAGCACTTTATGGAATCTGCTGCCGCCAGCGGTTTATCCGGACTTAGGGATCTTCAAGAAAAGAGCCTATTCCTTTCTCAAAGGCCGGCAACGCATCTGCTATTCCTTGCATTGTAGATGTTCATGGGCGGCGGGTGATCACTTACCATCAGGTGAGCCGCTTGCTCGTTTGCCCCCTATTCCATTAAAACAAAAAAAACATTCATAATTGTTTGAATAGAATTTTGGGGTTTTAATTTTTTTGCTAGAGAATTTTTTTTTCTCTGAAATTAAGTAGCCTAACTTACCCGCTATAATATCAGCTATCTGTCAGTGAAAGTCCTGTCAAAATCGGTCCAGTCGTTTCGGAGAGAAGGAGCAAACAGACAGACAAACAGATTTTTTGTTAAAAAATGTTATTTTCTAGTACTGTATATTGTGTATATTACTGGTGGTAGAATTTCCTATGCAGAAAATCCGTCTAGGTAGTACCACCCCAGGGCAAGTTAAAGGCAAGGGCAAGTACCACCCCAGGGCTACCATGGGGAGTGTTCCGAGGAATTGTTCGGATTAATTCCAGCCGCTGATTTTCACCATCGCACATTGCGGCATAGCGCGAAATTCCATCGTCACCACCTTGATGGTTGGCATTCCAGCACAGTGCGTTTTTCGCGCAATTTTCT